>CAUYUJ010022380.1:0-124428 GCA_963575745.1 Prorocentrum cordatum
GCTACAGTGCTGGTAAGCACACCTATCGCACTCAGAATCATCACGCGCGTTCGCCTGTTGAATCCGGAGGTCTGAACTCGGTCTGCTAGCCGAGCTAGGTCCGCAAACCTATTCGCATTATTGGAGTCATCTTGACAGACGCTCTCGGTTTTCTGTATTTAACTCGAGCTGTAGGGCAGCTACAGGGCTCATTGTCACAGACATCGATGGGAAATCACCATTCGCTTTCGTCTATTGAACCGAGAGCTCTGAACTCGGCCTGCTGCCTGAGCTAGGTTCGCGAAACTATTCGTATTGTCCGAATCATCTTGAAGAGTGCTCTCGATTTTCTGCACTCAACTCGTGCTGGGTAGGGCTACAGTGCTGCGGGTCACAGATGTCGATTTGCACACATCAGGCGCGTCTGTCTGTCGATTCCAGAGCTTGAAACTCGGTCTGCTGCTCAAACTAGGTCCGCGAAACTATTTTATTATTCGAGTCGATACTGCTGGTTTTCTGCACTTAACTCGGGCTGTAGGGGGGCTGCAAGGCTGGGAATCACATGAGTGGATTCGCAGACATCAGACGGGCCCGCCTGTCGCATTCAGAGGTCTGAACTCGGTTTGATACTCGAACTGGATTGCGAAACTGTTTGTTCTTTGTTAGAGTCATCTTGAGAGGTGTGAAATCGCTTGGGCTGAAAAACTGTCGTCCTTTGGAGTTTTTTTCCACACTATTTACTGTCAGGAAGCTCTACGAGTCCCCCGGCGGTAAGAAAGGTTGACGGTTTACCGCCGGCGCCCAGCTTGGCCGACCCGACCAAATAGACAATGTTAACCTGGGGTCGTTTTTGAACTTTGTGCAAGTTTGAACATTCCGTTTTCAGAAACGGATTTTTCCTACCTACAATAAGCTATGGCGCATCTGCTGGTAAAATTTTCAGGGCTCTAGGGGCAATATACTGTCAAAAGACTTGCGGGAACCGACTTTGCCTGCAGTGCAGTTTGGCAGGTGACGGTGGTTGGCTTTACTTAACTCGAGCTGTCAGCAAGCTACAGACCTCTCACGCACACCAGTCGATGCAGAATGACCTGGCGCGTCACACTGGAAGCTCGATAGTTCCTAGAAATGGCTGAGTCAGGAGTTATGCTCGAAATACTGTCTCTATGTATGCGTGTTGCGAACGGTGTTTCGATGATAACTCGAGCTGAGTGCATGCTATGCATGCCAGGTACATTCCAATCGAAGTAGCGACATGCGAGACATCGAATGTGAGCCTCGAGAGTGCCCAAATTGATTAGAATTTTCAAAATCAATGAAAAATATCGATTTGTACAATTTTGTATTTTTTGTGTCGGATGATTTTTTTTCTAATTTATATCGATCTTTGGGTGACCTAGAGAGTTCTGGTGCTTTTTTGTCGACGCAGAATGGTCTCGCGCTCTCACTGAGAGCGCGAGACTTCATATGAATAGCTTCGCTGGGAGTGAGAACTTTGGTCCAGCCGGCCGAGGCGGACAATGTGACAACTTTTGGGTGGTTTTGCAATTTTTTGAAAGATATTTGACAATTCATTTTGAAAAAGCAGATTTTTACTCCGAGCATTGAGATATAAACTTCGTTCCCTGATCAGCTCGGCAATCTAGAGTCATTTTCAGTACCAGTTCACTTGAAGGAACCGACTTCATGTTGACTCCGAAAAAATGTCAACTTGAAGTTTTTGTAGAAAAGCTCCCAGAAGCTCCCGCTTTGATGCTGAGCTTTCTCACGGATTCAAGGAGCTCTACGAGGTTCCCGGCGGTGACCAGGTTGACGGTTCACCGCCGGCGCCAGTTCTGGCGCGCTGGAGAGCTAGTTGGCAAGAAAAATCTCGACGGACCTTTTGGTGACTTTTGGTCGGTTGAAAATTTTGTTCTCGAAATTTGACAATTCGTTTGAGCTCTAGTATTTTCTCCCATGATATTCGATATTATTCCCGCTCGCCATCTTGATCTCAGCTCGATCGGGTAACTTTCAAGGCCAAAAAGCAGGCAGGCGGGAACGGCCGTGTCGAGTCATCTTGATACGCGCTGTCGGTTTTCTCAAGATAACTCGAGCTACAGGACAGCTACAGAGCTGGTCAGCACAGCTAATGCATTCAGAATGATCAGACGCGTTCGCCTGTTGAATCCAGAGGTCTGAACTCGGTCTGCGAGCCGAGCTAGAGTCGCAAACCTATTCGTATTATTCGAGTCATTGCAACAGACGCTTTCGGTTTTTCGTACTCAACTCGATCTGTAGGGCAGCCACAGATTGAGAATCATCAGGCGCGTACGTCTGTTGAACCAAGAGCTCTCAACTCGGCCTGCTCCCCGAGCTAGGTTCGCGAACCTATTGCTATTGTTCGAGTTATCTTAAGAAGTGGTCTCGGTTTTCTGTATTTGAATCGTGCTGGGGGAGGGCTACAGTACTGTTGGTCACAGGAATCGATTCGAGACATCAGGCGCGTCCGTTCGTCGAACCGAGAGCTCGGAACTCGGTCTGCTGCTCGAACGAGATCCACGAACCTGTTGTATTATTCGAGTCATCCTGAGAGGTACTCTCGGCTTTCTCCACTTAACTCAGGTTGTATGGGGGGCTGCAGAGCTGGGAATCACAGAAATCGATCGGCAGACATCAGACGCGTCCGCCTGTCGCATTCAGAGGTCTCAACTCGGTTTCATACTCGAGCTTGATTGGAAACTGTTCGTTTGTTTTCTTAGAGTTATCTTGAGAAGTCTATAGTTGCTTGGGCTGAAAAACTAGTCGTTCTCTGAAATTTTTTTCCACAGTATATATGGTCAGGAAGCTCTACGAGTCTCCCGGCGGTAAGAAAGGTTGACGGTTTACCGCCGGCGCCCAGTTCCGGGGCGCTGGAGAGCTAGTTGGCAAGAAAAATCTCGACGGACCTTTTGGTGACTTTTGGTCGGTTGAAAATTTTGTTCTCGAAATTCAACCATTCGATTGAGCTCTAGTATTTTTTCCCGTGATATTCGATCTCATTTCCGCTCGCCATCTTGATCTCAGCTCGATCGGGTACTTTTAATTGCCAAAAAGCACACTGGCGGATCGGCCTTCGCGTTCATCTTGATACCGCGTGGTCGGTATTTTGTACTTAACTCGAGCTGTAGGACAGATACAGAGCTGGTAAGCACAGCTATCGCACTCAGAATCATCAGGCGCGTTCGCCTGTTGAATCCATAGGTCTGAACTCGGTCTGCTAGCCGAGCTAGGTCCGCAAACCTATTAGTATTATTCGAGTCAACTTGATACGCGTTGTCGGTATTTTCTACTTAACTCGAGCTGTAGGGCAGTTACAGTGCTGGTAAGCACACCTGTCGCACTCAGAATCATCAGGCGCGTTCGCCTGTTGAATCGATAGGTCTGAACTCGGTTTGCTAGCCGAGCTAGGTCCGCAAACCTATTCGTATTATTCGAGTCAACTTGATACGCGTTGTCGGTATTTTCTACTTAACTCGAGCTGTAGGGCAGCTGCAGTGCTGGTAAGTAAGCACGCCTATCGCTCTCAGAATCATCAGCTGCGTTCGCCTGTTGAATCCATAGGTCTGAACTCGGTCTGCTAGCCGAGCTACGTCCGCAAACCTATTCGTATTATTCGAGTCAACTTGATACGCGTGGTGGGTATTTTGTACTTAATTCGAGATGCAGGGCAGCTACAGTGCTGGTAAGCACATCTATCGCTCTCAGAATCATCAGGCGCGCTCGTCTGCCTGTTGGATCCAGAGCTCGGAACTCGGTCTGCTGCCCAAATTAGATCGGCACAACTTCTATATTGTTCGAGATTCTCAAAAGTGCTGTCGCTTTTCTGCACCTACCTCGGGCCTCTAGGGGGGCGGCAGGGCTGGTAATGACAGAAGTTGATTCGCAGACATCAGACGCGTCCGCCTGTCGCATTCAGAGGTCAACAAATATTCACTTTAAGTCGGAATGTTGAATGCGCGGTTTTCTCAACTAACGTCAAGGTAGGAAGCTCTACGATTCCCTGCGGTAACCAAGGTTGACGGTTTACCGCCGGCGACCAGTTATTGCTGGAAGCTTAAGAGTATTCCGTGGCGCGGAGAGCTAGTTGGAAAGAAAAATCTCGACGGACCTTTGATGACTTTTAACCTTTGATGACTTTTGCTCGTTGAAAAAGTTGTTCTAGCAAAAACTCGTAGAGCTTCCCTTAGCAAGGTATTGCTGGAAGCTAAGAGTAATTCCGGGGTGCTGGAGAGCTAGTTGGCAAGAAAAATCTCGACGGACCTTTTGGTGACTTTTGGTCGGTTGAAAATTTTTTTCTCGAAATTTGACCATTCGTTAGAGCTCTAGTATTTTTTCCCATGATATTCGATCTTATTCCCGCTCGCCATCTTGATCTCAGCTCGATCGGGTAACTTTGAAGGCCAAAAAGCACACGGGCGGGACCGGCCGTTTCGAGTCATCTTGATACGCGCTGCCGGTTTTCTCAAGATAACTCGAGCTTCAGGACAACTACAGAGCTGGTGAGCACAGCTAATGCATTCAGAATGATCAGGCGCGTTCGCCTGTTGAATCCAGAGGTCTGAACTCGGTCTGCTAGCCGAGCTAGGGTCAGAAACCTATTCGTATTATTCGAGTCATTGTAGCATACACTCTCGGTTTTTCGTACTTCGCTCGATCTGTAGGGCAGCCACAGGGATGATAATCACAGAAATCGATTGAGAATGATCAGGCGCGTTCGTCTGTTGAACCAAGAGCTCTGAACTCGGCCTGCTCCTCGAGCTAGGTTCGCGAACCCATTGGTATTGTTCGAGTCATCTCGAGAAATGCTCTCGGTTTTCTGTACTCAAATCGTGCTGGGGAGGGCTACAGGCTGCTTGTCACAGGAATCGATTCGAGACATCAGGCGCGTCCGTTCGTCGACCGAGTTAGCTCGGAACTCGGTCTGCTTGCTCGAACGAGATCCGCAAAACTGTTCATAACTTCGAGTCATCGTGAGGACTCTCGGTTTTCTGCACTACTCAGGATGTATGGGGGCTGCAGAGCTGGTAATCACAGGAATCGATCGGCAGACATCAGACGCGTGCGCCTGTCGCATTCAGAGGTCTGAACTCGGTTTCATACTCGAGCTCGATTCGAAAACTGTTTGTTTGTTTTGTTAGAGCCATCTTGAGAGGTCCATAATTGGGCTGGAAAACTAGTCGTTCTCTGAAATTCTTTCCACATTATATATTGTCAGGAAGCTCTACGAGTCCCCCGGCGGTACGAAAGGTTACGGTTACCCCGGCGCCAAATTCAACAATTCGTTTGAGCTCTAGTATTTTTTCTCATGATATTCGATCTTATTCCTGCTCGCCATCTTGATCTCAGCTCGATCGGGTAACTTTGAAGGCCAAAAAGCAGGCAGGCGGGAACGGCCGTTTCGAGTCATCTTGATACGTGGTGTCGGTATTTTGTACTTAACTCGAGCTGTAGGGCAGCTACAGAGCTGATAAGCACACCTATCGCACTCAGAATCATCAGGCGCGTTCGCCTGTTGAATCCAGAGGTCTGAATTCGGTCTGCTACCCGAGCTAGGTCCGCAAACCTATTCGTAATATTCGAGTCATCTTGGTAGACACTCTCGGTTTTCTGTACTTAACTCGAGCTTTAGGGCAGCTACAGTGCTTGTAAGCACACGTATCGCACTCAGAATCATCACGCGCGTTCGCCTGTTCAATTCAGAGGTCTGAACTCGGTCTGCTAGCCGAGCTAGGTCCGCAACCTATTCGTATTATTCGAGTCATCTTGATAGACGCTCTCGGTTTTTTGTACTTAACTCGAGCTGTAGGGCAGCTAGAGGGCTGATCGTCACACAGATCGATGAGGAATCATCAGTCGCGTTCGTCTATTGAACCGAGAGCTCTGAACTCGGCCTGCTGCCCGAGCTAGGTTCGCGAAACTGTTCGTATTGTCCGAATGATCTTGAGACGTGCTCTCAATTTTCTGCACTCAACTCGTGCTGGGGGGGGCTACAATGTTGCAGGTCACATATATCGATTTGCACACACCTGGCGCGCCTTTCGGTCGATTCCAGAGCTTGGAACTCGGTCTGCTGCTCGAACTAGGTTCGCAAAACTATTATATTATTCGAGTCGATACTGTCGGTTTTCTGCACTTAACTCGGGCTGTAGGGGGGCTTTAGGGCTGGAATCACATGATTGGATTCGCAGACATCAGACGCGCCTGCCTGTCGCATTCAGAGGTCTGAACTCGATTTGATATTCGAACAGGGTTGCGAAACTGTTTGTTTTTTGTTAGCGTTATCTTGAGAGGTCTGAAATCGCTTGGGCTTAAAAAGTAGTCGTTCTTTGGAGTTTTTTTACCACAGTATGTATTGTCAGGAAGCTCTACGAGTCCCCCGGCGGTAAGAAAGGTTGACGGTTTACCGCCGGCGCCCAGTATGGGAGCTTTTCTAGAAAAACATAAAATTGAGATTTTTCGGAGTCAACATGAAGTCGGTTCCCGGAAGTCAACTGATACTAAAACTGCCTCTAGAGAGCTGAGCTGCTGAGGAAACAAAGTTTATATGCCAATGCTCGGCGTAAAAATCTGCTTTCTCAAAATGAATTGTCAAATATCTTTGATAAAATCGCAAAACCACCTAAAAGTTGCCACATTGTCCTTTCTGGCCGGGTGGACCAACTAGCTCCACCCCGCGCCGGAACTGGCGCCGGCGGTGAACCGTCAACCTGGTCACTCCCGGGAACCTTGTAGAGCTCCTAGCACGCATAAGAGTGCTAGGAGTCGAAAGAGAGAGCTCCTGGAAGCATGTCTCGAAAAAGGGAAAAATTGATTTTTTTCGTGTCGACATGAAGATGGTTCCTCCAAGTGTTTCGATAGTAAAAGTGCGCCTACAGAGCTCATACTAAGACAGAGAAGCCCTCATAGACGTTTACAAGTGCGAAAAATCTGCTTTCTCAAAATGAATTGTCAAATATCTTTCAAAAAATTGCAAAACCACCCAAAAGTTGTCACATTGTCCGCCTCGGCCGGGTGGGCCAACTAGCTCCACCCCGCGCCGGAATTCCTCTAGCTCATCGACAACGAAGAGCTCTACAAGGTATTCCTCTAGCTCATCGATGACGAAGAGCTCTACGAGGTATTCCGGCGCGGGGTGAAGCTAGTAACTTGTAGAGCTTCCCTTAGCAAGTTATTGCTGGAAGCTTAAGAGTAATACCTCGTAGAGCTCTTCGCCATCGATGAGCTAGAGGAATTCCGGCGCGGGGTGGAGCTAGTAACTCGTAGAGCTTCCCTTAGCTAGTTATAGCTGGAAGCTAAGAGTAATACCTCGTAGAGCTCTTCGTCATCGATGAGCTAGAGGAATACCTTGTAGAGCTCTTCGTTGTCGATGAGCTAGAGGAATTCCGGCGCGGGGTGGAGCTAGTAACTCGTAGAGCTTCCCTTAGCTAGTTATAGCTGGAAGCTAAGAGTAATTCCGGCGCGCTGGAGAGCTAGTTGGCAAGAAAAATCTCGACGGAACTTTTGACAACTTAACTCGTAGAGCTTCCCTTAGCAAGTTATTGCTGGAGCTTAAGAGCAATTCCGGGGAGCTGGAGAGCTAGTTGGCAAGAAAAATCTCGACGGACCTTTTGGTGACTTTTGGTCGGTTGAAAATTTTGTTCTCGAAATTTGACAATTCGTTTGAGCTCTAGTATTTTTTCTCATGATATTCGATCTTATTCCCGCTCGCCATCTTGATCTCAGCTCGATCGGGTAACTTTGAAGGCCAAAAAGCAGGCAGGCGGGAACGGCCGTTTCGAGTCATCTTGATACGCGCTGACGGTTTTCTCAAGATAACTCGAGCTTCAGGACAACTACAGAGCTGGTCAGCACAGCTAATGCGTTCAGAATGATCAGGCGCGTTCGCCTGTTGAATCCAGAGGTCTGAACTCGGTCTGCTAGCCGAGCTAGGGTCAGAAACCTATTCGTATTATTCGAGTCATTGTAGCATACACTCTCGGTTTTTCGTACTTCGCTCGATCTGTAGGGCAGCCACAGGGCTGATAATCACAGAAATCGATTGAGAATGATCAGGCGCGTTCGTCTGTTGAACCAAGAGCTCTGAACTCGGCCTGCTCCTCGAGCTAGGTTCGCGAACCCATTGGTATTGTTCGAGTCATCTCGAGAAATGCTCTCGGTTTTCTGTACTCAAATCGTGCTGGGGGAGGGCTACAGTGCTGCTGGTCACAGGAATCGATTCCGAGACATCAGGCGCGTCCGTTCGTCGAACCGAGAGCTCGGAACTCGGTCTGCTGCTCGAACGAGATCCGCGAAACTGTTGTATTATTCGAGTCATCCTGAGACTCTCGGTTTTCTGCACTTAACTCAGGCTGTATGGGGGCTGCAGAGCTGGTAATCACAGGAATCGATCCGCAGACATCAGACGCGTCCGCCTGTCGCATTCAGAGGTCTGAACTCGGTTTCATACTCGAGCTCGATTCAAAAACTGTTAGTTCGTTTTGTTAGAGTCATCTTTGAGAGGTCTATGATCGCTTGGGATGAAAAACTAGTCGTTCGCTGAAATTCTTTTCCACATTATACATTGTCAGGAAGCTCTACGAGTCCCCCGGCGGTAAGAAAGGTTGACGGTTTACCGCCGGCGCCCAGTTTGCTCGGTTGAAAATTTTGTTCTCGAAATTTGACAATTCGTTAGAGCTCTAGTATTTTTTCCCGTGATATTCGATCTTATTCCCGCTCGCCATCTTGATCTCAGCTCGATCGGGTAACTTTGAAGGCAAAAAAGCACTCTGGCGGGATCGGCCGTTTCGAGTCATCTTGATATGCGCTGACGGTTTTCTGAACATAACTCGAGCTCTAGGGCATCTACAGAGCTAGTAAGCACAGCTAATGCATGCAGAATGATCAGGCGCGTTCGCCTGTTGAACCCAGATGTCTGAACTCAGTCTGTCAGCCGAGCTAGGTCCGCAAACCTGTTTGTATTATTCGAGTCAACTTGATACGTGTTGTCGGTATTTTCTACTTAACTCGAGCTGTAGGGCAGCTACAGTGCTGGTAAGCACTCCTATCGCACTCAGAATGATCAGACGCGTTCGCCTATTGAATCCATAGGTCTAAACTCGGTCTGCTAGCCGAGCTAGGTCCGCAAACCTATTCGTATTATTCGAGTCAACTTGATACGCATTGTCGGTATTTTCTACTTAAGTCGAGCTGTGGGGCAGCTACAGTGCTGGTAAGCACACCTAACGCACTCAGAATCATCAGGCGCGTTCGCCTGTTGAATACAGAGCTCTGAACTCCGTCTGTTGCCGTATCTAGAATCACGAAACTGTTCGTATTCTTCCAGTCATCTTGAGAGCTACTGTCGGCGGTCTGCACTTAATTCGGGCTGTAGGGAGGCTGCAGGGCGGGTAATCACAGGAATCGATTCGGAGACATCAGACGCGTCCGTCTGTCGCATTCAGAGGTCTGAACTCGGTCTGATACTCGAGTTGGGCTGAAAAACTATTCGTTCTCTGCAATTTGTTCGACAGTATATTTGTCAGGAAGCTCTACGAGTCCCCCGGCGGTAACAAAGGTTGACGGTTTACCGCCGGCGCCCAGTTGGCCCACCCGGCCGAGGCGGACAATGTGACAACTTTTGGGTGGTTTTGCAATTTTTTGAAAGATATTTGACAATTCATTTTGAGAAAGCAGATTTTTCGCACTTGTAAACGTCTATGAGGGCCTCTCTGTCTTAGTATGAGCTCTGTAGGCGCACTTTTACTATCAAAACACTTGGCGGAACCATCTTCATGTCGACACGAAAAAAATCAATTTTTCCCTTTTTCGAGAAATGCTTCCAGGAAGCTCTCTCTTTCGACTCCTAGCACTCTTATGCGTGCTAGGCTCTACGAGGTTCCCGGCGGTGACCAGGTTGACGGTTCACCGCCGGCGCCAGTTCTGGCGCGGGGTGGAGCTAGTTGGCCACCCGGCCAGAAAGGACAATGTGGCAACTTTTTAGGTGGTTTTGCGATTTTTTCAAAGATATTTGACAATTCATGTTGAGAAAGCAGATTTTTACGCCGAGCATTGGCATATAAACTTTGTTTCCTCAGCAGCTCAGCTCTCTAGAGGCAGTTTTAGTATCAGTTGACTTCCGGGAACCGACTTCATGTTGACTCCGAAAAATCTCAATTTTACGTTTTTCTAGAAAAGCTCCCATAAGCTCTTCGCTTCGATCTGAGCTTTCTTACGCGTGCAAGGAGCTCTACGAGGTTCCCGGCGGTGACCAGGTTGACGGTTCACCGCCGGCGCCAGTTCCGGCGCGCTGGAGAGCTAGTTGGCAAGAAAAATCTCGACGGAACTTTTGACAACTTTTGCTCGGTTGAAAATTTCGTTCTCGAAATTTGACAATTCGTTAGAGCTCTAGTATTTTTTCCCGTGATATTCGATCTTATTCCCGCTCGCCATCTTGATCTCAGCTCGATCGGGTAACTTTGAAGGCCAAAAAGCACTCTGGCGGGATCGGCCGTTTCGAGTCATCTTGATATGCGCTGACGGTTTTCTGAACATAACTCGAGCTGTAGGGCAGCTACAGAGCTGGTAAGCACAGCTAACGCATGCAGAATGATCAGGCGCGTTCGCCTGTTGAACCCAGAGGTCTGATTCGGTCTGTCAGCCGAGCTAGGTGCGCAAACCTGTTTGTATTATTCGAGTCAACTTGATACGCGTTGTCGGTATTTTCTACTTAACTCGAGCTCTAGGGCAGGTACAGTGCTGGTGAGCACTCCTATCGCACTCAGAATGATCAGACGCGTTCGCCTGTTGAATCCAGAGGTCTCAACTCGGTCTGCTAGCCGAGCTAGGTCCGCAAACCTGTTCGTATTATTCGAGTCAACTTGATACGCGTTGTCGGTATTTTCTACTTAACTCGAGCTGTAGGGCAGCTACAGTGCTGGTAAGCACATCTAGCGCACCCAGAATCATCAGGCGCGTTCGCCTGTCGAATCCAGAGCTCTGAACTCGGTCTGTTGCGCGCTCCAGAATCACGAAACTGTTCGTATTCTTCCAGTCATCTTGAGAGCTACTGTCGGCGTTCTGCACTTAATTTGGGCTGTAGGGAGGCTGCAGGGCGGGTAATCACAGGAATCGATTCGGAGACATCAGACGCGTCCGTCTGTCGCATTCAGAGGTGTGATACTCGAGTTGGGCTCAAATACTCTTCGTTCTCTGCAATTTTTTCCGACAGTATATGTTGTCAGGAAGCTCTACGAGTCCCCCGGCGGTAACAAAGGTTGACGGTTTACCGCCGGCGCCCAGTTGGTCGACCCGGCCAGAAAGGACAAAGTGATAACTTTTGGGTGGTTTTGCAATTTTTTAAAAGGTATTTGACAATTCATTTTGAGAACGCAGATTTTTCGCACCTGTAAACGACTATGAGGGCTCCTCTGTCTAAGTATGAGCTCTGTAGGCGCAGTTTTACTACCAAAACACTTGGAGGAACCATCTTCATGTCGACACGAAAAAAATCATTTTTTCTTTTTTTCGAGAAATACTTCCAGAAGCTCTCTCTTTGAACTCCGAGCACTCTTACGCGTGGAATGAGCTCTACGAGGTTCCCGGCGGTGACCAGGTTGACGGTTCACCGCCGGCGCCATTCCGGGGAGCTGGAGAGCTAGTTGGCAAGAAAAATCTCGACGGACTTTTTGGTGACTTTTGGTCGGTTGAAAATTTTGTTCTCGAAATTCAACAATACGTTTGAGCTCTAGTATTTTTTCCCATGATATTTGATCTTATTCCCGCTCGCCATCTTGATCTCAGCTCGA
Organism: Prorocentrum cordatum; assembly: GCA_963575745.1. Taxonomy (NCBI): domain Eukaryota; class Dinophyceae; order Prorocentrales; family Prorocentraceae; genus Prorocentrum; species Prorocentrum cordatum. Next base: position 11,784 of record CAUYUJ010022380.1, read on the forward strand.
TCGGGTAACTTTCAAGGCCAAACAGCAGGCAGGCGGGAACGTCCGTTTCGAGTCATCTTGATACTCGTTGTCGGTCTTTTCTACTTAACTTGAGCTGTAGGGCAGCTACAGTGCTGGTAAGCACAGCTATCGCCCTCAGAATCATCAGGCGTGTTCGTCTGTTGAATCCAGGGGTCTGAACTCGGTCTACTAGCCGAGCTAGATCAGCAAATCTATTCGTATTATTCGAGTCATTTTGACAAACGCTCTCGGTTTTCTGTACTTAACTCGAGCTGTAGGGCAGCCACAGAGCCTATAGTCACAGAAATCGTTTGGGAATTATCAGGCGCGTTTGTCTGTCGTACCGCGAGCTCTGAACTCGGCCTGCTGCCCAAGCTAGGTTCGCGAAACTATTCGTAGTGTCCGAATCATCGTGCAAAGTGCTCTCAATTGTCTGCACGCAACTCGTGCTGGGGAAGGCCTACAGTGCTGCGGGTCATAGAAATCGATTTCTTAACATCAGACGCGTTCGTTGGTCACTTGGTGAGCTCAGAACTTGGTCTGCTGCTCGAAACAGGTCCGCGAAACTATTGTATTATTCGAGTCATCCTGAGAGATGCTGTCGGTTTTCTGCACTTAACTCGGGCTATAGGGGGGCTGCAGGGCTGGTAATTACATGCGTCGATTCGCAGATATCACACGCGTCCGCCTGTCGCATTGAGAGGTCTGAACTCGGTCTGACACTCGAACTGAGTTGCGAAACTGTTTGTTTTTTGTTAGAGAGGTCTGAAATCGCTTGGGCTGAAAAACTATTCGTTCTCTGGATTCTTTCCACACTATATACTGTCAGGAAGCTCTACGAGTCCCCCGGCGGTAAGAAAGGTTGACGGTTTACCGCCGGCGCCCAGTTGGTCGACCCGGCCAGAAAGGACAAAGTGTTAACTTTTTGGTAGTTTTGCAATTTTTTAAAAGATATTTGACAATTCATTTTGAGAAAGCAGATTTTTCGCACCTGTAAACGACTATGAGGGCCTCTCTGTCTTAGTATGAGCTCTGTAGGCGCACTTTTACTATCAAAACACTTGGCGGAACGAACTTCACGTCGAGACGAAAAAAATCAACGTTTCTCTTTTTCGAGAAATGCTTCCAGAAGCTCTCTCTTTCGACTGTGAGCACTCTTACGCGTGAAAGGAGCTCTACGAGGTTCCCGGCGGTGACCAGGTTGACGGTTCACCGCCGGCGCCAGTCGATGAGCTAGAGGAATTCCGGCGCTAGTTGGCCCACCCGGCTGAGGCGGACAATGTGACAACTTTTGGGTGGTTTTGCGACTTTTTGAAAGATATTTGACAATTCATTTTGAGAAAGCAGATTTTTACTCCGAGCATTGACATATTAACTTCGCTCCCTGAGCAACTCAGCCTTCTAGAACCATTTTTAGTGCCAGTTCACTTGGAGGAACCGACTTCAGGTTAACTCCGAAAAAACTTAACTTCAAGTTTTGTAGAAAGGCTCCCAGAAGCTCTCGCTTTGATTCTGAGCTCTTTTACGGATGCAAGGAGCTCTACCAGGTTTCCGACAGTGACCAGGTTGACGGTTCACCGCCGGCGCCAGTTCGACGCTTACAAGTAACTCGTAGAGCTTTCCTTGGCTAGTTATAGCTGGAAACTTAAAGTAATTCTGGCGCGCTGGAGAGCAAGTTGGCTCGGAAAAAAACTCAACTTTTCACAACTTTTCGTCGATTGAAAATTTTGTTCTCGAAATTTGATCATTCGTTAGAGCTCTAGTATTTTTTCCGTGATATTCGATCTTATTTCCGCTCGCCATCTTGATCTGAGCTCGATCGGGTGTCTTTTACTGCCAAAAATCACTCTGGCGGGGTCAGCCGTTTCGAGTCATCTTGATACGCGTTGTCGGTATTTTCCACTTAACTCAAGCTGTAGAACAGCTACAGAGCTGGTAACTTTGCAAGCCAGGCGGGAACGGCCGTTTCGAGTCACCTTGATTTGCGCTGTCGGTATTTTGTACTTAACTCGAGCTGTAGGGCAGCTACAGAGCTCGTAAGCACAGCTATCGCCTGTTGAATCCAGAGGTCTGACTCAATTCGAGCTGCAGGGCAGCTACAGTGCTGGTACACACCTATCGCACTCAGAATCATCAGGCGCGCTTATCTCTCGACTCCAGATGTCTGAACTCGATCTGCTAGCCGAGCTAGGTCCGTCCGCAAATATATTCGTATTATTCGAGTCATCTTGACAAATGCTCTCGGTATGCAGCTATAGAGCCTACAGTCACAGAAATCGATTAAGAATTATCGGGCGTGTTTGTCTGTTGCATCGAGAGCTCTGAACTCGGGGTTCGCGAAACTATTCGTATTGTCTGAATCATCGTGAGAAGTGCTCTCAATTTTCTGCACTCAACTCGGGCTACAGTGCTGCGGGTCATCGAAATCGATTTGCACACATCAGGCGCGTTCGTTTCGAACTTGGTCTGCTTCGAAACAGGTCTGCGAAACTATGATATTATTCGAGTCATCCTCACTTAAGTTGGTTTTCTCAACTTAAGTCGAGCTTGGAAGCTACGAGTTCCCCTACGAGTTCCCCTGAGTTCGCAGCACTCCCACGGGTTTTGCAGGCCTATTTCAGCGATAAGTTGTGTGATTGATGATTCTCTTTCGTGTGTTGCCTTCATGCGTGCACACATTGTGTTGATGTACACACACCTTATAAGAGCTGCCAGAGGCTACCGCCGAAACCGCCCCCCACGTGCTTGGCGTGGTGAGGCTTTCGCCTTAGCCGCTCGGTGGCCCGCGTTTGGCGTGCCCGCCCGCCTCGGACTGGACGGGGCCCTAGGGCCCGTGTGTCCGCGAAAAACCAAGGTTGACGGTTTACCGCCGGCGCCCAGTTTCCAACGTCCCGCGCATCGTTTCCGGCGGCCTGGCAAAGGTCCCCGTGCAGCGTACCGGGCTTCGCTTCGCTATCCGGGTTTTGGACTCTTACAATGTTTACCTCGTAGAGCTCTTCGGCATGGAAGAGCTAGAGGAATAACTCGTAGAGCTTCCCTTAGCTAGTTATAGCTGGAAGCTAAGAGTAACTCGCAGAGCTTCCCTTAGCAAGTTATTGCTGGAAGCTTAAGAGTCATTCCGGGGAGCTGGAGAGCTAGTTGGCAACAAAAATCTCGACGGACCTTTTGATGACTTTTGGTCAGTTGAAAATTTTGTTCTCGAAATTTGACCATTCGTTAGAGCTCTAGTATTTTTTCCCATGATATTCGATCTTATTCCCGCTCGCCATCTTGATCTCAGCTCGATCGGGTAACTTTGAAGGCCAAAAAGCAGGCAGGCGGGAACGGCCGTTTCGAGTTATCTTGAAGGCGTTGTCGGTATTTTCTACTTAACTCGAGCTGTAGGGCAGCTACAGTGCTGGTAAGCACACCTATCGCACTCAGAATCATCAGGCGCGTTCGCCTGTTGAATCCATAGGTCTCAAATCGGTCTGCTAGCCGAGCTAGGTCTGCAAACCTATTCGTATTATTCGAGTCAACTTGATACGTGTTGTCGGTATTATACTTAACTCGAGCCGTAGGGCAGCCACAGTGCTGGTAAGCACATCTATCGCCCTCAGAACCATCCGGCGCATTCGTCTGTTCAATCCATAGGTCTGAACTCGGTCTGCTAGCCGAGCTAGGTCCGGAAACCTATTCGTATTATTCGAGCCAACTTGATACGCGTTGTCGGGTCTCTCTACTCAACTCGAGCTGTAGGGCAGCTACAGTGCTGGTAAGCACACCAATCGCACTCAGAATCATCACGCGCGTTCGCCTGTTGAATCCAGAGGTCTAAACTCGGTCTGCTAGCCGAGCTAGGTCCGCAAACCTATTCGTATTATTCGAGTCATCTTGACAGACGCTCTCGATTTTCTGTGCTTCATTCGAGCTGTAGGGCAGCTACAGGGCTCATTGTCACGGAAATCGATGGGGAATCATCAGTCGCGTTCGTCTACTGAACCGAGAGCTCTGAACTCGGTCTGCTGTCCGAGCCAGGTTCGCGAAACTATTCGTATTGTCCGAGTCATCTTGAGAAGTGCTCTGGGTTTTCTGCACTTAACTCGTGTTTGGGGCCGGCTACAGTGCTGCGGGTCTCACATATCGATTTCAACACATCAGGCGCGTTTGTCGGTCGATTCCAGAGCTTGGAACTCGGTCTGCTGCTCGAACTAGTTCTGCAAAACTATTCTATTATTCGAGTCGATACTGTCGGTTTTTCCGCACTTAACTCGGGCTGTAGGGGGGCTGCAGGGCTGGGAATCACATGAGTGGATTCGCAGACATCAGACGCGGCCGCCTGTCGCATTCAGAGGTCTGAACTCGGTTTGATACCCGAACTGGGTTGCGAAACCGGTTGGTTTTTGTTAGCGTTATCTTGAGAGGTCTGAAATCGCTTGGGCTGAAGAACTAGTTGTTCTTTGCAGTTTTTTCCCACACTTTATATTTTCAGGAAGCTCTACGAGTCCCCCGGCGGTAAGAAAGGTTGACGGTTTACCGCCGGCGCCCAGTAATTCCGGCGCGCTGGAGAGCTAGTTGGCTCGAAAAAAAAGACTGAACTTTTCACAACTTTGGTCGGTTGAAAATTATGTTCTCGAAATTTGACCATTCGTTAGAGCTCTAGTATTTTTTCCCGTGATATTCGATCTTATTCCCGCTCGCCATCTTGATCTGAGCTCGATCGGGTACCTCTTACTGCCAAAAAGCACACTGGCGGGATGGGCCGTTTCGAGTCATCTTGATACGCGTTATCGGTATTTTGTACTTAACTCGAGCTGTAGGGCAGCTACAGTGCTGGTAAGCACAGCTATCGCACTCAGATTGATCAGACGCGTTCGCCTGTTTAATCCAGGGGTCTGAACTCGGTCTGCTAGCCGAGCTAGGTCCGCAAACCTATTCGTATTGTTCGAGTCAACTTGATGCGCGTTGTCGGTATTTTCTACTTAACTCGAGCTCTAGGGCAGCTACAGTGCTGGTAAGCACAGCTATCGCACTCAGAATCATCAGGCGCGTTCGCCTGTTGAATCCATAGGTCTGAACTCGGTCTGCTAGCCGAGCTATGTCCGCAAAGCTATTCGCATTATTCGAGTCAACTTGACACGCGTTGTCGGTATTTTCTACTTAACTCGAGCTGTAGGGCAGCCACAGTGCTGGTAAGCACAGCTATCGCACTCAGAATCATCAGGCGCGTTCGCCTGTTGAATCCATAGGTCTGAACTCGGTCTGCTAGCCGACCTAGGTCCGCAAACCTATTCGTATTAGTCGAGTGAACTTGATACGCGTGGTAGGTATTTTGTACTTAATTCGAGCTCTAGGGCAGCTACACTGCTGGTAAGCATACCTATCGCACTGAGAATGATCAGGCGCGTTCGTCTCTTGACTCCAGAGGTCTGAACTCGGTCTGCTAGCCGAGCTAGGTGCGCAAATCTATTCGTATTATTCGAGTCATCTTGACAAACGCTCTCGGTATTTTCTGTACTTAACTCGAGCTGTAGGAAGCTACAGAGCCTACAGTCACCGAAATCGATTGAGAATTATCGGGCGCGTTTGTCTGTTGTATCGAGAGCTCTGAACTCGGCCTCTGCCCGAGCTAGGTTCGCGAAACTATTCGTTTTGTCCGAATCATCGTGAAAAGTGCTCTCAATTTTCTGCACTCAACTCGCGCTGGGGGAGGGCTACAGTGCTGCGGGTCATAGAAATCGATTTGCACACATCAGGCGCGTTCCTTGGTCGATTCGAGAGCTCAGAACTTGGTCTGCTGCTCGAAACAGGTCTGCGAAACTATTATATTATTCGAGTCATCCTGAGAGATGCTGTCGGTTTTCTGCACTCAACTCGGGCTGTAGGGGGGCTGCAGGGCTGGTAATCACATGAGTCGATTCGCAGACATCAGACGCGTCCGCCTGTCGCATTGAGAGGTCTGAACTCGGTCTGATCAGACGCGAGCTTGGAAGCTCTACGAGTTCCCCGGCGGTAACCAAGGTTGACGGTTTACCGCCGGCGCCCAGTTCTGCGCGGGTTGGAGCTAGTAACTCGTAGGGCTTCCCTTAGCAAGTTATTGCTGGAAGCTTAAGAGTAATACCTTGTAGAGCTGTTCGGCAAGATAAGCTAAGAGTCGGGCGCAGGTGGAGCTAGTACCTCGTGGAGCTCTTCGACATCGATGAGCTAGAGAAATTCCGCGGGGCGGAGCTAGTACCTCGTGGAGCTCTTCGGCATCGATGAGCGAGAGGATTTCCGGCGCGGCGTGGAGCTAGTAACTCGTAGAGTTTTCCTTAGCAAGTTATTGCTGGAAGCTTAAGAGTAATTCCGGGGAGATGGAGAGCTAGTTGGCAAGAAAAATCTGGACGGACCTTTTGCTGACTTTTGGTCGGTGAGCTCTTCGGCATCGATGAGCTAGAGAAATCCCGGCGCGGGGTGGCGCTAGTCGGTCGACCCGGCCAGAAAGGACAAAGTGATACGAATGTTTGAAAGATATTTGATAATTAATTTTTAGAACGGAGATTCTTCGCACCTGTAGTGGGTTATTTCGCGTCTGCCAGTGAAATTTTCAGGTCTATTGGTGCATTATTACTATCAAATCACTTGGCGGAACCGACGTTGAATAAAAACAGAAAAAACGAGATGTTTCAAGTTTTTTGTTTCTCGCTCTAGAATCTTTCTCTACGTGTTCCGACGATCGCCGCGCAAGGAAAAAGCTGTACGAGGTTCCCGGCGGTAACCAGCTTGACGGTTTACCGCCGGTTCCAGGTTGGCAAGAACAATCTCGACGGACCTTTTGCTGACTTTTGGTCGGTTGAACATTTTTTCTCAGAATGTGACCATTCGTTAGAGCTCTAGCATTTTTTCCCATGATATTCGATCTTATTCCTGCTCGTCATCTTGATCTCAGCTCGATCGGGTATCTTTGAAGGCCAAAAAACAGGCAGGCGGGAACGGCCGTTTCGAGTCATCTTGATACGCGCTGTCGGTTTTCTCAAGATAACTCGAGCTACAGGCCAAATGCAGAGCTTGTAAGCACAGCTAATGCATTCAGAATGATCAGGCGCGTTCGCCTGTTGAATCCAGAGGTCTGAACTCGGTCTGCTAGCCGAGCTAGGGTCGCAAACCTATTTGTATTATTCGGGTCATTGTAGCAGACGCTCTCGTTTTTTCGTACTCAACTCGATCTGTAGGGCAGCCACAGAGCTGATAAGCACAGAACTCGATCGATAATTATCAGGCGCGTTCGTCTGTTGAATCAAGAGCTCTGAACTCGGCCTGCTCCCCGAGCTAGGTTTGCGAACCTATTGGTATTGTTCGAGTCATCTTGAGAAGTGCTCTCGGTTTTCTTTACTTAAATCGTGCTGGGGGAGGGCTACAGTGCTGCTGGTCACAGGAATCGATTTCGAGACATCAGGCGCGTCCGTTCGTCGAACCGAGAGCTCGGAACTCGGTCTGCTGCTCGAACGAGCTCCGCGAAACTGTTGTATTATTCGAGTCATCCTGAGAGGTACTCTCGGTTTTCTGCACTTAACTCAGGCTGTATGGGGGGGGCTGCAGAGCTGGTAATCACAGGAATCGATCCGCAGACATCAGACGCGTCGCCTGTCGCATTCAGAGGTCTCAACTCGGTTTCATACTCGAGCTCGATTGAAAAACTGTTCGTTTGTTTTGTTAGAGTCATCCTGAGAGGTTTATAATCGCTTGGGCTGAAAAACTATTCGTTCTCTGAAATTCTTTTCCACGTTATATATTGTCAGGAAGCTCTACGAGTCCCCGGCGGTAAGAAAGGTTGACGGTTTACCGCCGGCGCCCAGTTGGCCCAGCCGGCCGAGGCGGACAATGTGCAACTTTTGGTGGTTTTGCGAAAAATTGAGATATTTGACCATTTATTTTGAAAAAGCAGATTATTACGCCGAGCATTGGCATATGAACTCCTCTCTGACAGCAGCTCAGCTCTCTCGATGCATTCATGCATGAGTTGACTTCCCGGAACTGAGCGAATATGAACATCGAAAAAATCGAATTTCAAGATTTTCGAAAAATCTATATTTTTTTGTTTCTATGTCGATTCTCTGCACTCTTACTAGTGAGAGGAGCTCTACGAGGTTCCCGGCGGTGACCAGGTTGACGGTTCACCGCCGGCGCCAGTTGGCCGACCCGACCTTAAGAGACAATGTGACGACTTCGGGTCGGTTATTCTATCTTTGTGCAATATTTTAAAATTCGTTTTTCAAACAGGTATTTTTCCCACCTGTACCGGGTTATGCCGCGTCTGCCAATTAAATTCCCAGGTGTGTAGCTTTAATATTACTATCAAAAAACTTGAGGGAACCGTCGGCCTTTTCGAGTCATCTTGACACGCGTTGACGGTTTTCTGTACTCAACTCGAGATTTAGGACAGCTACAGAGCTGATGTTTACAGAAACTGATTCAGAATCATCCGGCGCGTTCGTCTGTCCCATCGAGAGGTCTGAACTCGGTCTGCTGCTCGAGCTAGGCCCGCAAAACTATTTGTAATATACGATCATTTTGACGAGTGTTGTCGGTGTCCCTTAACTGAAGATTTAGAAGAACTACAGAGCTGGGACGCATATGAACCGACCCAGTATCACTCGACGCGATTTTTCTCGTATCGAGAGGTCCGAACTAGGTCTGGCAGCTACGTCTACGAAGCGAAGATGCATTTTTTTATATAAAAAATAAAATCCCGATATTTCTTCTTCACGCTTGAGAAAGCTTCTTCCGTCTGCTTCGCAGCGCCGCGCCAGAATAGAGGCTCCCGGCGGTTACCTGGTTGACGGTTTACCGCCGGTTCCCAGTTCCGGGGCGCTGGAGAGCTAGTTGGCAAGAAAAATCTCGACGGACCTTTTGGTGACTTTTGGTCGGTTGAAAATTTTTTGTTCTCAAAATTTGAACATTCGTTAGAGCTCTAGTATTTTTTTCCCATGATATTCGATCTTATTCCCGCTCGCCATCTTGATCTCAGCTCGATCGGGTACCTGTTACTGCCAAAAAGCAGGCAGGCGGGATCGGCCGTTTCGAGTCATCTTGATACGCGCTGTCGGTTTTATCAAGATAACTCGAGCTTTGGGACAGCTACAGAGCTGGTGAGCACAGCTAATCGATGCAGAATGATCAGGTGCGTTCGCTTGTTGAACCCAGAGGTCTCAACTCGGTCTGCTAGCCGAGCTAGGTCCGCAAACTTATTTGTATTATTCGAGTCATCTTGACAGACACTCTCTGTTTTCTGTACTTAACTCGAGCTGCAGGGCAGCTACACAGCTGATTCGTACAACATATGATTTTGAATCATAGTGGCCGTTGTCTGCTGAATCGAGAGCTCACCCGGTCTGCTCTCACTATTCGTATTGTTCGAGTCATCTTGAGAGATGCTGTCGGCTCTCTGCACTTAATTCGGGATCACTGGAATCGATTCGGCGATATGAGGCTCGTCCTCCTTCCGAATCGAGAGCTCCGAACTCTGTCTGCTGCCAAAGCTCTAGGGGGGCTCATGGGCTGGTAATGCCTCGTAGAGCTCTGATGGTAGGAGAGCTAGAGGAATTCGGCGACAGGGTGGAGCTAGTTGGCGAAATGTCGAAAAGGGACACGATCATACCTTTCGCGGCCCGGCTCAGCCGATTTTGCAGTTCTAACAATTCGTTTGGGCTGCTATATGCGCAGAACGAACTTGGCATTACAGAAGTTACCTCGCAAATTCTTAGTTGATTCCGTCGAAAAATTCTCTCGAGCGAAGTCAGGGACCGACTTCACGTTGGCAGTCCAAAAATGCAATTTTCCAGTTTTGCAGAAAATGCCATCAGAAGCTATCTCCGTGCACGTCTAGTTCTCTCAGGCGTCTGCTTGCACTTCTAGTGCCTCGTAGAGCTCTGATGGTAGAAGAGCTAGAGGAATTCGGCGACAGGGTGGAGCGAAATGTCGAAAAGGACGCGATCATACTTCCGCGGCCTGGCTCAGCCAATTTTGCAGTTCTAGCAATTCGTTTGGGCTGCTAGCAGAGCGAAGCTTGGCATTACAGAAGTTACCTTACAAATTCTTAGTTCACTCCGTGGAAAAATTCTCCCGAGCGAAGCCAGGGACCGACTTCACGTTGGCAGTCCAAAAATACCTCGTAGAGCTCTTCGGCATCGACGAGCTAGAGGAATTCCGGCGCGGGGTGGAGCTAGTTGGCCGACCCGACCAAAAGAGACAATGTGATAACCTTGGGTCGGTTTTGCTTTGATTTGAAAGATATTTGACAGTTCATGTTGAGAACCGGTATTTTTCTCACGTGTAGTCGGTTATGCCGCGCCTGCCAGTTAAATTCTCAGGTCCGTAGCTGCAATATTACTATCAAAAGACTTGCTGGAACCAACTGCGTTCCGAGTCATCTTGACACGCGTTCACGGTTTTCTGTACTTAACTCGAGATTTCGAGAGCTACCGAGCTGACACTTACAGAAACCGATTCAGAATGATCAGGCGCGTTCGCCTGTTGCATCCAGAGGCCTGAACTCGGTCTGCTATTCGAGCTAGGTCCGTAAAAGTCATCTTCACCAGTGATGCCGGTTTTCTGTACTTAACTCAAGATTCAGAGGAGCTACAGAGCTGGTACGCACATAAACTGATTCAGTATCACCAGGCGCTTGCGTCTGTTGCATCGAGAGGCCTGAACTCGTTCTGCTAGTCGAGCTAGGTCCACAACACTATTCGTATTTCTCAAGTTCTTTTTTGAGGCGCTGTCGGTATTCTGCACTTAACTCTAGCTGTAGCACAGCTACAGAGGTGGTACGCACAGAAACCGATACAGAATCATCAAGGGCGTTTGGCTGAAGCATCTAGAGCTCTGAACAGAGTCTGCTTCTCGAGCTAAGTCCGCAAAACTATTTGTATGCGATCGATTTTTTAGAGTTTTTTCGCTCTCGCTTAAGCTTGCTTCACGTGTTCCGAGGAGCTGGGCAAGAAAAGAGCTCTACGAGGTCCCCGGCGCCCAGTTGCTCTTCGGGTTTTGGACGCTACCAAGTTTGCCCTATGCTCTCCGGGTTTTGCACTTCCAAGTGTCCCGTCCCCGAGATTCTCTGCTCTCCGGGTTTGGACGCTGCCAAGTGACTCGTAGAGCTTCCCTAAGCTAGTTGCTGGAAGCTTAAGAATAATTCCGGCGCGCTGGAGAGCTAGTTGGCAAGAAAAATCTCCACGGAACTTTTGCTGACTTTTGGTCGGTTGAAAATTTTGTTCTCGAAATTTGACCATTCGTTAGAGCTCCAGTATTTTTTCCCGTGATATTCGATCTTATTCCCATCTTGATCTCAGCTCGATCGGGTGAATATTACTGTCGAAAAGCACTGTGGTGGGATCGGCCGTTTTGAGTCATCTTGATACGCGCTGACGGTTTTCTGAACATAACTCGAGCTTCAGGACAGCTACAGAGCTGATAAGCACAGCTAATCGATGTAGAATGATTAGGGGCGTTCGCCTGTTCAATCCAGAGGTCTGAACTCGGTCTGTTAGCCGAGCTAGGTCCGCAAACCTATTCGTATTATTCGAGTCATCTTGACATGAACTCTCGGTTTTCTGTACTTAACTCGAGCTGTAGGACAGCTACAGAGCTGATATTCACAGAAACCAATTCAGAATGATCAGTTGCGTTCGTCTGTCGAATCGAGAGCTCTAAAATCGGTCTGCTGCCCGATCTAGAATCGCGAAACTATTTGTATTGGTCGAGTCATCTTGAGAAGTGCTCTCGGTTTTCTTCACTGAACTCGGGCTGAGGGGGGGCTACAGTGCTGGTGGTCACAGGAATCGATTTGAAGACATCAGGCGCCGAATCCAGAGCTCGGAACTCGGTCTGCTGCCCGAATTAGGTCTGCGAAACTACTGTATTGTTCGAGTCATCCTGAGAGGTGCTATCGGTTTTCTGCACTTAACTCGGGGCTGTAGGGGGGCTGCTGGGCTGGTAATGACAGGAGTCGATTCGCCGACATCAGACGCGTCCGCCTGTCGCATTCAGAGGTCAAAAAATATTCACTATGAGTCAGAATGTTGGTAGGTGCTACCGGTTTTCTTAAGTCGAGCTAGGAAGCTCTACGAGTCTCCCGTTCAAGGCTCAGGGCGACCGACTCCTCCGCCCGATCTGTATTGCTGAATTCGGAGCAGCCCAGACGTGGACTATCCTTGAGACGCAGTGGGGCCAGCTTCAGGTGAAGTTCCCAAGTCTGACGATCACAGCGACGGACTTCGAGGTCGAGGTCAATCGCAAGGTGTGACCGAATCGGCACCGGCTGTCGGGGATCAAGTTGGGGTGCTGGAACCTCGACAAGGCTGGTGAGAACAACTTCAGAGGCGTGGAGGCGCTCAACCATATGCGTGCATGTGGCGGCCTGTTCGCGCTTCAGGAGGCCCAGAATATAATTCATGCAGATGCCGCCCGTCTCGGATGGCAGATCAAGCACAGTGCCTGCAGGAAGGCGGGGCTCATCTTCGATCGAAGTTGGGCCTCGACGTCCAGGGAATTCATTACTACCTTTTCTAGATTCGCCATTGGTGTGTTCGGTACTTCCATCTCGCCCTTGGTTGTCTGCTCTCTTTATCTGCCCGATTCTCATCGAGAAGATTGCGAAGCGGAGTATGAACTCACGCTTGAGCGTGTCTCTGCCACTTTCACAAGCCTCAGACACAGGTATAGCCAGGCCAGCTTTGTTTGTTTGCTTGACGGGAATGTTGAGCTACCGCCACTATGTGAGTTAGAATGTAATGGGGAATTGTATCTTGCTACGGGAGAGGGCTTGAGGAAGGAGGTCAGGACCTTGGCATGTGGTACGGAGGAGAGGGAGCGTATCAACAGGAGGAGGAGGATGATGGAGATGCTCCTGGGGTTCATGCAGACCCACATGTTTAAGGCGGCCAATACCTTTTCTGCAGATAGGCGTCCTACTTGGGAAGCGTGGGGCGAACAACGTAGCTTCGGACGAATTCAGAAAGTGCTAGATTACATCTTGGTGCCCAGCCGCTGGGAGTGCTCTGAGTGTGAAGTTTCTTGGTGTTACGCAAGAGGAGGAAGGAGGAATAGGAGTCGATTAAGTGATCATGCACTTCTAACTGGGCTGTTTGCATCGCCTGGCCGTGTGATTGTGCGACGTGGCCACAGGGAGCGGGCAGAGCCGCCGGCGCCCTCTTTGGTAGGATATCGATGCGTGACATGGGGTGATGAGTTCAATGCCAGGAGGAGGGTGGATCGGAGCTTGGGAGATGTTGTGTTTCGTGGGATTCCCGCACGTTCTCTCGAGATGGAGCCAGCCAGCTTACCTTGCACGCTCATCCAGTCTTTTGTTGCTGCTCCTGACGTGGACTTTACCACGACGCAGAGCGGCAAGCAGAGGCCACCTGTGAGGCCGATCGAGCTCACTCGTCTTTTGGAGAGATGGCGGGAACTACCGCCAGGCACGACTCCAGAGGAAAAGAAACGTCTCAGGAGCGAGCTTAATCTACATCGCCGTCGGTATCGCAGAGAGGTTGCAGCCTGGAAGTGTCCCCTCAATCGTCGAAAGATTCGTCATTATATTAAACACTTGGTGGTGGAGGGCCAGGAGACGGAGGACAGGGAGGTCTGGAGGAAGGAGCTCGACAGTTTCTGCAGAAATAAGCTTTCATCGGATCAGATGCGGGAGGAGAACGCTAGTATGATGGAGGAGATCAAGGGGAAGTCGAGGGAGGAGCTCGGTAGCAGCACGTATTCGACCATCACTATGGCATTACTCGGACGTGGGCGGGCGCGTCTCCGTACACAACGAGCCACAGGGCCAGATCGAGTACCGTGTGAGGTGTTAAAGTGTCTCCCTTGGACGGTATTGCGCAATATCCGACGCTTGTTCAACGATATACTACACATGCGCACACCGTATCCCTCCTCATGGCGGGATATCCTCATCTCCTTTATGCCCGAGCTTCCTGGCATCACGGATCTTAGGGACGGTAGGCTTCTATGTATGCAGAACGCTATTGCACGATGGTACAGCACATGTATCGTTATCTTGGTGGAACAACATGTCGAGCGAAACGGTCTCTTTCGCCCTCTCGGTCTTTACGGCTTCCAATCTAACCGCACCACGAACGAGATCACGGCGAGCTTGAAACACATCGGACAGCATGCCTCTACATGGGGGAAGGGGGAAACAGCACATCTGGCCAATGCAGATATCCTACAAGCCTTCGACCATTGCACGGTAGCCAATGTTAGACGGGGTTTACAGCACGCACATGTACCTTATCATCTTCAATATGCTTTTCTCGATCCACTATGTGACAGTGTGGGGACGATTTGCCATGAAAGTATCGAGGTGGAGAGTGTGAGATGGGATAGATGTATTAGAACGGGCGGTGCCGAGGGACCCCTAGGGTTCAACCTTATTATTGCTGCGATGTGGCAGGAAACCTTCCGACAGTGGGATACACAGAACATAGGTTATCAAGTTTGTTTTAAAACTGGGGATTCCATGGAGTCTGGCAAATCGTCCTACACGTCGGTCGTCAATCACTTCGTATGGGCAGACAATTGCTACATCATGGCACGAAGCAGGGAAGAATTGGCACGCATGATTCACGACCTTACGGTTAGACTCCATGATTTCGGCATGCGCTGGAAACCCTCTAGCTTGCTCTACATGGTCTTCGGTGCCGACGCCGCGAGAGATGCCGAGGGGCTGATCCCTTCTTCAGCCGACTTACTTGTACCCTTCCAGAATGATGTTATGCGGTTCAGACGTGTTACTGAGATGACGGTTCTAGGCGTCCAGTTGTTCTCTGATTATAAGTATTCCTCGCACCTCGATGTGGACTCGAGGATTGAGGCGGCTCGTCGGACATTTTACTCCCAGGCAGGTTATTTTCGGAACACAAGCACGTCGTTGAAGGAAAAGTTCCAACGATACCAGCAGAAGGTCCAGAGTATTGCCCTTTTCGGTGCGGGTGGCTGCACGGCCGACAAGGACAGCCTCCACGCACTGCACGCGTTTGAGGGCAGGTGTCTATGTTTCATGCTTCGATGCCGCCGAGAACCAGACGAATCCCATGCTACTTGGAACGAGAGAAGATACAGCGATGCCAGATTGAGGTTCGCAGAAGCTGGGTACCACAGTTTGGTCCAGAGATTTCTCCGAGCTCAGTGGCTGCTGGCAAAGGATGTCTCGGCGTATGCGCAGAGGTTGTATCAGGGAGAGGACATGAGGGAGGAGCATAGAGCATGGAGTGATGCACGCATGTGTTTGATTGCCTTTGGTATAAGTTATGATACGCTGCGCACACTTGAGGGAGAAGCCCTTCGGGCATTCGGAAAGTGGAGGGAATGTGGAGTTATGAAACGCTGGAGGTCAGGAGGGCAAGCGATCGGGCAACGCTGTTGGCAGACACCCTTTCATGAGTTCTTCGGCCCACGGTGGTGGGAAGTATTCCAAGGCGGTCATCATGCCTTCATGCAGTTTGCAACTCATCATTGTACACCCTCTATGCTTAGACTTTTCCAGAAGAAATGCAAAGGTATCCATGATGGTAACGCCCCAGTTTTTCTGGCCGAACGTAATGAGGAGTATGTTGCTACAGAGGATGATTCTCCCGCTGCACGCCTGCGATTCAGTAAGAGATTGGCAATCCACAACATGAAGAGCACGTGTTGGGACGTGACTTCAGGAGGCGCGCCGTTGGAGATCACTGGAGATTCTCTTCTTATCATTTGCTGGCTCTGCGGCCTCTGGAAGGCAGATAATCAATTATACCAGAGACGTGTTGATAATATGATTAATGCTTTGGAAGGAATGTGTTGTATGTATGGTGTGAGACCTGCTGAAGCAGGACGCGATCTTTTCAAACATGAGTTTCGGGAATGGAATGAGAAAGCCGACCTCCTTACCCACCAGGCCCGCGAGGGCCACCAATACACGAACGAACAGTACCAGTTGCAGCCATACGAACAGTCATGCTATGAACCTTGCCTCATCAAAGCGGGCTTTGATGGTGGTGTGTGCAGCCTGGGAGCAGGAAGTGGAGCTTGGATTCAGATTGGACTGCGTTCTCGATTCTCCCATCTCTCGCCTACCTCTTCCTTCAGTGAGTCCCCACAGGTTATCTTCAAAGACGTTTACGTTTGCTCCTTCGCTCTCCAAGACGGGTCCACAGTGACGGATACGGAACTCTCCGCTGCAGAGTGCGTCATCGCAGCACTCCCACGGGTTTTGCAGGCCTATTTCAGCGATAAGTTGTGTGATTGATGATTCTTTTTCGTGTGTTGCCTTCATGCGTGCACACATTGTGTGGATGTACACACACCTTATAAGAGCTGCCAGAGGCTACCGCCGAAGCCGCCCCCCACGTGCTTGGCGTGGTGAGGCTTTCGCCTTAGCCGCTCGGTGGCCCGCGTTTGGCGTGCCCGCCCGCCTCGGACTGGACGGGGCCCTAGGGCCCGTGTGTCCGCGAAACGAAAAACCAAGGTTGACGGCTTACCGCCGGTGCCCATTGGCAAGAAAAATCTCGACGGACATTTAGAGGAATTTTGGTCGGTTGAAAATTTTGTTCTCGAAATACCTCGTAGAGCTCTTCGTCATCGATGAGCTAGAGGAATTCCGGCGCGGGGTGGAGCTAGTTGGTGGACCCGGCCAGAAAGGACAATGTGACAACTTTTGGGTGGTTTTGTAATTGTTTGAAAGATATTTGACAATTTATTTTGAGAAAGCAGATTTTTCGCACCTGTAAACGACTATAAGGGCCTCTCTGTCTGTATGAGTTCTCTAAACGAATTTTTACCATCAAAACACTCGGAGGAACCATCTTAATGTTTTGACGAAAAACATCAATTTTCCCCTTTTTCGAGAAATGCTTCCAGAAGCTCTCTCTCGACTCTGAGCACTCGTACGCGTGAAAGGACCTCTACGAGGTTCCCGGCGGTGACCAGGTTGACGGTTCACCGCCGGCGCCAGTTCAACCATTCGTTAGACTCGTGACATTCTATTCCCGCTGGCCATCTTGATCTCAGCTCGATCGGGTACCTTTTACTGCCAAAAAGCACTGCGGCGGGATCAGCCGTGTCGGGTCATCTTGTCACGCGCTGTCGGTTTTCTGAAGATAACTCGAGGTTTAAGACAGCTACAGGGCTCAGCTAATCGATTTAGAATGATCAGGCGCGTTCGTCTGTTGAACCCAGAGGTCTGAACTTGGTCTGCTAGCCGAGGTCCGCAAACCTATTCCTATAATTCGAGTCATCTTTTCAGACACTCGATTTTCTGCACTTAACTCGAGCTACAGGACAGCTGCAGAACAGAATCTGATTCAGAAGCATCAGTGGCCGTTGTCTGATGAATCCAGAGCTCTGAACTCGGTCTGCTGCCCGATCTAGAATCGCGAACTATTCGTGTTGTTCGAATCATCTCGAGAGATGCTGTCGGTTCTCTGCGCTCAACTCGGGCTCTGGGGACGCTGCATCTAGTAATCACTGGAATCGATTCGAAGACATCAGGTGCGTCTGCCTTTCGAATCCAGAGCTCCGAACTCTTCCTGCTTCCCGAACTAGGTCCGCGAAGCTATTCGTATTATTCGAGTCATTCTGAGAGGTGCTGTCGGTTTCCTGCACTTAACTCGGGCTATTGGGGGCTGCAGGGCTGGTCATCACAGGAATCGATTCAGAGACATCAGACGCGTCCGCCTGTCGCATGCAGAGGTCTGAACTCGGTCTGATTGAACATTTTGTTCTCGAAATTCAACCATTCGTTGGAGCTCTAGAATTTTTTCCCGTGATATGCTAGGGCTGATACTTACAGAAACCGATTCAGAATCATCAGTCGCGTTTGTCTGTTGAATCCAGAGCTTTGAACTCGGTCTGCTGCCCGATCCCAAATCGCGAAACTGTTTGTATTGTTCAAGTCATCTTGAGAGGTGCTGTCGGTTTTCTGCACTTAACTCGGGCTGTAGGGGGGCTACAGTGCTGGTGGTGACAGCAATCGATTTGGAGACATCAGGCGCGTTCGCCTGTGGAATCCAGAGCTCGGAACTCGTCTGCTGCCCGAACTCGGTCCGCGAACCTGTTCGTATTGTTCGAGTCATCCTGAAAGATGCTGTCGGCTTTCTGCATTTCACTCGGGCTGTAGGGGGGCTGCAGGGCGGGTAATCACAGAAATCGATTCGGAGACATCAGACGCGTCCGCCTGTCGCATTCAGACGTCTGAACTCGGTCTGATACTCGAGCTGGGTTTGCCAAACTATTCGTTTTGTTCGAGTCATCTTGAGAGGTTCTGTCGATTGGCGCGCGTAACTCGGGCTGTAGGAGAGCTACAGAGCTCGTACAGAAGACAATCCAGAAGCATCGGGGGGCGTTCGGCTGTTGCATCGAGAGGTCTGAAATCGCCTGGGCTGAAAAACTATTCGTTCTCTGCAATTTTTTTCGACATTATAGATT
This sequence comes from Prorocentrum cordatum, assembly GCA_963575745.1. NCBI lineage: Eukaryota > Dinophyceae > Prorocentrales > Prorocentraceae > Prorocentrum > Prorocentrum cordatum. The sequence goes on from CAUYUJ010022380.1 coordinate 30,213, forward strand.
GTCAGGAAGCTCTACGAGTCCCCCGGCGGTAAGAAGGGTTGACGGTTTACCGCCGGCGCCCAGTTGGTCGACCCGGCCAGAAAGGACAAAGTGGTAACTTTTGTTTTAATTTTTGTTTATTTTTTCTTTTTTTTTTTTCTTCTTTTTTTTTTTTTTTTTTTTTTTTTTTTTTTTTTTTTTTTTTTTTTTTTTTTTTTCATTTTAATTTTCTTTTAACTCGTAGAGCTCCCTTAGAAAGTTGTGCTGGAAGCTTGAGAGGAATAAACTCGTAGAGCTATGTTCTTTTTTTTTTTTTATCCTTTTTGTTTTTATATGTCTTTTCGTTCTTTTCTTTTTTTCTTTCTGTCTTCATTCCTTTTTTTTCTTTTATTTTTTTTTTTTTGATTTTTTTTTTTTTGTTTTTTTTTTTTTTCCTCTTCGGTTCCCGTAGCAAGTTGGCTGGAAGCTTTTTTTTTAGTTTTTTTTTTTTTTTTTTTTTTTTGTGTTTAAGAGTAATTTCCGGGGCGCGGAGAGCTGTGGCAAAAGAAATCTGACGGAATTTTGGTGACTTTTTGTCGGTTGAAAATTTTGTTCTCGCATTCAAAGGTCTGAACTCGGTCTGATACTCGAGCTGGGTTGCCAAACTATTCGTTTTGTTTGAGTCATCTTGAGAGGTGCTGTCGATTTACCCACGTAACTCGGGCAGTGGGAGAGCTACAGAGCTCGTAAAGAAGACAATCCAGAAGCATCGGGGGCGTTCGGCTGTTGCATCGAGAGGTCTGAAATCGCTCGGGCTGAAAAAACTATTTGTTCTCTGCAATTTTTTTCCGACATTGTATATTGTCAGGAAGCTTTACGAGTCCCTTGGCGGTAAGAAAGGTTGACGGTTTACCGCCGGCGCCCAGTAACTCGTAGAGCTTCCCTTAGCAAGTTATTGCTGGAAGCTTAAGAGTAATTCCGGGGCGCTGGAGAGCTAGTTGGCAAGAAAAATCTCGACGGACATTACCTCGTAGAGCTCTTCGTCATCGATGAGCTAGAGGAATTCCGGCGCGGGGTGGAGCTAGTTGGCCGACCCGGCCAGAAAGGACAATGTGTCAACTTTGGGTGGTTTTGCGATTTTTTGAAAGATATTTGACCATTTATTTTGAGGAAGCAGATTTTTCGCACCTGTAGACGACTATGAGGGCCTCAGCGTCTCAATATGAGCTCTCTAGATGCACTTTTACCATCAAAACACTTGGCGAAACCAACTTTATGTCGACAGGAAAAAAATCAGGTTTTCTCTTTTTCGAGAAATGTTTCCAGACATCGTCTCCTTTGATACTGAGCACTCTTACGCGTGTTAGGAGCTCTACGAGGAATGACCAGGTTGACCAGGTTGACCAGATTGACGGTTCACCGCCGGCGCCAGTTTGAGGAATTTTGGTCGGTTAAAAATTTTGTTCTCGAAATTCAACCATTCGTTGGGGCTCTAGTATTTTTCCCGTGATATTCGATCTTATTCCCGCTCGCCATCTTGATCTCAGCTCGATCGGGTACCTATTACTGCCAAAAAGCACTGCGGCGGGATCGGCCGTTTCGAGTCATCTTGATTCGCGCTGTCGGTAGACTGAACTTTACTCGAGATATAGGACAGCTACAGAGCTGGTAAGCACAGCTTATCGATTCAGAATGATCAGGCGCGTTCGCCTGTTGAGTCCAGAGGTCTGAACTCGGTCTGCTAGCCGAGCTAGGTCTGCAAACCTATTCGTATTATTCGAGTCATCTTGACAGGCGCTCTCGGTTTTCTGTACTTAACTCGAGCTATAGGACAGCTACAGGGCTGATGCTTACAGAAACCGATTCAAAATCATCAGTCGCATTTGTCTGTTGAATCCAGAGCTCTGAACTCGGTCTGCTGCCCGATCCAGAATCGCGAAACTGTTTGTATTGTTCGAGTCATCTTGAGAGGTGCTGTCGGTTTTCTGCACTTAACTCGGGCTGTGAGGGGGCTACAGTGCTGTTGGTGACAGCAATCGATTTAGAGACATCAGGCGCGTCCGCCTGTGGAATCCAGAGCTCGAAACTCGGTCTGCTGCCCGAACTCGGTCCGCACAACTGTTCGTATTGTTCGGGTCATCCTGAAAGATGCTGTCGGCTTTCTGCACTTAACTCGGGCTGTAGGGCTGCAGAGCGGGTAGTCACAGGAATCGATTCGGAGACATCAGACGTCCGCCTGTCGCATTCAGAGGTCTGAACTCGGTCTGATACTCGAGCTTGGTTTGCCAAACTATTCGTTTTGTTCGAGTCATCTTGAGAGGTGCTGTCGATTGACGCACGTAACTCGGGCTGTAGGAGAGCTACATAGCTCGTACAGAAGACAATCGAGAAGCATCGGGGGGCGTTCGGCTGTTGCATCGAGAGGTCTGAAATCGCTTGGGCTGAAAAACTATTCGTTCTCTGCAATTTTTTTCGACATTATATATTGTCAGGAAGCTCTACGAGTCCCCCGGCGGTAAGAAAGGTTGACGGTTTACCGCCGGCGCCCAGTTCCGGAGCGCTGGAGAGCTAGTTGGCAAGAAAAATCTCGACGGACCTTTTGCTGACTTTTGGTCGTATGATTTTTTTTTCTCGAAATTCAACAATTCGTTAGAGCTCTAGTGTTTTTTCTTTCTGACCATATTCGATCTTTTTCCCGCTCGCCATTTTAATCTCAGCTGGATTGGGTAAATATTTCTGCAAAAAAGCATCGCGGCGGGATCGGCGATTTCGAGTCATCTTGATAGGCGTTGTCGGTATTTTGTATTTAACTCGAGCTGTAGGGCAGCTACAGAGCTCATTCTCACAGAAATCGATTGCGAATCATCAGGTGCGTTCGTCTGTTCCATCCAGACGTCTGAACTCGGTCTGCTGCCCGAGCTAGGTCCGCGAAGCTATTCGTGTTGTTGGAGTCATCTTGAGATGTGCTGGCAGTTTTCTGCACTTAACTCGTGCGGTAGGGGGTCTACAGGGCTCGTACTCAGAGGAATCGATTCGGGGACATCAGGCCCGTCCGCCTGCCGAATCAAGAGCTCGGAATGCGGTGTGCTGCCCGAGCTAGATTCGCAAAACTATTCGTATTCATCAAGTCATCTTGAGAGGTGCTGTCCGTTTTCTGCACTTAACTCGAGCTGTAAGGGGGCTGCAGGGTTGGTAATCACTGGAATCGATTCGAAGACATCAGTCGCCATCTGTCGCATTCAGAGCCCTAAACTCGGCCTGCTGCCCGAGCTAGGTCCGCAAAACTATTCGTATTGTTCGAGTCATCTTCAGAGGTGCTGTTGATTTCCTGCACTTAACTCGGGCTGTAAGGGGGCTGCAGGGCTGGTAATCACAGGAGTCGATTCGGAGACATCAGGCGCGTCCGCCTGTTGCATCGAGATGTCTGAACTCGGTCTGATACTCGAGCTAGATTCGCGAAGCTTTTGTATTGTTCGAGTGATCTTCGGAGGTGCTGTCGAATTTCGCACGTAACTCGGGCTGTAGGAGAGCTACGGAGCTCGTGCGCACAGAAAACGATCCAGAAGCATCAGTGGCGTTTGGCTGTTGCATCGAGAGGTCTGGAATTGTTTAGGATGAACAACTATTCGTTCTCTGCAATTTTTTCGACATTATGTATGCTCAGGAAGCTCTACGAGTCCCCGGCGGTAAGGAAGGTTGACGGTTTACCGCCGGCGCCCAGTTTGGGTGGTTTTGCAATTTTTTGAAAGATATTTGACAATTCATTTTGAGAAAGCAGATTTTTCGCACCTGTAAACGACTATGAGGGCCTCTCTGTCTTAGTATGAGCTCTGTAGGCGCACTTTTACTATCAAAACACTTGGCGGAACCATCTTCATGTCGACACGAAAAAAAATCAATTTTTCTCTTTTTCGAGAAATGCTTCCAAAAGCTCTCTCTTTCGACTCCGAGCAATCTTACGCGTGAAATGAGCTCTACGAGGTTCCGGGCGGTGACCAGGTTGACGGTTCACCGCGGGCGCCAGTTTGACAATTCGTTAGAGCTCTAGTATTTTTTCCCGTGATAATCGATCGTGTTCCCGCTCGCCATCTTGATCTCAGCTCGATTGGGTGAATATTACTATCGAAAAGCACTGTGGCGGGATCGGCCGTTTTGAGTCATCTTGATACGCGCTGAAGGTTTTCTGAACATAACTGAGCTTCAGGACAGCTACAGAGCTGGTAAGCACAGCTAATCGATGTAGAATGATCAGGCGCGCTCGTCTGTTGCATCCAGAGGTCTGAACTCGGTCTGTTAGCCGAGCTAGGTCTGCAAACCTATTCTTATTATTCCAGTCATCTTGACAGGAACTCTCGGTTTTCTGTACTTAACTCGAGCTGTAGTACAGCTACAGAGCTAATATTTACATAAACCGATTCAGAATCATCAGTTGCGTTTGTCTGTCGAATCCAGAGCTCTGAACTCGGTCTGCTGCCCGATCTAGAATCGCGAAACTATTCGTATTGATCGAGTCATCTTGAGAAGTGCTCTCGGTTTTCTTCACTCAACTCGCGCTGAGGGGGGCTACAGTGCTGGTGGTGACAGGAATCGATTGAAGACATCAAGCGCGTCCGCCTGTCGAATCCAGAGCTCGGAACTCGGTCTGTTGCCCGAATTAGGTCTGCCGAAACTACTGTATTCTTCGAGTCATCCTGAGAGGTGCTGTCGGTTTTCTGCACTTAACTCGGGCTGCAGGGGGGCTGCAGGGCTGGTAATGACAGGAGTCGATTCGCAGACATCAGACGCGTCCGCCTGTCGCATTCAGAGGTCAAAAAATATTCACTATGAGTCGGAATGTTGGTAGGTGCTGTCGGTTTTCTCAACTTAAGTCGAGCTAGAAAGCTCTACGAGTCTCCCGGCAGTAACCAAGGTTGACGGTTTACCGCCGGCGCCCAGTACCTCGTAGAGCTCAGCGGCATCGATGAGCTAGAGGAATTCCAGCGCGGGCTGGAGCTAGTTGGACCGCCCGGCCAGAAAGGACAAATTGCTGCGCTGACTTTTGGTCGGTTTTGCGAAAATTTGAAACACATTTGACCATTTATTTTAGGAAAGCAGATTTTTGCGCGTCGCATTGACATATAAACTCCTCTCTGACAGCAGCTCAGCTCTCCCGATGCATTATTGCATGAGTTGACTCCCGGGAACTGAGCGAATATGAACATCGAAAAAATCGAAAATCAAGATTTTTCGAAAAATCTATATTTTTTCACTCTGTGTCGATTCCCTGCACTCTCATCAGTGAGAGGAGCTCTACGAGGTTCCGGGCGGTGACCAGGTTGACGGTTCACCGCCGGCGCCAGTAATTCCGGGGCGCTGGAGAGCTGGCAAGAAAAATCTCGACAGACATTTTGAGGAATTTTGGTCGGTTGAAAATTTTGTTTTCGAAATTCAACCATTCGTTAGAGCTCTAGTATTTTTCCCGTGATGTTAGATCTTATTCCCGCTCGCCATCTTGATCTCAGCTCGATCGGGTACCTTTTATTGCCAAAAAGCGCCCAGGCGGGATCGGCCGTTTCGAGTCATCTTGATACGCGGTGACGGTTTTCTCAAGATAACTCGAGGTTCAGGTCAGCTACAGAGCTGGTAGGCACAGCTAATCGATCCAGAATGATCAGGCGCGTTCGGCTGTTCAATCCAGAGGTCTGAACTCGGTCTGCTAGCCGAGCTAGGTCCGCAAACATATTTGTATTATTCGAGCCATCTTGACAGACACTCTCGGTTTTCTGTACTTAACTCGAGCTACAGGACAGCTGTTGAGCTGATACGTACAGAATCTGATTCAGAATCATCAGTGGCCGTTGTCTCTTGAATCCAGAGCTCTGAACTCGGTCTGCTGCTCGATCTAGAATCGCGACACTATTCGTGTTGTTCGAGTCATCTTGCGCGATGCAATTGGTCCTCTGCACTTAACTCGGGCTCTAGGGGGGCTGCATGGCTGGAAATCACTGGAATCGATTCGGAGACATTAGGCGTGTCCGCCCTTCGAATCCAGAGCTCCAAACTCTGTCTGCTGCCCGAACTAGGTCCGCGACACTATTCGTATTGTTCGAGTCACCCTGAGAGGTGCTGTCAGGGCTGTAGGGGGGCTGAAGGGCTGGTAATCACAGGAATCGATTCAGAGAATCAGACGCGTCCGCCTGTCGCATGCAGAGGTCTGAACTCGGTCTGATACTCGAGCTAGGTGTGCCAAACTATTCGTTGATTTACGCACGTAACTCGGGCTGTGGGAGAGCAACAGAGCTCGAATAGAAGACAATCCGGAAGCATCGGGGGCGGTTGGCTGTTGCATCCGAGAGGTCATTCATTGCTTGGGCTGAACAACTATTTTTTCGGTGTAATTTTTTCGACATTATATGTTGTCAGGAAGCTCTACGAGCTCCCCGGCGGTTTACCGCCGCCGCGCCGAACCCCTGCGCGAGGATTCTCGAGCGGCGGAGATGGGCTTCTGGCGGGCATCATTACTGTCCAGCTTCAAATCTAGAACACTCCAGCTCTCAGAGAGCTCTTCGGGAATTTTCGAATCTCAGCAAAACCGACCGAAATGTGCCATTGTAGCGTCCACTGGGCGCCGGCGGTAAACCGTCAACCTTTCTTACCGCCAGGGGACTCGTAGAGCTTCCTGACAATATATAATGTCGAAACGAATATTGTAGAGAACGAATAGTAACTAGAGCTTCCCTTAGCAAGTTGTTGCTGGAGCTTAAGAGTAATTCCGGGGCGCTGGAGAGCTAGTTGGCAAGAAAAATTTCGATGGACCTTTTTGTGACTTTTGGTCGGTCGAAAATTTGGTTCTCGAAATTCAACAATTCGTTTGAGCTCTAGTATTTTTTCCCATGATATTCGATCTTATTCCTGCTCGCTTTCTTGATCTGAGCTCGATCGGGTATCTTTTATTGCCAAAAAGCAGGCAGGCGGGATCGGTCGTGTCACGTCATCTTGATACGCGTTCTCAGGATATTGGATTTAACTCGAGATACAGGACGGCGACAAAGCTGGTAACCACACCTTATCGATTCAGAATGATCACGCGCGTTTGCCTGTTGCATCCAGAGGTCTGAACTCGGCCTGCTAGCCGAGCTAGGTCCGCAAACCTGTTCGTATTATTCGAGTCATCTTGACAGGCGCTCTCGGTTTTCTGTACTTAATTCGAGCTATACGACAGCTAGAGAGGTGATACTTACAGAAACCGACTCGGAATCATCAGTCGCGTTCGTTTGATGAATACAGAGCGCTGAACTCGGTCTGCTGTCCGATCTAGAATCGCGAAACTATTCGTATTCTTCGAGTCATCTCGAGAGGTGCTATCGGTTTTCTGTACTCAACTCGGGCTGTAGGGGGGCTACCTGGTAGTCACAGGAATCGATTTGGAGACATCAGACGCGTCCGCCTGTCGAATCCAGAGCTCGAAATTCGGTCTGCTGCCTGAACCAGGTCCGCGAAACTATTCGTAATGTTCGAGTCTTCCTGAGAGCTCTCGGTTTTCTGCACTTAACTCGGACTGTAGGGTAGGCTGCAGGGCTGGTAATCACAGGAATCGATTCGGAGACATGAGGCGCGTCGCCTGGGGCTCTGAACTCGACCTGATACTCGAGCTAGATTTGCCAAACTATTCATACTGTTCGAGTCATCTTGAGAGGTGCTGTCGATTTACGCACGTAACTCGGGCGTAGGAGAGCTACAAACCCATACAGGAAACAATTCAGAAGCATCCGGGGCGTTCCGTGGGCTGAGTTCGTTCTCTGCAATTTTTTTCGACATTATATGTTGTCAGGAAGCTCTACGAGTCCCCCGGCGGTAAGGAAGGTTGACGGTTTACCGCCGGCGCCCAGTTGGTCGACCCGACCAGAAAAGAAGATGTGATAACTTTTGGTTGTTTTTGCTAAGATTTGAAGATATTTGACACTTGATTCTGAGAAAGCAGATTTTCCTCACCTGTAGACGACTTTGAGGGCCTCTGCGTGTTAATATGAGCGCTGTAGGCGCACTTTTACTATCAAAACACTTGGCGCAACCAACTTAACTCGTAGATCTTCCCTTAGCAAGTTATTGCTGGAAGCTTTAGAGTAATTCCGGGGCGCTGGAGAGCTAGTTGGCAAGACAAATCTCGACGGACATTTTGAGGAATTTGGGTCGGTTGAAAATTTTGTTCTCAAAATTCAACCATTCGTTAGAGCTCTAGTATTTTTTCCCGTCATATTCGATCTTGTTCCCGCTCGCCATCTTGATCTCAGCTCGATCGGGTACCTTTTACTGCCAGAAAGCACTGCGGCGGGATCGGCTGTTTCGAGTCATCTTGATTCGCGCTGTCGGTATACTGAACTTAACTCGAGATATAGGACAGCTACAGAGCTGGTAAGCACACGTTATCGATTCAGAATGAGGCGCGTTCGGCTGTTCCAACCAGAGGTCTGAACTCGGTCTGCTAGCCGAGCTAGGTCCGCAAACCTATTCGTATTATTCGAGTCATCTCGACAGGCGCTCTCGGTTTTCTGTACTTAACTCGAGCTAAAGGACAGCTACAAGGCTGATGCTTACAGAAACCGATTCAGAATCATCAGTCGCGTTTGTCTGTTGAATCGAGAGCTCTGAATTCGGTCTGCTGCCCGATCTAGAATCGCGAAACTGTTCGTATTGTTCGAGTCATCTTGAGAGGTGCTGTCGGTTTTCTGCGCTCAACTCGGGCTGTAGGGGGGCTACAGTGCTGGTGGTAACAGCAATCGATTTGGAGACATCAGGCGCGTCCGCCTGTGGAATTCAGAGCTCGGAGCTCGGCCTGCTGCCCGAACTCGGTCCGCGGAACTGTTCGTATTGTTCGAGTCATTCTGAAAGATGCTGTCGGCTTTCTGCACTTCACTCGGGCTGCAGGGGGGCTGCAGGGCGGGTAATCACAGGAATCGATTCGGAGACATCAGACGCGTCCGCCTGTCGCATTCAGAGGTCTGAACTCGGTCTGATACTCGAGCTGGGTTTGCCAAAATATTCGTTTTGTTCGAGTCATCTTGAGAGGTGCTGTCGATTGACGCACGTAACTCGGGCTGTAGAAGAGCTACAGAGCCCGTGCAGAAGACAATCCAGAAGCATCGGGGGGCGTTCGGCTGTTGCATCGAGAGGTCTGAAATCGCTTGGGCTGAAAAACTATTCGTTCTCTGCAATTTTTTCGACATTATATGTTGTCAGGAAGCTCTACGAGTCCCCCGGCGGTAAGAAAGGTTGACGGTTTACCGCCGGCGCCCAGTTCCGGCGCGGGGTGGAGCTAGTAACTCGTAGAGCTTCCCTTAGCAAGTTATTACCTCGTAGAGCTCTTCGGCAAAGAGCTAAGAGGAATTCGGGCGCAGGGTGGAGCTAGCAACTCGTAGGGCTTCCTTCCCTGAGCAAGTTATTGCTGGAAGCTTAAGAGTAATTCCGGGGCGCTGGAGAGCTATTTGGCAAGAAAAATCTCGACAGACCTTTTGTGACTTTTGGTCGTTTGAAAATTTTGTTCTCAAAATTCAACAAGTCGTTTGAGCTCTAGATTCTTTACCATAATATTCGATCTTATTCTCGCTCGCCATCTTGATCTCAGCTCGGTTGGGTACCTTTTACTGCCAAAAAGCAGGCAGACGGGATGGGCCGTTTCAAGTCATCTTGACACGCGATGACGGTTTTCTGAAGATAACTCGAGCTTCAGGACAGCTACAGAGCTGGTAAGCACAACTAATCGATTCAGAATGATCAGGCGCGTTCGCCTGTTGAATCTAGAGATCTCAACTCGGTCTGCAAGCCGAGCTAGGTCCGCAAATCTGTTCGTATTATTCGAGTCATCTTAACGGACGCTCTCCGTTCGCTGTACTTACCTCGAGCTATAGGACAGCTACAGAGGTGATACTTGCAGAAACCGATGAGAATCACCAGTCGCATTTGTATGTTGAATCTAGAGCTCTGAACTCGGTCTAAGTTTGTCAATCGATTCTCGAATTCTAGCTCACTTCGAGAGCTCTGGCGCAATGAGCAGACGCGCATGATGATTCTGAGTCGTCTGCTGTGCCTAAGAGCTCTGTAGCTGCCCTACAGCTCGAGTTAAGTTGAGAAAACCAAATCACACAATCAAGTGTAGTACTCATGCAAAGAGGTTTTTCGATCATAACTTATTACATATCCAGCGCTGAACATTCTCCCGCCACATGTAGACGCGCATCATCATTCTGAATCCGAAAGCTGTGCTTGTCATCTGTGTAGCTTGCCTATACCTCGAGTTAAGTTGAGAAAACCGACAGCACCTACCAACATAGCACTCGCCACCCGATCCCGCCATAGTGCTTTTCGATAGTAATATTCACCCGATCGAGCTGACATCAAGATGGCGAGTCGCACTAAGATCATAGATCACGGGAAAAATTACTAGAGCTCTAACGAATGTTCAAATTTTGAGAACATAATTTTCAACTGAGCAAAAGTCACCAAAAGTTCCGTCGACATATTTCGAGCCAACTGGGCGCGTGCGGTAAACCGTCAACCTTTCTTACCGCCGGGGGACTCGTAGAGCTTCCTGACAATATATAATGTAAAAAAATTGCAGAGAACGACTAGTTTTTCAGCCCAAGCGATTTCAGACCTCTCGATGCAACAGCCGAATGCCCCCCGATGCTTCTGGATTGTCTTCTGTACGAGCTCTGTAGCTCTCCTACAGCCCGAGTTACGTGCGTTAATCGACAGCACCTCTCAAGATGACTCCAACAAAACGAATAGTTTGGCAAACCCAGCTCGAGTATCAGACCGAGTTCAGATCTCTGAATGCGACAGGCAGACGCGTCTGTGACTCCGAATCGATTCCTGTGATTACCAGCCCTGCAGCCCCCCTACAGCCCGAGTTCAGTGCAGAAAGCCGACAGCATCTTTCAGGATGACTCGAACAATACGAACAGTTTCGCGGACCTAGTTCGGGCAGCAGACCGAGTTACGAGCTCTGGATTCCACAGGCGGACGCCTGATGTCTCCAAATCGATTGCTGTCGCCACCAGCACTGTAGCCCCCCCTTACAGCCCGAGTTAAGTGCACAAAACCGAGAGCACCTCTCAAGATGACTCGAAGAATACGAACAGTTTCGCGATTCTGGATCGGGCAGCAGACCGAGTTCAGAGCTCTAGATTCAACGGACAAACGCGACTGATGATTATGAATCGATTTCTGTATGTATCAGCTCTGTACCTGTCCTATAGCTCGAGTTTAGTACAGAAAACGGACAGCGCCTGTCAATATGACTCGAATAATACGAATAGATTTGCGGACCTAGCTCGGCTAGCAGACCGAGTTCAGACCTCTGGATGCAACAGACGAACGCGCCTGATCATTCTGAATCGATGAGGTGTGCTCATCAGCTCTGTAGCTGTCCTCTATCTCGAGTTAAGTCCAATATACCGACAGCGCGTATCAAGATGACTCGACACGGCCGATCCCGCCGCAGTGCTTTGTGGCAGTAAAAGGTACCCGATCGAGCTGAGATCAAGATGGCGAGCGGGAATAAGATCGAATATCAATGGAAAAAGTACTAGAGCTCTAACGAATTGTTGAATTTCGAGAACAAAGTTTTCAATCGACCAAAAGTCACCAAACGGTCCGTCGAGATTTTTCTTGCCAACTGGGCGCCGGCGGTAAACCGTCAACCTTTGTTACCGCCGGGGGACTCGTAGAGCTTCCTGACAATATATAATGTCGAAAAAATTGCAGAGAACGAGTAGTTTTTCAGCCCAAGCGATTTCAGACCTTTCGATGCAACAGCCGAACGCCCCTGATGTTGGATTCTCTTCTGTACGAGCTCTGTAGCTCTCCTACAGCCCGAGTTACGTGCGTTAATCGACAGCACCTCTCAAGATGACTCGAACAATACGAATAGTTCGGCAAACCTAGCTCGAGTATCAGACCGGGTTCAGACCTCTGAATGCAATAGTGGGACGCGTCTGTGACTCCGAATCGATTCCTGTGATTACCAGCCCTGCAGCCCCCCTGCAGCCCGAGTTAAGTGCAGAAACCGACAGCACCTCTCAGAATGACTCGAACAATACGAATAGTTTCGCGAACCTCGTTCGGGCAGCAGACCGATTTCAGAGCTCTGGATTCGACAGACGGACGCGCCTGATGTCTCCGAATCGATTCCTGAGACTACCTGCCCTGTAGCCCCCCTACAGCCTGAGTTAAGTACAGAAAACCGACAATACCCTTCAAGATGGCTCGAACAATACAAATAGTTTCGTGATTCTAGATCGGGCAGCAGACCGAGTTCAGAGCTCTGGACTCAACAGACAACGCGACTGATATTCTGAATCGGTTTCTGTAAGTATCAGCTCTGTAGCTGTCATATAGCTGGAGTTAAGTACAAAAAACCGAGAGCGCCTGTCAAGATGACTCAACTAATACGAATAGGTTTGCGGACCTAGCTCGGCTAGCAGACCGAGTTCGGACCTCTTGATGCAACAGGCGAACGCGCCTGATCATTCTGAATCGATTAGCTGTGCTTACCAGCTCTGTAGCTCTTCTATAGCTTGAGTTATGTTCAGAAAACCGCCACCGCGTGTCAAGATGACCCGAAACGGCCGATCCCGCCGCAGTGCTTTTGGGCAGTAAAAGGTACCCGATCGAGCTGAGATCAAGATGGCGAGCGGGAATAAGATCGAATATCACGGGAAAAAATACTAGAGCTCTAACGAATGGTTGAATTTCGAGAACAAAATTTTCAACCGACCAAAAGTCACCAACAGGTCCGTCGAGATTTTTCTTGCCAACTAGCTCTCCAGCGCCCTGGAACTGGGCGCCGGCGGTAAACCGTCAACCTTTCTTACCGCCGGGGACTCGTAGAGCTTCCTGACAATATATAATGTCGAAAAAATTGTAAAGAACCAATAGTTTTTCAGCCCAAGCGATTTCAGACCTCTCGATGCAACAGCCAAACGCCCCCCGATGCTTCTGGATTGTCTTCTGTACGAGCTCTGTAGCTCTCCTACAGACGGAGTTACGTGCGTTAATCGACAGCACCTCTCAAGATCACTCGAACAAAACGAGTGGTTTGGCAAACCCAGCTCGAGTATCAAGTTCAGACCTCTGAATGCAATAGTGGGACGCGTCTGTGACTCCGAATCGATTCCTGTGATTACCAGCCCTGCAGCCCCCCTACAGCCCGAGATCAGTGCAGAAAGCCGACAGCATCTTTCAGGATGACTCGAGCAATACGAACAGTTTCGACCCAGTTCGGGCAGCAGACCGATTTCCGAGCTCTGGATTCCACAGGCGGACGCGCCTGATGTGTCCAAATCGATTGCTGTCACCATCAGCACTATAGCCATTCTACAGACTGAGGTAAGTGCAGAAAACCGACAGCATCTCTCAATATATCTCGAACAATACGAATAGTTTCGCGGTTCTGGATCGAGCAGCAGACCGAGTTCAGAGCTCTGGATTCAACACACAAACGCGGCTGATGATTCTGAATCGATTTGTGTAAGTATCAGCTCTGTAGCTGTCCTATAGCTCGAGTTAAGTACAGAAAACCAAGAGCGCTTGTCAAGATGACTCGAATAATACGAACAGGTTTGCGGACCTAGCTCGGCTAGCAGACCGATTTCAGACCTCTGGCTGCAACAGACGAGCGCGCCTGATTATTATGAATCGATAAGGTGTGCTTACCAGCTCTGTAGCTGTCCTACATCTCGAGCTAAGTCCAATATACCGACAGCGCGTATCAAGATGACTCGAAACGGCCGATCCCGCCGCAGTGCTTTTTGGCAGTAAAAGGTACCCGATCGAGCTGAGATCAAGATGGCGAGCGGGAATAAGATCGAATATCAAGGGGAAACAATACTAGTGCTCTAACGAATGGTTGAATTTCGAGAACAAAATTTTCAACCGACCAAAAGTCACCAAAAGGTCCGTCGAGATTTTTCTTGCCAACTAGCTCTCCAGCGCCCCGGAACTGGGCGCCGGCGGTAAACCGTCAACCTTTGTTACCGCCGGGGGACTCGTAGAGCTTCCTGACCATGTATAATGTCGAAAAAATTGCAGAGAACACATAGTTTTTCAGCCTAAGCGATTTCAGACCTCTCGATGCAACAGCCGAACGCCCCTCATGCTTCTGGATCGTTGTCTGTGCGCACGAGCTCCATAGCTCTCCTACAGCCCGAGTTACGTGCGAAAAGCGACAGCACCTCTCAAGATCACTCGAACAATACAAATAGTTTCCCGAATCTAGCTCGAGTATCAGACCGAGTTCAGACCTCTGAATGTGACAGGCGGACGCGCCTGATGGATGTCTCTGAATCGATTCCTGTGATTACCAGCCCTGCAGCCTCCTACAGCCCGAGTTAAGTAGAAAACCGACAGCAGCTCTGAAGATGACTCGAACAATACGAACAGTTTCGCGGACCTAGCTCGGGCAGCAGAACGAATTCAGAGCTCTGAATGCGACAGGCGGGCGCGACTGATTGCTCCGAATCGATTCCAGTGATTACCAGCCCTGCAGCCCCCTTACAGCTCGAGTTCAGTGCAGAAAACGGACAGCATCTCTCAAGATGACTCGAAGAATACGAATAGTTTTGCGGACCTAGCTCGGGCAGCATACCGATTTCTGAGCTCTCGATTTGGCAGGCAAGCGCGCCTGATGTCTCCGAATCGATTCCCGTGATTACGAGCCCTGTAGCCCCCCTACAGCCCGAGTTAAGTGCAGAAAACTGACAGCGCCTCTCAAGATGACTCGAATAATACGAATAGTTTTGCGAACCTAGCTCGGGCAGCAGACCGAGTTCAGACCTCTGAATGGAACAGACGAACGCGCCTGATGATTCGCAATCGATTTCTGTGAGAATGAGCTCTGTAGCTGCCCTACAGCTCGAGTTAAGTACAACTTGCCGACAAAGCGTATCAAGATGACTCGAAACAGCCGATCCCGCCGCGACGCTTTTTTGCAGAAATATTTACCCGATCGAGCTGAGATCAAGATGGCGAGCGGGAATAAGATCGAATATGGTGGGGAAAAATACTAGAGCTCAAACGAATTGATGAAGTTCGAGAACAAAATTTTCAACCGACCAAAAGTCACCAAAAGGTCAGTCGAGATTTTTCTTGCCAACTAGCTCTCCAGCGCGCCGGAATGAACCGGCGGTAAACCGTCAACCTGGTTTTTTGAGTTTGAGTCAGGGCGCGGACAGCTGTGACAGCTGAGCCCTAAGACTCCCAAACGGAGCACAGGGTAGCTAGAAAAGGCATCTCTTATCATCACACTGCCGAGCCACTGAGGCATAGGCATCGGAATAGGATGCAGGAACAAGGAAAAGGATGCAGCACGACATGTGAAATTGCAAAGGTGTAGGAACAGGTTAGAGAAGAAAGAGGCTACCCAAAACGTGTTCCACGGCCATACAGAGCCGTCAATGGAGGCACATCTCTCCACAGAGCGCCCTCCGTCGAAAAATCCACGGAGGCCGTCTAGTTTTTGTTGTACTCGCATATACAATAAGAGAGGTATGAAGATAGCTTCGTGCAATACGGTGCACGAGCATCTTATGTACATAAGAGAGCTGCTCGCCAATGTCCGAAGCACCACCCTGCAATGCGGTGCATCCTTATCTTGTCCAACCGACACAGCCCACAGGTTCTCTGGATGTCCGCGTCCTCCCCCCCATCACGGTGCAAAGCCTCGCACAAACAGTGCAGAGCAGCCTTCTTCAAATAGAAATTTGCCCTCACTCGCTGGGTGGCCATTTTATCCCATGCGTGGAAGGCCGCATCCGAATCAGCGTCCTCATCGCACTCTGATTGATTGTTATGCAACTCATCCACCTCCGCCTCCTTGTCGCCTTCGGGCAACAAGGGCGCACTTGGGGCGGGTATAGTGGAAGAAACTGAATCGTGAAAAGAGGACGGAGGTTGGGGAGGATCGCAAGTAGATGGATGGGCCGACTTTGACATAGAAGAGCCAGTTAGAACTGCCTGAGCCTTCGCCCTTGCCCGCCTCCTGTTTCTGCGGTGCCTCTGGCCTTTCCCACGGCCAGCATCCTCCTCAGGACTCGGCGCCCCCTCGGGACTCTCAATTCCCATTCGAAGTTTGTATGCCTTGAGCGCCTCGATCCGAGCATAAAACTCCTCTTTCGGGAGCCGTTGGAATTCCCGCCAAAGAGCAACTGCGTCGTCATTGGCACGGGCCCAGTCCCTGGCAGCTTGACACTCAGATCGATTGCTCTGCAACTCATCTGAACAGAGCCGGGAAGAAGAATCGCAGTTATCTTTACGCTGGTCGACTTCGCACTCTCCGTGGGTTTTCGAGGATGCCAACGGCAGCGCCTCGGGGCCTCCACCTTCCCTTTGCACTCGAGAATAATCCAGAGGAGCTGAGTGCAGAGAATAATCCAAAGGAGCTGAGTGCAGAGAATAATCCAAAGGAGCTGAGTGCAGTACAGCATCATTTGCTTGAGAAGCAAGCGACGCTTCTTCAGCAGCAAGGTTGGGTCCTACATCCTGGGATCCTGAAGCGGCCGTATGGATCTCTGCGCAATACGGATTCGCAGCAACTTTGGCAACCTCCGTATCCTTCATCCCCTCCTTCTCCTCAAACGTCCCCTCATTCTGAACACCAGGATCAAAAGAAACAGCGCCCAGTCTCGACTGCAGCCCACCATCTGGAGACTGCACCACATCTGGAGAATACGCAACCGATTGAGACGAGAAAGCTTCTCCACGATCAGTTGGCCCAGCAGTTGGCACCGATAAGGAACTCAACAATATACTGACCTGCTCCTCCGAGTTCCCCTGAAACGGGCATGGGTTTCGCGCGCAATCATTGAGGCTATCAAACCAGCCAAACGCGGGGAAAGTATTCGGATCAGCCACAAAATATGGATCACGAGCATTAAACTTCATAACATCAAATACAGCTTGTCTACAAATCGCCAGTTTGATTCTCCTTGTTTTTCTTTTCCAATTGGTCGGAACAGAACTCATCGAACAAAATTGCGCTGTCATGATGCCGCACAAGGAAGGGACACGCAATAACAACTAATCAATTCAATGCCGACAGATCACCCTGTCCGCGCGATCCAAAGGCACTCAGGCAAAACCGACACTGAGGCACCGTGTACAGTAAGAGGAACAAAAGGACACCTCTCTGCACTATGCAGCTCGAAACGAGGGGGACCCCAGCGGTGAGGCCAGGCTAAGCAGGAGGTGAGCTCTGCTCAACCTGGTTACCGCCGGGAACCTCGTAGAGCTCTTTTCTTGCGCGGCGATCGTCGGAACACATGGAGAAAGCGTCTGGAGCGAGAAACAAAAAACTCGAAAATCACGTTTTTCTGTTTTTATTCAACGTCGGTTCCCCCAAGTGTTTTGATAGTAATACTGCACCTACAGACCTGAAAATTTTACTGGCAGACGCAGCATAACCCACTACAGGTGCGGAAAATCTGCTTTCTCAAAATCAAGTGTCAAACATCTTTTAAATATGAGCAAAACCACCCAAAGTTACCACTTTGTCCTTTCTGGCCGGGTCGACCAACTGGGCGCCAGCGGTAAACCGTCAACCTTCCTTACCGCCGGGGGACTCGTAGAGCTTCCTGAGCATATGAAATGTAAAAAAATTGCAGAGAACGAATAGTTTTTTAGCCTAAACGATTTCAGACCTCTCGATGCAACAGCCAAGCGCCCCTCATGCTTCTGGATCGTTTTCTGTGCCCACGAGCTCCGTAGCTCTCCTGCAGCCCGAGTTACGTGCGAAAATCGACAGCACCTCTCAAGATCACTCGAACAGTACAAATAGTTTCGCGAATCTAGCTCGAGTATCAGACCGAGTTCAGACATCTGAATGCAACAGGCGGACGCGCCTGATGTCTCCGAATCGATTCCTGTGATTACCAGCCCTGCACCCCCCTTACAGCCCCAGTTAAGTGCAGAAAATCGACAGCACCTCTGAAGATGACTCGAACAATACGAATAGTTTCGCGGACCGAGCTCGGGCAGCAGGCCGAGTTCGGGGCTCTGAATGCGACAGGTGGACGCGACTGATGTCTCCGAATCGATTCCAGTGATACCTGCCCTGCAGCCCCCTTAGAGCTCGAGTGCAGAAAACGGACAGCATCTCTCAAGATGACTCGACGAATACGAATAGTTTTGCGAACCTAGCTCGGGCAGCACACCGAGTTCCGAGCTCTGGATTCGGCAGGCGGACACGTCTGATGTCTCCGAATCGATTCCTGTGAGTACGAGCCCTGTAGCTCCCCTACAGCCCGAGTTAAGTGCAGAAAACTGTCAGCACCTCTCAAGATGACTCCAACAACACGAATAGTTTCGCGAACCTAGCTCGGGGAGCAGACCGAGTTCAGACCTCTAGATGGAACAGACGAACGCGCCTGAGGATTCGCAATCGATTTCTGTGAGACTGAGCTCTGTAGCTGCCCTACAGCTCGAGTTAAGTACAAAATACCGACAACGCGTATCAAGATGACTCGAAACAGCCGATCCCGCCGCGATGCTTTTTCGCAGTAAAAGATACCCGATCGAGCTGAGATCAAGATGGCGAGCGGGAATAAGATCGAATATGGTTGGAAAAAATACTAGAGCTCAAACGAATTGTTGAATTTCGAGAACAAAATTTTCAACCGACCAAAAGTCAGCAAAAGGTCCGTCGAGATTTTTCTTGCCAACTAGCTCTCCAGCGCGCCGGAATTATTGGCGCCGGCGGTGAACCGTCAACCTGGTCACCGCCGGGAACCTCGTAGAGCTCCTTGCACCCGTAAGAAAGCTCAGGATCGACGCGGAGAGCTTCTTGCAGCTTTTCTAGAGAACTGTTGAATTGAGATTTTCGAAGTGAAGATGCAGTCGGTTCCCGGAAGTCAACTAATACTAAAACTGGCTCCAGAGAGCTGAGCTGCTCAGGGAACAAAGTTCATATGCCAATGCTCGGCGTAAAAATCTGCTTCCTCAAAATGAACTGTCAAATATCTTTGAAATCTGAGCAAAACCGACCTAAAGTCACCACTTTGTCCTCTCTGGTCGGGTCGACCAACTGGGGGCTGGCGGTAAACCGTCAACCTTCCTTACCGCCGGGGGACTCGTAGAGCTTCCTGAGCATATATAATGTCGAAAAAAAATTGCAGAGAACGAATAGTTTTTCAGCCTAAACAATTTCAGACCTCTCGATGCAACAGCCAAACGCCTCTCATGCTTCTGGACCTTTTTCTGTGCCCACGAGCTCCGTAGCTCTCCTACAGCCCGAGTTACGTGCGAAAATCGACAGCACCTCTCAAGATCACTCGAACAATACAAATAGTTTCGCGAATCTAGCTCGAGTATCAGACCGAGTTCAGACATCTGAATGCAGCAGGCGGACGCGCCTGATGTCTCCGAATCGATTCCTGTGATTACCAGCCCTGCAGCCCCCTTACAGCCCGAGTTAAGTGCAGAAAATCGACAGCACCTCTGAAGATGACTCGAACAATGCGAATAGTTTCGCGGACCTAGCTCGGGCAGCAGGCCGAGTTCAGGGCTCTGGATGCGACAGGTGGACGCGACTGATGTCTTCGAATCGATTCCAGTGATTACCAGCCCTGCAGCCCCCTTAGAGCTCGAGTTAAGTGCAGAAAACGGACAGCATCTCTCAAGATGACTCGACGAATACGAATAGTTTTGCGAACCTAGCTCGGGCAGCACACCGAGTTCCGAGCTCTGGATTCGGCAGGCGGACACGTCTGATGTCTCCGAATCGATTCCTGTGAGTACGAGCCCTGTAGCCCCTCCTACAGCCCGAGTTAAGTGCAGAAAACTGTCAGAACCTCTTAAGATGACTCCAGCAACACGAATAGTTTCGCGAACCTAGCTCGGGCAGCAGACCGAGTTCGGACCTCTAGATGGAACAGACGAACGGGCCTGATGATTCGCAATCGATTTCTGTGAGAATGAGCTCTGTAGCTGCCCTACAGCTTGAGTTAAGTACAAAATACCGACAACGCGTATCAAGATGGCTCGAAACAGCCGGTCCCGCCGCGATGCTTTTTTGCAGAAATATTTACCCGATCGAGCTAAGATTAAGAAGGCGAGCGGGAATAAGATCGAATATGGTCAGAAAAATACTAGAGCTCTAACGAATGGTTGAATTCCGAGAACGAAATTTTGAACCGACCAAAAGTCAGCAAAAGGTCCGTCGAGATTTTTCTTGCCAACTAGCTCTCCAGCGCCCCGGAATTACTCTTAAGCTTCCAGCAATAACTGGCGCCGGCGGTGAACCGTCAACCTGGTCACCGCCGGGAACCTCGTAGAGCTCGTTTCACGCGTGAGAGAGCTTAGAGTCGGAAGAGAGAGCTTCTGGAGGCATTTCTCGAAAAATTAAACCTGCATTTTTTTCATGTCGATCCGAAGTTGGTTCCTACAAGTGTTTTGATAGTAAATGTGCGCCTACAGGGCTCATATTAAGACGCAGAGGCCCTCATAGTCGTTTACAGGTGCGAAAAATCTGCTTTTTCCAAATAAATGGTCAAATATATTTCAAATATTTGTAAGACCACCCAAAAGTTATCACTTTGTCCTTTCTGGCCGGGTCGACCAACTGGGCGCCGGCCCCAAACCGTCAACCTTTCTTACCGCCGGGGGGACTCGTAGAGCTTCCTGACAATTTATAATATGGGAAAAAATGTTCAGAACGAATAATTTTCTAGCCCAAGCGATTTCAGACCTCTCGATGCAACAGCCGAACGCCCCCGATGCTTCTCGAGTCTCTTCTATACGAGCTCCTTAGCCCTCCTACAGCCCGAGTAACACGTGTAAATCGACAGCACCTCTCAAGATGAATCGAACAATACGCATAGTTTCGCAAACCTAGCTCGAGTATCAGAGCGATTTCAGACCTCTGAATGCGACAGATGGACGCGTCTGATCTCTTCGAATCGATTCCTGTGATTGCCAGCCCTGCAGCCCCTCTACAGCCCGAGTTGCGTGCAGAAAACCGACAGCACATCCTCAGGATGACTCGAACAATACGAATAGTTTTGCGGACCTAGTTCGGGCAGCAGACCGAGTTCCGAGCTCTGGATTCGACAGGCGAACGCACCTGATGTCTTCAAATCGATTCCTGTGACTGCCAGCACTGTAGCCGCCCTACAGCTCGAGTTCAGTACGGAGACCCGACAGCACGTCTCAAGCTGACTCGAACAATACGAATAGTTTCACGATTCTAGATCGGGCAGCAGACCGAGTTGAGAGCTCTGGATTCAACAGAGAACGCGACTGATCATTCTGAATCGGTTTCTGTAAGTATCAGCTCTGTAGCTGCTATATAGCTCGAGTTAAGTACAGCAAACCGAGAGCGTCTGTCAAGCTGACTCGAATAATACGAATAGGTTTGCGGACCTAGCTCGGCTAGCAGACCGAGTTCAGACCTCTGGATGCAACAGACGAACGCGCCTGATGATTCTGAATGCAATAGGTGTGCTTACCAGCTCTGTAGCTTCCCTACAGCTCGAGTTAAGTACAAATTACCGACAACGCGTATCAAGATGACTCGAAACGCCCGATCCCGCCAGTGTGCTTTTTGGCAGTAAAAGGTACCAGATCGAGCTGAAATCAAGATGGCGAGCGGAAATAAGATCGAATATGATGGGAATAAATACTAGAACTCTAACGAATGGTTGAATCTCGAGAACGAAATTTTCAACCGACCAAAAGTCATCAAAAGGTCCGTCGAGATTTTTCTTGTCAGTTGGCGCCGGCGGTGAACCGTCAACCTGGTCACCGCCGGGAACCTCATAGAGCTCCTTGCACGCGAAAGAGTGCTAAGCATCAAGAGAGAGGGCTTCTCGAAGCATTTCTCGAAAAAGAGAAAACATGATTTTTTTCAGGTCGACATAAAGTTAGTTTCGCCAAGTGTTTTGATAGTAGAAGTGAACCTAGAGAGCTCATATGAAGACGCAGAGGCCCTCGTAGTCATTCACAGGTGCGAAAAATCTGCTTTCTCAAAATAAATGGTCAAATATCTTTCAAATGTTCGCGAAATCACCCAACAGTTGTCACATTGTCCGCCCCTGCCGGGTGGGCGAACTAGCTCCACCCCGCTCCGGAATTCCTCTAGCGCATCGATGCCGAAGAGCTCTACGAGGGACTAGCTCTCCAACGTCCCGGAATTACTCTTAAGCTTCCCGCACTGGGAACCGGCGGTAAACCGTCAAGCAAGTTACCGCCGGGCACCTCGTAGAGCTCTCTTCTTACACAGCCCTCCTCCGAACACGTGAAGGAAGCTTCTGAAGCGAAAGCCGAAAAATTCGAAAAATGACGATTTTTCGGTTTTCATACAGTGGGTTCCTCCAAGTGTTTTGATAGTAATACTGGACCTAGAGCCATACAAAATTTACCAGCAGGTGCGCCATAGCTCACAACAGGGAATAAAAAATCTCACTTCTAAAAACGAACTTCAGAATTTTGCATAAAGTGAAAAACACCGACCCCAGGTTACCACATTCTCTCTTTTCGTCGGGCCGGCCAACTGGGCGCCGGCGGTAAACCGTCAACCTTTGTTACCGCCGGGGGACTCGTAGAGCTTCCTGACAACATATAATGTCCCTCTCGGATGCAACAGCCGAACGCCCCCGATGCTTCTGGATTGTCTTCTGTACGAGCTCTGTAGCTCTCCTACAGCCCGAGTTACGTGCGTAAATCGACAGCACCTCTCAAGATGACTCGAACAATACGAATAGTTTGGCAAACCTAGCTCATCAGACCGAGTTCAGACCTCTGCATGCGACAGGCGGACGCGTCTGATGTCTCTGAATCGATTCCTGTGATTACCAGCCCTGCAGCCCCCCCTACAGCCCGAGTTAAGTGCAGGAAACCGACAGCACCTCTCAGGATGACTCGAACAATACGAATAGTTTCGCGGACCTAGTTCAGGCAGCAGACAGAGTTTGGAGCTCTGGATTCAGGAGGCGGACGCGCCTGATGTCTCCACATCGATTCCAGTGATTACCAGCCATGCATCCCCCCCTACAGCCCGAGTTAAGTGCAGAGAACCAACAGCATCTCTCAAGATGACTCGAACAATACAAATAGTTTCGCGATTCTAGATCGGGCAGCAGACCGAGTTCAGAGCTCTGGATTCAACAGACACCGGCCGCTGATGATTCTGAATCGTTTTCTGTGAGTATCAGCTCTGTAGCAGTCCTGTAGCTCGAGTTAAATACAGAAAACCGAGAGCGTCTGTCAAGATGACTCGAATAATACGAATAGGTTTGCGGACCTAGCTCGGCTAGCAGACCGAGTTCAGGCCTCTGGGTTCAACAGGCGAACGCGCTTGATCATTCTGAATCGATTAGCTGTGCTTACCAGCTCTGTAGCTGTACTGAAGCTCGAGTTATCTCGAGAAAACCGTCACCGCGTATCAAGATGACTCGAAATGGCGGATCCCGCCCGGACGCTTTTTGGCAGTAAAAGGTACCCGATCGAGCTGAGATCAAGATGGCGAGCGGGGATAATATCGAATATCACGGGAAAAAATACTAGAGCTGAAACGAATTGAGGAATTTCGAGAACGAAATTTTCAACCGACCAAAAGTCATCAAAAGGTCCGTCGAGATTTTTCTTGCCAACTAGCTCTCCAGCGCCCCGGGATTACTCGTAAGCTTCCAGCAATAACTTGCTAAGGGAAGCTCTACGAGTTACTGGACGCCGGCGGTAAACCGTCAACCTTTCTTACCGCCGGGGGACTCGTAGAGCTTCCTGACATTATATAATGTGGGAAAGAATGCAGAGAACGAATAGTTTTCAGCCCAAGTGATTTCGGACCTCTCAATGCAACAGCCAAACGCCCCCGATACTTTTGGATTGTCTTCTTCAGGAGCTCTGTAGCTCTCCTACAGCCCGAGCTACGTGCGTGAATCAGCACCTCTCAAGATGACTCTAAGAATGCGAATAGTTCGGCAACTCAGCTCGAGTATCAAACTGTTCAGACCTCTCAATGCGACAGCCGGACGTGTCTGATGTCTGCGAATCGACTCCTGTGATTACCAGCCCTGCAGCCCGCTACAGCCCGAATTACGTGCGTAAATCGACAGCACCTCTGATGATTACTGGAACAATACAATAGTTTCGCGGACTAGTTCGGCCAGCAGACCGAGTTCTGAGCTCTGGATTCGACAGGCGGACGCGCCTGATGTCTTCAAATTGAATCGTGTGACCACCAGCACTGTAGCCCCCCCCCTCGTCCGAGTTGAGTGCAGAAAACCGAGAGCACTGCTCAAGATGACTCGAACAATACGAATAGTTTCGCGATTCTAGATCGAGCTATGAGTCGGAATGTTGGTAGGTGCTCTCGGTTTTTTCAACTTAACTCGAGCTGTAGGCAAGCTACAGAGCTCTCAGGCACAGCAGGCGGCTCAGAATGATCATGCGCGTCTGCTCATTGCGCGTGAGCTTCCAATATGAGCTAGAATTCGAGAATCCATTCAAAAAATATTCACTATGAGTCGGAATGTTGGTAGGTGCTGTCGGTTTTCTCAAACTCGAGCTGTAGGGGAGCTACAGAGCTCTCAGGCACAGCAGGCGACTCAGAATGATCATGCGCGTCTGCTCATTGCGCGCGAGCTCCCGCCATGAGCTAGAATTCGAGAAAGGATTGAAACAAAAACTATCCACTACGAGTCGGTATGTTGCTAGCTGCTGTCGGTTTTCTGAACTTAACTCGAGCTGTAGGGCAGCTACAGAGCTCTTAGACACAGCAGGCGGCTCAGAATGATCATGCGCGTCTGCTCATTGCGCCAGAGCCCTCGAAGTGAGGCAGGCAAGCTCTACGAGTCTCCCGGCGGTAACCAAGGTTGACGGTTTACCGCCGGCGCCTAGTGATGACTTTTGGGTGGTTTTGCGAAAAATTCAAAGATATTTGACCGTTCATTTTGAGAAAGCAGATTTTTCGCACCTGTAGTGGGTTATGGCGCTTCCGCCAGTAAAATTTTCAGGCCCATAGGTGCAGTATTACTATCAAAACGCATGGAGGAACCGACATTTGATAAAAACAGAAAAACGTGATTTTTCGAGGAGCGCCGTGTGAGGAAAGAGCTCTACGAGGGCCCGGCGGTAACCTGGTTGACGGTTTACCGCTGGTTCCGAGTTGGTCGACCCGACCAAAAGGACAAAGTGATGACTTTTTGGTGGTTTTGCTTGAAAGATATTTGACAATTCATTTTGAGAAAGCAATTTTTTCGCACCTGTGAACGATTACGAGGGCCTCTGCGTCTTAATATGAGCTCTGTAGGCGCACGTTTATTATCAAAACATTTGGAGGAACTAACTTTTTGTCGACATCAAAAAAATCAATGTTCAATTTTTCGAGTAATGCCTCCAGAAGCTTTCTCTGTCGACTCTGAGCACTCTTTCGCGTGCAAGGAGCTCTACGAGGTTCCCGGCGGTGACCGGGTTGACGGTTCACCGCCGGCGCCAGTTGCGGGGCGCTGGAGAGCTAGTTGGCAGGAGAAATCTGGACGGACCTTTTGCTGACTTTTGGTAGGTTGAAAATTTTGTTCTCGAAATTGAACCATTCGTTGGAGCTCTAGTTTTTTTTTCCCGTGATATTCGATCTTATTTCCGCTCGCCATCTTGATCTCAGCTCGATCGGGTACCTTGTACCTCGTAGAGCTCTTCGGCATCGATGAGCTAGAGGAATTCGGGCTTGGGGTGGAGCTAGTTAGCCGACCCGGCTAGAAAGGACAAAGTGGTAACTTTTGGGTGGTTTTGCGAATAGTTGAAAGATATTTGACCATTTATTTTCAGAAAGCAGATTTTTTCGCACCTGTAGTAGGTTAAGGCGCGTCTGCCAGTAAAATTTTCAGGTCAGTAGCTGCAGTATTACTATCAAAACACTTGGAGGAACCGACCTTGGATACAAACAGAAAAGCGTGATTTTCCGAGTTTCTCAGGTCTTACAGCCCGAGTTAAGTGTAGAAAACCGCAGCGACCCGCAAGATGACTCAAACAATACGAATAGTTTTGCGATTCTAGATCGAGCAGCAGACCGAGTTCAGAGCTCTGGATTCAACCGACAAACGCAACTGATGACTCTGAATCGGTTTCTGTAAGTATCAGCTTTGTAGCTGTCCTATAGCGTGGCGAGTTGGGGTCGTTTTTGCTAAGATTTGAAAAATGTTTGACAATTCATTTTGAGAAACCATATTTTTCTCACGTATAGTGGGTGGTTATGCCGCGTCTGCCGGTCAAATTCTCAGGTCCGTAGCTGCAATATTATTTTCAAAACACTTGAGGGAAGCGACTGTCTTTCGAGTCATACACGCGTTGGCGGTTTTCTGCACTTAACTCGAGATTTAGGAGAGCTACAGAACTTGTACTTACAGAAACCCATTCAGAATCATCAGGCGCGCTCGTTTGTTGCATCCAGAGGCCTGAACTCGGTCTGCTACTCGAGCTAGGTCTGCGAAACTATTCTTATTCTTCGAGTCATTTTGACAAGTGCTGTCGGTTTTCTGTACTTAACTCAAGATTTAGAAGAGCTACAGAGCTGGTGCGCACATAAACCGGTCCACTATCATCAGGCGCGTTCATCTGTTGCATCGAGAGGTTTAATATCGGTCTGCTACTCGAGCTAGATTCGCAACACTATTCGTATTCTTCAAGTTCTCTTTACGGGCGCTGTCGGTGTTCTGTACTTAGCTCGAGTTGTAGCAGAGCTACAGAGCTGGTGCGCACAGAAATCGATCCAGAATCATCAGAGGCGTTCGGCTGAAGCATCTAGAGCGCTGAACACAGTCTGCTACTCGAGCTTGGTCCGCAAAACTATTCGTATGCGACACATTTTCTTCGAAGTAATGGTGTTTTTTGTTCACTTAACCCGAGCTGCAGATGAGCTTCAGAGCTCTTTCGCACAGAAATCAGAAGGGAATCATGAGGCGCGATAGTCTGAAGCATCTACACGCTTGGCTTGGGTCTTCTATGAGCGCAGACGCCGCACAACTAGTTGTATTCTGCTAGGTCCTAGTGATGGAATTCGTTTCCTGGTTTGAATTCGAGGTGCAGCTGAGCTTGAGAGCTCTAAGGCGTTGCAATGGGGAGATAATGATTATGCGCGCTATTTTCTAGACACCCACACTTAGTCTGCTATAAGCGCTAGGGCTGAACACTGATTCGTACTGTGCTACTTAACTCGTAGAGCTTCCCTTAGCTAGTTGCTGGAAGCTTAAGAGTAATTCCGGGGCGCTGGAGAGCTAGTTGGCAAGAAACATCTCGACGGACCTTTTGGTGACTCTTGGTCGGTCGAAAATTTTGTTCTCGAGATTCAACCATTCGTTTGAGCTCTTGTATTTTTTCCCACCATATTCGATCTTATTCCCGCTCGCCGTCTTGATCTCAGCTCGATGGGGTACTTTTTACTGCCAGAAAGCGTAGCGGCGGGATCAGCTGTTTCGAGTCATCTTGACAGACGTTGTCGTTTTTTTGTACTTAACTCGAGCTGTAGGACAGCTACAGAGCTGATGCTTACAGAAACCCTCTCAGAATCATAGGCGCGTTCGTCTGTTGCATCCAGAGGTCTGAACTCGGTCTGCTACTCGAGCTAGGTTCACGAAACTATTCGTATTATTCGAGTCATCTTGACAGGTGCTGTCGGTTTTCTGTTTTGAGCTCGAGCTGTAGGACAGCTACAGAGCTGATAGTTACAGAAACCCATTCAAAATCATTAGGCGCGTTTATCTTTTGCATCTAGAGGTCTGAACTCGGTCTGCTACTCGAGCTAGGTCCGCGAAATTATTTGTATTATTCGAGTCATCTTGACAGGTGCTGTCGGTTTTCTGTACTCAACTCGAGCTGTAGGACAGCTACAGAGCTGATGTTTACAGAAACCCATTCAAAATCATTAGGCGCGTTCATCTGTTGCATCTAGAGGTCTGAACTCGGTCTGCTACTCGAGCTAGGTCCGCGAAATTATTCGTATTAGTCGAGTCATCTTGACAGGTGCTGTCGGTTTTCTGTACTTAACTCGAGCTGTAGGACAGCTACAGAGCTGATGTTTACAGACACCCATTCAAAATCATTAGGCGCGTTCATCTGTTGCATCTAGAGGTCTGAACTTAGTCTGCTACTCGAGCTAGGTTCGCGAACTTTTTCGTATTATTCGTGTCGTTTTGACAGATGCTGTCGGTTTTCTGTACTTAACTCGCAATGTAGGAGAGCTACAGAGCTGGTGTGCAGATCAATCGATTCAGCATCATCAGGCGCGTGCGTCTGTTGCATCTAGAGCTCTGAACTCTGTCTTGTACTCGAGTTAGGTTCGCAAAACTATTTGTATTCGACCGGTTTTTTTCGAAATGATGGTGAATTGCTTCGCGTAGCTCGAGCTGCAGATGAGTTCGAGAGCTCTTCCGCACATGGATCAGAAGAAAATCATGAGGCACGCTAGTCGAAGTATCTAGACGCTTGGCTTGGGTCTGTTATCGCAAACACCACACAACTAGTCATACTCTTCAATTTACTTGTGATGGAATTCGTTTCCTGAACTCGAGGTGCAGATGAGCTGGAGAGCTCTGAGGCAGTGGAATGGGAAGATAATCGTCACGCGCGCTATTTAGCTGTTCAGCGCAGCAATGGGAAGGGAATTGTAAGGGGCAACAGTGAAACATATCTAGAAACCTGAGATCAGTCTGCTAGCAGCGCTGGGGCTGAAAAGCTATTCGTTCTCTGCCAATTCTTTGGACATAATATATGGCAAGGAAGCTCTACGAGTCTCCTGGCGGTAAGAAAGGTTGACGGTTTACCGCCGGCGTCCAGTTGGCCCACCCGGCCCGGGCGGACAATGTGGGAACTTTGGGTCGGTTGGGCGAATACTGTGGGAGATTTGAACATTCGTTTTGGGAAGGGGTATTTTTCGCACCTGTAGAAGGTTATGCCGCGCCCGCCAGTGAAATTCTCAGGTCCGTAGCTGCAGTATTACTATCAAAACACATGGCGGAACCAACCTTAGATAGAAACCGAAAAACATGCTTTTTCGAGTTTCTCAGCTCACGCTTGAGAAATCTTCTTCTATGTGTTCCGAGCAGCGCCGCATAAGAAAAGAGCTTTACGAGGCTTCCGGCGGTAACCTGGTTGACGGTTGACCGCCGGCTCCCAGTGCCTCGTAGAGCTCTTCGGCAAGATGAGCTAAGAGGAATTCGGGCGCAGGGTGGAGCTAGTTGGCGGACCCGACGTTAAGAGACAATGTGATAACTTTGGATCGGTTTTTGTATCTTTGTTTAAAATTTGAAAATTCGTTTTAAGAGCGGGTATTTTTCTCACGTGTAGTTGGTTATGCCGCGTCTGCCAGTGAAATTCTCAGGTCCGTAGCTGCAGTATTATTATCAAAACACTTGAGGGAACCGACTGTGTTCCGAGTCATCCTAACACAACGGTTTTCGGTACTTAACTCGATATTCGGGAAAGCTACAGAGCTCATACTTAGAAACCTATTCGGAATCATCAGGCGCGTTCGTCTGTTGCATCCAGAGGTCTGAACTCGGTCTCATACTCGAGCTAGGTCCGCAAAACTATTTGTATCCTTCGAGTCATTTTGGCAAGTCCTCTCGGTTTTCTGTACTTAACTAAAAATTTTGAAGAGCTACAGAGCTGGTGCGCACATAAGCCGATCCAGTATCACCCGGCGCGTTCTTTCCTTGCATCGAGAGGTCTGAACTCGGTCTGGTACTCGAGCTAGGTCCACGAAGCTAATCGTATTCTTCAAGTTCTCTTTACAGACGCTGTCAGTCTTCTGTAATTCGCTCGAGCTGTAACAGTGCTACAGATCTCGTACGTACAGAAACCGATCCAGAATCATCAGAGACATTCGGCTGAAGCATCTAGAGCTCTGAACACAGTCTGCTACTCAAGCTCGATCCACAAAACTATTCGTATGCGACCGATTTTTTTCGAATGGCGATGAATTTCTTCACTTAACTCGAGCTGAAGATGAGCTTCAGAGCTCATCCGTCCAGAAATACCCCGTAGAGCTCTTCGCCAAAATGAGAGAGGAATTCGGGCGCAGGGTGGAGCTAGTTGGCAGATCCGACCTTAAGAGACAATGTCATAACTTCGGGTCGGTTTCTTTATCTTCCTGCAAAATTTGAAAAATCATTTTGAGAACCGGTATTGTTCTCAGGTGTAGTGGGTTATGCCGCGGCTGCCCTTCCAATTCTCAGGTCCGTAGCTGCAGTATTTCTATCAAAACACTTGAGGGAACCGACGTTGGATGAAAACCGAAAAACGTATTTGTCGAGTTTTTTTCTTCAAGCTTGAGAAAGCTTCTTCCGTCTGTTTGGAGCAGCGCCGCCAGAGAAACGAGCTCTGCGAGGCTCCCGGCGGTTACCTGGTTGACGGTTTACCGCCAGATCCCATTGGCAGACCCGACCTTAAGAGACAATGTGATAGCTTCGGGTCGGTATTACCTCGTAGAGCTCTTCGGCAAGATGAGCTAAGAGGAATTCGGGCGCAGGGTGGAGCTAGTTGGCAGACCCGACCTTAAGAGACAATGTGGTAACTTGGGGTCGGTTATTCTATCTTTGTGCAAAATTTGAAAGTTAGTTTTTTTTTTTTTTTTTTTTTTTTTTTTTTTTTTTTTTTTTTTTTTTTTTTTTTTTTTTTTTTTTTTTTTTGTTTTTTTTTTCCATCATTTTCAAGTGTCGTGGGTTATGCCGCGTCTGCCAGTTCAATTCTCAGGTCCGTAGCTGCAGTATTACTATCAAAAGACTTGCAGCAACCGACTGTGTTCCGAGTCATCTTGACAGGCGTTGTCGTTTTTTTGTAGTTGACTCGAGATGTAGGACAGCTACAGAGCTGGTATTCACAGAAACCGATTCAGAATCATCAGGCACGTTCGTCTGTTGCATCCAGAGGTCTGAACTCGGTCTGCTACCCGAGCTAGGTCCGCAAAACTATTTGTATTCTTCGA
Source organism: Prorocentrum cordatum (assembly GCA_963575745.1). NCBI lineage: Eukaryota > Dinophyceae > Prorocentrales > Prorocentraceae > Prorocentrum > Prorocentrum cordatum. The sequence goes on from CAUYUJ010022380.1 coordinate 61,117, forward strand.
GTCATTTTGACCAGTGCTGTCGGTTTTCTGTACTTAATTCGAGATTTAGAGGAGCTACAGAGCTGGTGCGCACACAAACCAATTCATTATCATCAGGCGCGTTCGTCTGTTGCATCGAGAGGTCTGAACTCGGTCTGCTACTCGAGCTAGGTCCTCGACGCTATTCGTATGTCTCAAGTTCTCTTTACAGGCGCTGTCGGTATTCTGTACTTCACTCGAGGTGTAGGTGAGCTAGCGAGAAACCGATTCAGAATCATCAGGGGCGTTCGGCTGAAGCATCTAGAGCTCTGAACAGAGTCTGCTACTCGAGCTAGGTCCGCAAAGCTATTCGTATGCCACCGATTTTTGTCGAACTGATGGTGATTTCTATCATTCAACTCGAGCTGAAGATGAGCTTGAGAGCTCTCCCGCACAGAAATCATAAGAAAACATATCTTTCTCACGTGTGTCTGCCAGTTCAATTCTCAGGTCCATAGATGCACTGTTACTATCAAGGGAACCGACGTTGGATGAAAACGGATATATATACATATATATATATATGTATATGTATATATATATATATATATATATATATATATATATATATATACCAGCTTTTTTCTTCACGCTTGAGACAGCTTTTTCCGTATGTTTCGAGCAGCGCCGCGCGAGAAAAGAGCTCTACGAGGCTCTCGGCGGTTACCTGGTTGACGGTTTACCGCCCGATCCCATTTTATCTTTCTGCAAAATTTGAAAATTCGTTTTGAGAACCATCATTTTTCTCACGTGCAGTGGGTTATGCCGCGTCTGCCAGTCCAATTCTCAGGCCCGTAGCTGCAGTATTACTATCAAAACACTTGAGGGAATCGACGTTGGATGAAACCGAAAAACGTATTTTTTCGAGTTTCTCTTTAAGCTTGAGAAAGCTTGTTCCGTATGTTTGGAGCAGCGCCGCACGAGAAACGAGCTCTACGAGGCTCCCGGCGGTTACCTGGCTGACGGTTTACCGCCGGATCCCAGTACCTCGTAGAGCTCTTCGGCATCGATGAGCTAGAGGAATTCCGGCGCGGGGTGGAGCTAGTAACTCGTAGAGCTTCCCTTAGCTAGTTGCTGGAAGCTTAAGAGTAATCCCGGCGCGCTGGAGAGCTAGTTGGCAAGACAAATTTCGACGGACCTTTTGGTTACTTTTGCTCGGTTGAAAGTTTTGTTCTCGAAATTCAACAATTCGTTTGAGCTCTAGTATTTTGTCCCATGATATTCGATCTTATTCCCGCTCGCCGTCTTGATCTCAGTTCGATCGGGTACCTTTTACTGCCAAAAAGCACGCGGGCGGGATCGGCTGTTTTGAGTCATCTTGACAGGCGTTGTCGGTGTTTTGTACTTAACTCGAGCTGTAGGACAGCTTCAGAGCTGATGCTGACAGTAACCCTCTCAGAATCATCAGGAGCGTTCGTCTGTTGCATCCAGAGGTCTGAACTCGGTCTGCTACTCGAGCTAGGTCCGCGAAACTATTCGTATTATTCGAGTCATCTTGACAGGTGCTGTCGGTTTTCTGTATTGAAATCGAGCTGTAGGACAGCTACAGAGCCGATACTTACAGAAACCCATTCAAAATCATCAGGCGTGTTCATCTGTTGCATCTAGAGGTCTGAACTGGGTCTGCTACTCGAGCTGGGTCGGCGAACCTATTTGTATTATTCGAGTCATCTTGACAGGTGCTGTTGGTTTTCTAGGCTTAACTCGAGCTGTAGGACAGCTACAGTGCTGATACTTACAGAAACCCATTGAAAATCATCAGGCGCGTTCATCTGTTGCATCTAGAGGTCTGAACTGGGTCTGCTACTCGAGCTAGGTCCGCGAAACTGTTTGTATTATTCGAGTCATTTTGACAGATGCTGTCGGTTTTCTGTACTTAACTCGAAATGTAGGAGAGCTACAGAGCTGGTACGCATGAATCGATTCAGCATCATGAGGCGCGTGCCCAGTGCAGCAATGGGAAGGGAAGTATCAGCGGCAATAGTATGTAGACGCCTGAGATCAGTCTGCTATCAGCGCTCGGGCTGAAAAAGTATTCGTCCTTTGCTTATTTTTCTTTCGACATAATATATGGGAAGGAAGCTCTACGAGTCTCTCGGCGGTAAGAAAGGGTCAAGTAACGTGTCGGCTCAAGTAACGTGTACACACATACTTGTCCCCGATACCGTACCTCGGGCTTAGACTGGCCGATCGCGGAAGTTGCTGGCGCGAGCCGGCGGCGGAAGCGTGACGAGCCTGGGACGCCCGGGGTTTTTCTTCACTGCCTCGAGTGGTGCTCGCAAGTCTTGGTTCTTTCAGATCTGCCTTGAGTGGATTGCATTTTGATCAATTTGCTGTGTATCATTGTTGTGATATCTCAGGTGTTCTCACACATCTCCCCTCAGTGGTTCGCCATATACCTACCTTTCGTGATCTTGTTGTGCCAGATGCCTCATGTGCGGAGTCTCGCATCCAGGTGTAGACGTCGGGCTCGGGCTTGCCAACTTCGCTGGGTTCGACAGGATTGTCCTCTTCCGTTGGTGCTCGATGGCCTAGTCGCCCGTGACACGGTATTGCATGAAGAGTTGGATACTAAGGCTAATGAGCGTGACACGGTATTGCATGAAGAGTTGGATACTAAGGCTAATGAGTTGTTGACTGCATTACTCCATCCCTCCGATAGCTGCGCAATAGTTGATTCAGTTGTAGCTCCCGACACGTCTCCTTCTAGGAGTGTTCGGGTCGAGGATTGTGTTCCAGAGGTCCGCTACGCGTCTTCAATGGAGGATGGGACCCAGGTTGACTGCCCAAGGAAGCTTTCAGTTCGTACGAGAGTTGCTTCAGTTTCAGTCCATGGAAGTGGCATCGTTGCCAGTGGTATGGAGTCGAGGGCGCTTGGATGGTGGAAATCTCGACAGAGTATTGCTGGGGAGTGGCTCGGTACTGCATCTGTCTCGCGTTCGCTTTCTTCCCCATCGCGTGATGTTCAGAGTTCTTCTTATGGGAGTGATGATAATGTTCCTGCGGTCCGCTACACACCTTCATATGACCCTATCGCCGAAAATGAGCGTGAAGTGTACGATTCAAGTTCTGATGATGTCGACGCCATGGACGATTGGCAAATTGGCGAGAGATACGCGGCTGAGATCAAAGACGTTTTGGCTCATATCGAGGTCTCTGTGGAAGTTCTAGGTAATGATGTTCTTCGGGATAAACATCTTGCCACTCAGCTGGAGATAGATAAGACTGGTGAATATCTTGCCATTGGAACTCGAGGTATGGAAGCTCACGATCTGCTGGATGAGCTTTATAGGCTGCATAAGGCGAAGGATGATCGTTGGCATGGGTTTATTTCACGGCTAAGGGATGATGAATTCTTGACAAAGGCCGAGCGGCAAAACTGCGTGAGTAATCTGTTGATGGTCCATGATTTGAAGTTGGAAGACATTCGGGAACACATTAAGACAGGGACGGAGTTTGAGTATGGACGCGAGAAAGAAATAGAGGAATTGAGCTTGTGTATGGATGCGTGGAAAGATTTTCTTATGAGTATGTCTGGCTCCTTCTAGTCCCCTCCATTGTGTGATAACTTGTCATGTCTTGAACTTGGTCTTGGGCGTGCCGTGTTTCGTTGAGTGGTCTCCCCTTCGTGTCACAACGCGACGCCCGCGGATCCTTTCAGAGTGTATGACAGTGTTTTGAATTCTCTGCAGTTTCAGAATATACAACATCTCTGACCACAACTGTTACTGATACAGAACTCAGTGCTTTGGAGTGCATCGTGACTGCACTCCCACAGGTAGTTCTATGGTTATCACAGACTTGATTGTTGCAGTTTTCTTAATTCATTGCTGCTTCCTCATACTATTATATACTCAGCTTCGCTGGGACTTCTCTCTTTTCTTTTGCATGTTTAGTTGACTGCACTTTGATTCATTTCTGTGTGCGTTTGCTCGTTCGCTCATATTTGTGATTGATGATTCATCGCAGCTTCGCTGCTCTGGGTTGTCTTGACTTTAGGTTCGAATAAGAGCTTTCGCTTCCTGATGACACCTGACCTCGTGCTTGCTCGTGGCCCTAGGGCCAGTAGGAGCCTCGCAAAGCCGCAAAAAGAAAGGGTGACGGTTTACCGCCGGCGCCCAGTTGGTCGACCCGGCCCGGACGGACAATGTGATGACTTTCGGTCGGTTTTGCTGAGGTTTGAAAGATATTTGACCATTTACTTTAAGAAACCAGATTTTTGCGCCAAGCATGCGCATATAAGCTTTGGTCGCAGAGCAGCTCAGCTCCTCTGGGGGCGTTTTACTATGGGTTCACTTCCGGGAACCGACCTGGTATTGACAAAAAATACAACAATTAAGATTTTAAGAAAATCTTCTACAAAGTTCTCTGCTTCGATTCTGAGCACTCTAGTGCGTGCGAGGAGCTCTACGAGGTTCCCGGCGGTGACCAGGTTGACGGTTTACCGCCGGCGCCAGTTGGCAGACCCGACCTTAAGAGACAATGTGACGACCTGGGGTCTGTTTTGCTAAGATTTGAAAGATATTTAACCATTCATTTTGAGAAACCATATTTTTCTCACGTGTAGTGGGTTATGCCGCGTCTGCCAGTTCAATTCTCAGGTCCGTAGCTGCAATATTATTATCAAAGGACTTGCAGCAACCGGCTGTGTTCCGAGTACCTCGTAGAGCTCTTCGTTATCGATGAGCTAGAGGAATTCTGGCGCGAGGTGGAGCTAGTTGGTCGACCCGACCAGAAAAGAAGATGTGGTACCTTTCGGTCGGTTTTGCTAAGATTTGAAAGATATTTGACCATTCATTTTGAGAAAGCAGATTTTTACTCCGAGCATTAGTGTCCAAACTTTCTTCTGCGAGCAGGTCAGCTCTCTGGAGAGAGTTTTACTATCCAAACATTTGGAGCAACCAGCATCACGTTGACACCGAAAAATGGAAATTCGACGTTTTTCTAGAAATGCTCCGAGAAGCTGTCTGCTTTGAATCTGAGCACTCTTACGCGTGCAAGGAGCTCTACGAGGTTCCCGGCGGTGACCATGTTGACGGTTCACCGCCGGCGCCAGTCATCTTGACACGCGTTCACGGTTTTCTGTACTTAACTCGAGATGTAGAAAAGCTACAGAGCTGGTGCTTACAGAAACCGATTCAGAATCATCAGGCACGTTCGTCTGTTGCATCCAGAGGTCTGAACTCGGTCTGCTACTCGAGCTAGATCCTCAAAACTTTTCGTATTCTTCGAGTCATTTTGACCAGTACTGTCGGTTTTCTGTACTTGATTCGAGATTTAGCGGAGCTACAGGGCTGGTGCGCACATAAACCGATTCAGTCTCACCAGGCGCGTTCGTCTGTTGCATCGAGAGGTCTGAACTCGGTCTGCTACTCGAACTAGCTGCGCGACGCTATTCGTATTTCTCAAGTTCTCTTTACAGGCGCTGTCGGTATTCTGTACTTAACTCGTGCTGTAGCAGAGCTACAGAGCTGGTACGCACAGAAATCTATTCAGAATCATCAGGGGCGTTCTGCTGAAGCATCTAGAGCTCTGAACAGAGTCTGCTACTCGAGCAAGGTCCGCAAAACTATTCGTATGCGACCGATTTTTTTCGAACTGATGGTGTTTTTTTTCACTTAACTCGAGCTGCAGATGAGCTTGAGAGCTCTCGCGCACAGAAATCACAAGAAAATCGTGAGTCGGGATAGTCTGAAGTATCTAGGCGCTTGGCTTGGGTCTGTTATGAGCGCAGACGCTACACAACTAGTCATATTCTGTTTTTTCGGTGATGGAATTCGTTTCCTGGGCTTAACTCGAGGTGCAGATGAGCTTGAGAGCTCTTAGGCATTGCAATGGGAAGCTAATGGTTATGCGCGCTATTTGAACGTGTCTAGACACCCACACTCACACTGCTATTAGCGCTAGGGCTGAACACTGATTCGTACTGTGCTACTTTCTTGGAAATGTTCTTGTTCTCCTTGGTTTCGCTCGTGCTGCAGATGAGCTACGCATCAGGGGCAATCGTGAAATGTATCTAGACGCCTGAGATCATCTGCTATCAGCGCTCGGGCTGAAAAAACTATTCAAACTCTGCTAATTCTTTGGACATAATAAGAGGAATTCGGGCGCAGGGTGAAGGTAGTTGGCAGATTCGACCTCAACAGACAATGTGGTGACTTGGGGTCGGCTTTGCTGAGACGTGAAAGATATTTGACACCTCATTTTGAGAAGCCATATCTTTCACATGTGTCTGCCAGTCCAATTCTCAGGTCAGTAGATGCAATGTTACTATCAAGGGAACCGACGTTGGATGAAAACGGGAAAAACGTATTTTTCGAGCTTTCTTCTTCGCGCTTGAGAAAGCTTTTTTTCCGTGTGTTCCGAGCAGCGCCTCGCGAGAAAAGAGCTCTACGAGGCTCCCGGCGGTTACCTGGCTGACGTTTGACCGCCAGATCCGAGTTGGCAGACCCGACCTTAAGAGACAATGTGGTAACTTTGGGTCGATTTTTGTATCTGTGTGCAAAATTTGAAAGTTCGTTTTAAGAACTGGTACTTTTCTCACGTGTTGAAGGGTTATGCCGTGTCTGCCAGTAAAATTCTCAGGTCCGTAGCTGCAGTATTACTACCAAAACACTTGCTGGAACCGACTGTGTTCCGAGTCATCCTGACACGCGTTAACGGTTTTCGGTACTTAACTCGAGATTCGGGAAAGCTACAGAGCTCATACTGAGAAACCTATTCGGAGACATCAGGCGCGTTCGTCTGTTGCATCCAGAGGTCTGAACTCGGTCTCATACTCGAGCTAGGTCCGCAAAACTATTTGTATCCGTCGGGTCATTTTGACGAGTCCTGTCGGTTGTCTGTACTTAACTGAAGATTTAGAAGAGCTACAGAGCTGGTGCGCACATAAACCGATCTAGTATCACCCGGCGCGTTCTTACCTCGTAGGGCTCTTCGGCATCGATGAGCTAGAGGAATTCCGGCGCGGGGTGCAGCTAGTTGGCCGACCCGGCCCGGGCGGACAATGTGTCAACCTGGAGTCGGTTTTTCGAAGACTGTGAGAGAATTTGAAATTCGTTCTGAGAGCTGGTAATTTTCGCACCTGTAGTGGGTTATGCCGCATCTGCCAGTAAAATTCTCAGGCCCTTAGCTGCAGTATCACTATCAAAACACTTGAAGGAACCGACTTTTGGTAACAACTGGTAAACGTAATTTTTCAAGTTTTTGAGCTCATGCCCGGGAAGCTTCTCCCATTATTCCGAGCAGCGTGGTGAAAGAGCTCTCTCGACGGACTTTTTGCTGACTTTTGCTCGGTTGAAAATCTTGTTTCTGAAATTCAACAATTCGTTTGAGCTCTAATATTTTCTCCCGTGATATTCGATCTTATTTCCGCTCGCCGTCTTGATCTCAGCTCGATCGGGTGCCTTCTACTGTCAAAAAGCACTCCGGCAGGATCGGCTGTCTCGAGTCATCTTCACAGGCGTTGTCGGTTTTTTGTATTTAACTCGAGCTGTAGGGCAGCTACAGAGCTGATGCTTACAGAAACCCTCTTAGAATCATCAGGCGCGTTCGTCTGTTGCATCCAGAGGTCTGAACTCGGTCTGCTACTCGAGCTAGGTCCTCGAAGCTATTCGTATTATTCGAGTCCTCTTGACAGCTGCTGTCGGTTTTCTGTGCTGAAATCGATCTGTAGGACAGCTACAGAGCCGATACTTACAGAAACCCATTCAAAATTATCAGGCGCGTTCATCTGTTGCATCTAGAGGTCTGAACTCAGTCTGCTAATCGAGCTAGGTCCGCGAACCTATTTGTATTATTCGAGTCATCTTTACAGGTGCTGTTGGTTCCCTGGACTCAAGTCGGGATGTAGGACAGATACAGAGCTGATACTTACAGAAAACCATTCACATCAGTGCGTTCATCTGCTGCACCTAGAGGTCTGAACTCGGTCTGTTACTCGAGCTAGGTCCGCGAACCTATTTGTACTATTCGAGTCATCTTGACAGATGCTGTCGGTTTTCTGTATCTACAGAGCTGGCGCGCACATCAATCGATTCAGCATCATCAGGCGCGTGCGTCTGTTGCATCTAGAGCTCTGAACTCGGTCTTGTACTCGAGTTAGGTACGCACAACTATTTGTATTGAACTGATTTTAATGATGGTAAATTTCTTGACTTAACTCGAGCCGCAGATGTGTTCGAGAGCTCTTGCGCACATGAATCAGGAGAAAATCATGACACGCGCTAGTCGAAGTATCTAGACGCTTGACTTGGGTCTGTTATGAGCGCGAACGCCAAACAACTAGTCATAGTCTTTTATTTTTCTTCTGATGGAATTCGTTTCCTGGGCTGAACTCGAGGTGCAGATGAGCTGGGGAGCTCTGAGGCATTGCACTGGGAAGATAATCGTCATGCGCGCTATTTAAAAATATCTAGACACCCACGCTCAATCTGCTATTAGCGCTAGAGCCGAACACCGATTTGTACTCTGCTAATTCTTGGAAATGATATTGTTTTTCTTGGTTTTACTTGTGCTGCAGATGAGCTACAGAGCTGTTCAGCACAGCAATGCGAAGGGAATCGTAAGGGGCAATAGCGAAATAAAACCTAGAAGCCTGAGATCAGTCTGCTATCAGCGCTGAGGCTGAAAAACTATTTGTTCTCTGCCAATTCTTTGAACATAATATATTGCAAGGAAGCTCTACGAGTCCCCCGGCGGTAAGAAAGGTTGACGGTTTACCGCCGGCGCCCAGTTGGCAGACCCGATCTTAAGAGACAATGTGATAACTTGGGGGTGGTTTTCTTATATTTGCGCAAAATTTGAAAGTTTGTTTTCAGGAACCGGTGGGTTATGGCGCGCCTGCCAGTACAATTCTCAGGTCCGTAGCTGCAGTATTACTATCAAAACACTTGAGGGAACCGTCAGCTGTTTCGAGTCATCTCGAGAGGTGTTGTCGGTTTTCTGCACTTAGCTTGAGCTTTAGGAGCGCTACAGAGCTGGTACTCACAGAAACTGATTCAGAATCATCAGGTGGCTCCATCTGAAGCATCTAGAGGTCTGAACTCAGTCTGCTGCTCGAGCTAGGTCTGCAAAACTATTCTTATTCTATCGGTTTTCTTGACAGATGCTGTCAGTTTCTCGTATACGGACAGAAAACGATGCAGAATCATCGGACGCCGTCATCTGAGGCATTTAGAGGTCTGAACTCGATCTACTCGAGCTACGTCTGCGAAGCTAATCGTATTCTACGGGTTTTCTGGAGAGATGCTGTCGGTTTTTTGTACTTAACTTGAGCTTTAGGAGAGCTACAGAGCTGGTGCTCACAGAAACCGATCCAGAATCATCAGACGCAGTCGTCTGGAGCATCTAGAGGTCTGAACTCGGTCCACTACTCGATCTAGGTCGCAAGCCTGTTTGTATAGTACGAATTTTCTTGACAGCTGTTGCCGTATGTCTCTACTCAACTCGATCTGTAGGAGAGCTACAGAGCTGATGCGCACACATAATCGATTGGAAATTAGCAGGCGCGTTCGTCTCAAGTATCTAGATGTCTCAACTCAGTCCGCTACTGGAGCTAGGTTTGCGACGCTGGTGCCGGCGGTGAACCGTCAACCTGCTTACCGCCGGGACCTTCGTAGAGCTCCTTCCACGAGTAAGAGCCAGGATCGAAGCGGAGATCTTCTCAGAGCATTTCTAGGACAAAAAACATAAATTGAGATTTTTTGGTGTTAACATGAAGTCGGTTCCTGGAAGTGAACTGATACTAAAACTGCCTCTAGAGAGCTGAGCTGCTCTGGGAACACATTTTATATGCCAATGCTCGGCGTAAACGTAAAAATCTGCTTTCTCAAAATGAATGGTCAAATATTCTTCAAATCTTAGCAAAACCGACCAACAGTTACCACATTGTCCGTTCTGGCCGGGTCGGCCAACTAGCTCCACCCCTGAATTCCTCCAGCTCATCGATAACGAAGAGCCTTACGAGGTATTATTCCTATTCTACCTTTTTTTAGATGATGGTGAGTTCCTAGACCGAACTCGAGCTGCGTCTGGGCTTCAGAGCTCTCTGGCACAGGAAGTGGAGGGATCATCAGACGCGCTAGTACCTCGTAGGGCTCTTCGGCAAGATGAGCTAAGAGGAATTCTGGCGCAGGGTTGGAGCTAGTTGACAGATCGGACCTAAAGAGACAATTTGGTGACTTCGGGTCGGTTTTGCTAAGATTTGATAGATATTTGACAAGTCATTTTGAGAAAGCAGTGTTTTCTCACCTGAAGTGGGTTATGGCGCGTCTGCCAGTCCAACTCTCTGGTCCGTAGCTGCAATAATATCAAAACACTTGAGGGAACCAACTTTGGGAAGTAACTGAACAAAAATCCTTGAGAAAGCTTTTTTTTACGTATCCCGATGAGCGCCGCGCGAGGAGAGAGCTCTACGAGGCTTCCGGCTTTTCCTGGTTGACGGTTTACCGCCGGATTCCATCGATGAGCTAGAGGAATTTCGGCGCGGGATGAAGCTAGTTGGTCGGCCCAGATGTTTTCGAGCTCATATTCACGGATTTTTTCTCCTGTTATCTGGGAACTGATTCGGTCTCTCCAGAGCTTTAGGCAGATCCCAATGCAGTAAAACGGCATTGTATGGCCGTGGAACACGTTTTGGGTAGCGTTTCAACCAGCTCTTACACCATTCTCTAACCTGTTCCAACACCTTTGCATTCTCACATGTTGTGCTGCATCCTTTTCCTTGTTCCTGCATCCTATTCCGATGCCTATGCCTCAGTGGCTCGGCAGTGTGATGATAAGAGGTGCCTTCTCTAGCTACCCTGTGCTCCGTTTGGGAGTCTTAGGGCTCAGCTGTCACAGCTGTCCGCGCCCTGACTCAAACTCAAAAACCTGCTTGACGGTTTACGGCCGGCTCCCAGTTCGTCGACCCGACCAGAACAGAAGATGTGGTAACTTTAAGTCGGTTTGGCTAAGAGAAGAAACAAATGTAACAGTGCATTTTGAGAAACCAGATTTTCGCACCTACAAAAGACAATGAGGGCCTCTGCGTCGTAATATGAGCTCGGTAGGCGCACTCTTACTATCAACACACTTGGGGAACCAACTTCATGTCGACATGATTTTTTTGTTACGAAATGATTCCAGAAGCTCTCTGCTTCTTTCCCAGCAGTGCGAGCGTGCAAGGAGCTCCGCGAGGTCTGGCGGTAGCCAGGTTGACGGTTACCGCCGGCGCCAGTTTTGGACGCTACCAAATGAAAACTCGTTTTGGGAACCACTATTGGTAGCGTCCACTTGGTAGCGTCCACAACCTGGAGAGCAACTTGGTAGCGCCCATCTTCGTAGCGTCCAAATACCGAAGAGCGAAGAGGGCAACGATGTGCATATTTCGTTTCGGGCACCTAATGCCGATGTTGATCGCCGTGTGGACGCCGCTCGCAAGGCTTTCTACGGTCAGATTGAGTATTTTCCTGGTCGAGCGATTGCTTGGGAGCCCAAGTGTCGCAGATGTGCCTCTATCGTCAGTCGGTGCTGCTGTGCTGGCCTGCTGGTCTGACTTGGGACGCCGCTTCTCTTCGCAAGATCAACGTCTTCGAGGGCTCCTGTCTCTTGCGTATGTTCGGCGGCCGTATGCCCAAACACGAGTCGTGATCCATCTGGCGCCAGGCCAGGCTGCATTGGGTGAGGGGTCTCCTCCATTCTCACGGCCTCCAGTCTGCAGTTCAGCGTGCTCTTACTGCCACTTGGGATTTGTCTCGAGATGTCTCTGCAAATTGTTCTTCTGAGTGGGGTGAGGGATACTCCACAGACGAGGGTCGGGCCAAGCGTTTGCGTGTATCTTATCCGTGCAGTGCTTCGCGGGCTTGGAGGGATTCGAGGCGGATGTTGATGACATGTTGCAAGGAGTGGGGGGATGCATGTTTGGCTATGTCTAGAGCTACGGGAGCAAGAGGAGTGAGGGGGATTCGTATAGGCGGTGAAGCGGCAGGTGAACGCCCTTGGTATGCCCCCTTTGTTGCCATCTACGGTTCTCGGTGGTGGAAGGAGATTGAGTCCCAGCCTGCATATTTCTTGTGTTTCTCGGAGCGCTACCTGAGGTTGCGCGGCCTGGAGAAGTACTAGAGTTATTTTGTTGGGCATGGGAGGGAGGCGGAGAATAGGAACGACGAGGAGAAGAGGAGGGTGGAGGAGATCTTTGGTCAGGACCATGGTCTGAGGGGCCCCGCGTCGGAGAAGCTGGCGCAACGCTTGGCTCAGAACCTGGAGCGGGAGACGGCCTGGGATATCTGTTCCGAGGGAGTGGGGATGGAGCTCTTGGGTGATTGGCTTCTGGTCACGCAGTGGGCTTCACATCTCTATCAGGCCAGGGTTGACAGCTTGATCCGTAAGTTAGATGAGTTGTATCATTCCGAGGGTGCTCGTCCATCGTCTTGGGGTACAGATTTTTGCAAGCATATTTTTCGAGAGGGGAATGGGGTAGCGGACGGGCTCACACATGATGCGCGTGAGGGTCGTGAATGCTATGATGTTCCTCTTCCTTTTATCTCTATCAGAAGTGGACCATTATAGAGTTGTAGCCCTCCGTGGTCATTATGACGGCTGGGTGGGTGAGTCTGGCACTGGCATTGGTTATTGGTTTGAAGCAGGTATCGTCCCTCTCTATCCTGATCTCTCTGAACGTTCCCTGAACGGTGAGCCTTATCCCTCGCGCCCTCGCCTGACCCCTTGCCTCCATCCCCCGCTCGATCCTCTCGTTTGGAAGCGTGTTGCGACTGTGGCGCGCCTCCTCCCCGCGGGCAGTGCACTAACCGAGGCTGAGCTGTCGGCCTCAGAGGGCCTCCTGGAGGTAGCTGAGATGGTATTGCGAGGGCAATATCCGCCCAGCCTTGGGCCCAGGTGGGACGCCTCGCGTTCCGTGGTGCCTGAGAAACCAAAGAACAAACCAAGGTTGACGGTTTACCGCCGGCTCCCAGTAATTCCGGCGCGCTGGGGAGCTAGTTGGCAAGAAAAAACTTGACGGACTTTTTGCGGACTTTTGCTCGGTTGAAAATTATGTTCTCGACATTCAAGAATTCGTTAGAGCTCTAGTATTTTTCCCGTGATATTCGATCTTATTCCCGCTCGCCGTCTAAATCTCAGCTCGATCGGGTACCTATTACTGCGAAAAAGCACTCCGGCGGGATCGGCTTTTTCGAGTCGTCTTGACAAGCACTGTCGGTTTTCTGTACTTAACTCGAGCTGTAGGGGAGCTACAGAGTTGGTGCGCACACGTAATCGATTCAGAACCATCAGGCGCGTTCGTCTGAAGCATCTACAGGTCTGAACTCGGTCTGCTACTCGAGCTAGGTCCGCGAAGCTATTCGTATTCTACAGATTTTTCTCGAGATGATGGTGAGTTTCTTCGCTTAACTCGAGCTACAGATGAGCTTCAGAGCTCTTCGGCACAGGAATCGGACAAACATCATCAGGCGCGCTAGTCAGAAGTATCTAGACGTTTGGCTTGGGTCTGTTATGAGCGCAGAAGCCGAACAACTAGTCATACTATGTTTTTTTTTTTCTGGTGATGGAATTGGTTTTCTTGACTGAACTCGAGGTGCAGATGAGCTCCAGAGCTCTTAGGCACAGCAATCGGAATATAATCATCAGGCGCGCTTTTTGAAAGTATCTAGACACCTGAACTCAGTCTGCTATCAGCGCTCGGGCTGAACAACTATTCGTACTCTGCTAATTTCTTGGAGATGGTATTGGTTTTCTTGTTTTTACTCGTGCTGCAGATGAGCTGCAGAGCTGTTCAGCACAGCAATGGTAAGGGAATCGTCAGGGGCGCTCGTTAGATGTATCTAGACGCCTGAAATCAGTCTGCTATCAGCGCTCGGGCTGAAAAATTATTCGTTCTCTGCTAATTCTTTGGAGATGGTATGTGGCAAGGAAGCTCTACGAGTCTCCCGGCGGTAGCCAAGGTTGACGGTTTACCGCCGGCGCCCAGTGTGAGTGCCTCTTTGCTCTCCGGGTTTTGGGCGCTACCAAGTGATGACTTGAGTGCCTCTTTGCTCTCCAGACGCCTCTTTACCGCCGGCGCCCAGTGTGAGTGCCTCTTTACCGCCGGCGCCCAGTGTGAGTGCCTCTTTACTCTCCAGACGCCTTGATCCAGACGCCTTGAGCCATTTTGGCTCAAGGCGTCTGGATCAAGGCGTCTGGATCCCACAGGCGTCTAGCGTGTGGGAGGGGGGTGCGTCGCCGCGGGCGGCGCGGCAGCCATCGCTGCCTTCTTCGTCTTCTTAGGGTTCAGCGAGATCGAGGTCAGCTAGGCCGCTGCACTTGTTATTGTTATTGTGTGTGCTAGGCCGCCTGCACTTGTTATTGTTATTGCTACTGCTGCAATTGTCTCTTTTCCTCTCTCTTGGAACGACGGAGTGCTGGGGATCCGACTTCAGTCACGCGGACTGGGACTATCTTGCTAGACAGGTCGGGACACCTCGAGGTGACAGGAGAGCTGTTATTTGTGTGCCATCGCTCACACCAACAGTACCGTTTGTGCAGGGTGAAGGTTACGATTTCAATATCCTGCGTAACCACTTCGTGCAGGGTGAAGGTTACGATTTCAATATCTTACGCAGCCACAAAAGGAAGATGGCTGCAGCAGGTTCTTCAGTTTCAGGTGTTGCACCAGCGATGCCAGCAGGTTCTTCATTTTCAGGTGCTCCAGGCTTGCATGCGGTGGGCCAGGACATGACAATTGATGATGGGGGTGGGGCGTTTGCTAGAGCTGTCCGTGCTCGTAATGTCAAAGGAGGAGGGAAAGGAGAAGGAGGAGGTGCGGGACAAACGTTGGGTGCGAATGAGGTTGCCCAGGAAGCCGGCCTTGACATTGAACAGATGTTTCGATCCATCATGACGGGACAACAGACTATGACGACAGACATGCAATCGTTCAGGAACTCTATTCGTACGGAAATGGACGGTCTGAAAACATCTCTGGACTCCAGGGTATCAAAAACGGAATCGGCGATCCAGGACCTCACCAATGAAGTTCAGAAGCTCAAGCAGGGGGACGGGCTGTCGGTATCAAGTGGATCAACGAAGGCGGGTACGGACAGGCACGATCCTGGTTGGAATCCACGTTATGTTGAGTTCAAGGGGTGGGTTTCAAGGGAGGGATGGAGGAACCGTGAGATACGTCAGCGGGAGGCTCTTTCACAGGAGGCACTCACGACGGCGATGAATGGTCTCATTGACTCTAAACAAATTGATGCTACACAGAGGGTGGCACTGGACTTGGATCGGACGGTTCAGGAGAATACTGGTAGATATTGGCCGTGCACGAGGGGTAGGATCTATTTCAAGCCAGGTACATCCTCTGATATCCTATGGGAAGCGAAACGTGTGTGGGAGAATGACTACAGGCGGGGACTCACTTCATTGCCTCCCAATGTGCGATTTCAAGTTGAATGCCAGCCATGGAAGATAGAACATGTTCGGGCGGTAGGACGGTTTCAAGCACTATTCTCTGATATCAAGAAAAATGCGACGGCTATTCTTCGAGGTGAGACGGGTCCGCCAATGACATATATGTGGTATATGCCGAATGCTGATGATACTACACAAAAGACTTTGATTGCAGAATGGGGACCGACAAAAGGATGGAACCTCTATGGTGATAATTTGACACACGTTGAGCCCGATATTAATCAGGTGCAGTTTCTTCAGACACTACGGTGCCCGAATCATTGACGGGGCGGTAGGGCTGCGACAGAGACCGTGGTCGCAACCTGGAATGTGCAGAAAATATCCGACGGTCAAGTGCCCAACCTGGTCGCTGCATGTGAAGCCAGGTCAATTCAAATGGTGTGTCTGCAAGAGTGTGAGCATACCAGTGCAAATACTTTTAACAGATGTGGATGGGAGATTCACTATAGCTCCTGCTCCAAGGCGGCGGTTGCATGGTGCAGGGATTGGGCACCACATGTGATTGCTCGACGGAGTGGGGTACGATTTGCGTGTGTTGAATTCAGGGGTGCTCTAGTTACATCAGTGTATCTACCATGTGTGATGCGTGATGTGGACCACTTGGGGGAATATTTAGATGTACTTACTAAGTGCAGTGTTACTATGTTTCAAACTACACAGGCTGGAGTCATACCATGGGTGGGGATGGATGCTCAGACGGAACTTGAACCAGATATGCTGGGAATGACGGGAGGAGGTCTTATGCAGGTGGACGGGAGGAGGGAGGAGGCGAACTACCATGCAGAGAGGAGGGACATGCTTATGAGGTTCATGAGTACTTGGGGGATCTGTGCGGCGAACACATATGGAGACCGACGTATCACACATATACCGTACTGTTCCACACATGTGCAGCGTGTGCTTGACTATATACTCATCCCTACACGTTGGTGCGCGGATGAGGCAAGAGCTCACCAGGAAATGAGATGCCAGGTCCAGTTTGTGGAACCCATCAAAGCTACGCCAGGTATACGTGCAAAAGCCAGTGCCTATAGTGATCACGCTCTGGTCTGGGTAAATCTCAAGACGACGGAGATCAGGCGCCCAGCTTTGCCACCCCGCCCTGTGTCCATGGTTGGCTGGCAGCCGACGGATGACACGGCGAGGAACATGTTTCGTGTGCTTGCGGATGTGTCGATTGAGGGACTTGCATCGGACACGGTAGGGACGGACCTGCAGCAGGTCGGACGGGTACTCTTGGAGACGGCAAAGCTTGTGGACCACACTAAGGGGCGCCCCAACTGCAAACCTATTCAGAGGCCCAGGGAGCTCATAGAGGTGGAGTCTGCCATCAGGCGTGGGGCCCTTGGGAATACTCGTAAACAACTGCTGCGTAGGAGGAAGACCCTTAGGAGACAGCATAGGAGGAACCAACTCCTGCAGGACCACAGGGGATCCAGTAAGACCTCACGGTGTATCCTCAAGGAGCTGGAGTGTGAGGGTGTGCTGACAATGGACAGGACTAGGTGGAGTACGGAGATCACTAGGTATGCGACGGCGTCTTACACGAACTCGGAGGAGGAAAAACGGACTTTGGAGGCCTTTCAGGAACTCAGACACAACGACCGTGGGGTGGAGGGAAGAGTCATCACGATGGGCATGCTCATGCAGGCTCGTGCGTCTTTGAAGCCTGGCACGGCACCCGGCAGCGATGGAGTCGTTGCTGAGGTCATTCGTGAGTTGCCGTGGAGGGGCCTCTTGTTTGTGCGGCGTGCTTTCCAGAGGATTTTCGAGCAGGGAGCCTCCAGCCCTGAGACGTGGAGGCAGCTCAGTATCTAACTTGTGCCGAAGATGCGGGATGCTACACGACTCTCCAACACCAGAGGGATTTGCCTGATCAGTGTGATGAGTAAATGGTACATGGCATGTGTGTTGCAGTTTATTGATGCATTTCCTGTGAACCGACGGTTGTGCACATGCGGATTTGAGAAGGATCAGAAGGTTACTAACGTCACGGCACCACTTTCACATCTTACTAGACATGCAAATGTGTGGGGGAAGGCGGAGTCTATGCACGTGGGAGTCTTGGACATACACAAAGCTTTCGATAATGTCACACTGCGCACTATCATCAAGGCCATGCTGTACCTTAAGTACCCTGTGTGCCTCATCAGAGCCATTGTGGAGCCCATGCTGGATAACATTGCTACCTTTGAGTTTCAGAACGTGTGCGGCGATGAGGTGAGATACAACAAATCGGTCCAAACGGGAGGTAAGGAGGGACCCATACTTTTCAATATTGTCTTGGAGGCCATCTGGGGATCTGTGATTCAGACATGGGATACCTTAGGATACGGTGTCCGACTGGAAGGGGAGGGGACGGACGGTGCTCTTGTACACCACTTCTTGTGGGCGGACAATGTTACGCTCTGTGCTGCATCGCAGCTCCAGCTACAACAGATGATCGGTATGATGACGGTAACACTCAGACGGGCAGGGATGGACTGGAAGGAGGACTCTTTGGCGTATGTACTTTTTGGCCAGACGTACACAGGTGGCGATCCGCCGCTGCTCTGCCCGCTCTCGCCAGCCATCTGTGCGATTTCTGGAGATGAGGATCTCCCAGAGCACTTGCGCTCGACTGTCGTAATGCCGAGGAAGGAGGAGGTGGAGGTACTAGGAGTGAAGCTCAGCTCGGAAATCAAGGGATATCACGGCTTGTATCATCGACTGGAGAAAGGGAGGAAGGCCTATTTTGCTGACATCCAGTTTTATCGCTCCAGATCGGTCTCACTCAAAGAGAAGTTTCGCAGGTATGCCGCTCGTGTGCAGTCTGTGGTGTACCACGGATGTATAGGCTGGCCGTGCAATCTACGACTGCTGGAGAGGATTAAGGTCTGGGAGGGGAGGTGTCTCAACGGTATGCGAGGATTACACAAGAGGGAGGAGGAGACGTGGGAGGAGTTCAGGGACAGGACCACACCGAAGTCATACGAGCTATTCTTGCAGGCTGGCCACTGCAGTCTCCTAGAGAAGGTGGTCCGAGCCAATTTCGAGTTTGCGTTGGAGCTGGCCCAGTTTCATGATCGGGCCTTCGCCTCCACGGACTTGCGTGGGGCACGAGCCTGGCGTCAGACGCTGCAGGCCATGTTGCACTGTGCGGGGGAATGGTCACTACGGAGGGACACACTTGTATCCATGTTCACGGGAGCCAGGAGGAGGGAAGGTACGAGGAGAGTGGGAGGGAGAGCGCATGCAAGCACTGACAGCTGGCATTGTCTTATGCTGGCGGCGAGTGGTAATTTACGCTGGTTCAGCATCAAGTGGAATGCGACGGACTGGTGGAATGTAGTTGCGTGCATGACAAAAATACAGCCTCGATGGGAGCCCATCTTCAGGAAACCGCCCTGTGCTCCTTGCCCTGTGGATACGTGGGACTCCCCTGAGGACTCCGACAGGCTCGCTCGTAGGATTGCCCACGGATATAACAACGAAGCTGTCTGGCAGGAGGGCTCGGAGAGCTCATTGTTGGTTGAAATGACTGGTGATAGTATGTGTGTGGTGAACTGGGCCCGAGGGATCTGGGAATGCCGTGATCGTTCGTACCGCAGGAGAGTGCACGGTCTACAAAACGATATGAATCAACTGGCGGAGGATTACGACATCAGGTGTGCCACTGTAGGGACGGATCCGTGGAAGCATATCTACAGAGAGTTCAATTGTGTTGCGGATGAGTTGACTTGGGAGGCGAGGAGGGGAAGGACGGGAAGATGGATTGACTTCAGATATTTACGACAACAGAGACATTGTATCAAACGTATCCGTGGAGGATGGGACGGTGGCGTGAGTGTTGAAGGCTCTGCTCTAGGTTGCTATGTGGAGGTCTCATTTGGGGACAACCACTGGCGACGAGTTTTCCAGGAGGCTTCTTTACTCCCTCTGGGGGCCACTGTTACAGATAGCGAGCTCACAGCTTGTGAACGCCTGCTCCAAGGTGTTCGGCAGATTATCTCTGAGATCCTCGGGCCTCCAACCCCAAAGAGGTTGAGAGGGCGTGAGGGACCCTAGGGACTCTGCACGGCTAGGGCGCACGCGCCCTGTGCAACCGACCCCAACACCCAACCAAGTGATGACATTGGGTCGGTTTTGCTAGGATTCCCGGAGAGCTCCTATGAGAGCTATAGGGTTTTAGATTAGAAGCCGGACGGGTCGAGGCCGCTTTGTTCTTGAAGGCAGGGGCTACGATCGCAGACTGTGAATTTTCGTCTGCAGTTACAATCACGCGTGCTATCCGCATTCAACTGAACAGTTTGAATTTGCCTTCTGATGCCTGAGCCCCCTCGCTCGGAAGCGGGAGCTCTCGCTTGATACCTGGGCCTCCTGCATCGGCATGGTGCTTATGTCTCTCTGCCCGTTTTGCTTGGGAAGCCTATGCGGGCTGCGCTGATCAGCGCCTCGCCAGCCCGCGTGAGCACGAAAAATCAGGATGACGGCTCACCGCCGGCGGCCAGGGGGCCCAGGCTCTTGCGAGGGATCTGGGCCCAGGCAGTTTTTGCGCGGGGGTGTCGCGAATGGGCTGCCAGGATTTTTTCGGATTGCCTGGGCTCGCGCGAGTTTCCCGCAGGGCTCAGCCTCTCGCGAGTGCGTCGCGGGCAGCTTGGATTCCCCCGCTTCCTCGCGGGAGGCCCAGTTTGGAAGCGTTGCGCGCAAAGGGCGAGACGCGGCGACCGAGTGCGCGCGCTGAATCTGTTCGCCGCGCGCGGTGCGACCTCCGATGAGAAACCTGACGCGCCTCGCGAAGTGATTTCTGCGCGGGCCGCGCTGCCATCCACGCAGATTCATGATCAATCTCTTCTTGGACGTCGCGCACAGCGCGCAAGCTTTCGCGCGGCCGGCCTCCCAGTCGCCGCGTCTGCAGCGCGCTGGATCCGAGAGGCTAACAAGAGAGCCACAGCCCTCCGATTTGCTAGACTCGGCCCCCGCAAGCGAGAGCCCGTACCTCCCGCGAAAGAACCGGACTTGGCTCTGCCGTTGCGCGCGGGGCGTGCGGCGCAGACGCGAAGATTTGGTGCTGTTTCTGAATGACTCGTAGAGCTTCCCTAAGAGCGTTAGCGGCGAAGCTAGAAGAGTAATTCCGGCGCGCTGGGGGGCTAGTTGGAACAAATTATCGACGGATGTTTTGCCTTCTTTTGATTTGTTTAAATTCGATTTCTCGAAATTCAATAATTCGTTTGAGCTCTAGTGTTTTTCCCGTGATCTTCGATCTCATTCCCGCTCGCCCTCTTAATCTCAGGTCGATCGGGTATCTATTACTGCCAAAACGCACTGGGGCGGGGTCGGCTTTTTGGGGTCATCGTGACAGGTGCTGTCGGTTTTCTGAACCTAACTCGAGCTGTAGATGAGCTACAGAGCTGCTCGGCACACCTAATTCATCTAGTATCGTCAGGCGCGTTCGTCTGAAGTATCCAGATGTCTGAACTCGGTCTGCTGCTCGAGCTAGGTCCACGACGCTATTCGTACTCAACTATTTTTTCAAGATGATGACGAGTTTCTTGACTTCACTCGAGCTGCGGAGCAGCTACAGAGCTTTTAGGCACAGCAATCGGAGGACAATCATGAGGCGCGCTCGTTCAAAGTATCTAGGCGCACGACACCAGTCCGCTATCAGCGCTGGGGCTGAACATTTTTTTTTTGTCCCCGCGATTTTTTCTGGACTTAACTCGAGCTGCCGATGAGCTACAGAGCTGTCGGGCACAGAAATTGGAATGAAATCATCACGCGCGATAGTCTGAAGTATCTAGACGCCTGAACTCGGTCTGGTATCAGCGCTGGGGTTGAACACCTTCTCGTACTCTGCTAATTTTCTTGGAGATAGTATTGATTTGTCTTGACGTAAGTCGAGCTGCAGATGAGCTACAGAGCTGTTCGGCACGGCAATTGGGAGAAAATAGCCAGGCGCGCTAGTTTAAAGTATCTAGACGCCTGAACTCGGTCTGCTATCAGCACTGGGGCCGAAACACTATTCGTACTCTGCTAATGTTTCAAAGACGGTGATGGTTTTCTTTACGCTGTTTGGCGCAGCAATTGGAAGGAAATCAACAGGCGCGCTAGCTGAAAGTGTCTAGACGCCTGAACTCGGTCTGGTATGTGTATCATTTTTTCGAGAGACGCTTTCTCC
Organism: Prorocentrum cordatum; assembly: GCA_963575745.1. Classification (NCBI taxonomy): domain Eukaryota; class Dinophyceae; order Prorocentrales; family Prorocentraceae; genus Prorocentrum; species Prorocentrum cordatum. The sequence continues at coordinate 82,739 of CAUYUJ010022380.1, forward strand.
CTCGCTCCTTCTTCTCCTCCACGTCCTCCTCCATGAGACCGCGCCCTCGCGCGCGCAATGCGGGATTGCCGCGCCCGCATTGCACGAGGAAGCTCTACGAATTCCCGGCTCAATAATCTCGGCTCAGGGCCCCCGTGGCCTTGAGAGTCAGTCGTCCTCGTCGAGGGGCGTGCCCCAAAGCGCCGTGGCGCCATAGTGAAGTACGACGACTTCCACACCTCCAGCAGCCGCTGCCTCTCTTTGTTTGTTTGTTGCTTGCTTTACTCCGCATATGGTGTCTCCCTATCTTTTTCTTGAAGTATTGTCTGTTGTCGGCATTACGGCGAGTATTGTGTCTCCGTATTAGTTTCGCGAGGTATTATCTCGGCATTGTAAACGTTCGGCGTCAGAAGCGGATTTGATCGAGTCTGTGGACGAGGATTGGCTCAGAAAGTGCGGTGTTCAGATACAGACGGACGACGAGTGGCTTGAATCGTGGTGTGCACCTCCTCTCAGATCTTCTGAGATGGCTGCCGCTGACGTTACCATGCATGATCAGCCCCCCTCAGAAATGTAATCGGGAGGAGAAGGAGAGGACTAGGGCTCAGGAGCTTGAGGGGAAAGAGGGTGTCGAGGCGATGTGCCATATGATGATGAACATGTATGAGGATTCCACGGAATCCATCAAAGAGAGTATCGAGGGTCAAAAGGAACAGTTCAAACGTGTTGAGGCTATCGTTGAGAAGCAGGGTTCGGCCATCGCCAGTCTTCAGATCCGTCAGACAGCACTTGAGAATCTTGTCAGTAATATGCAGAAGAGTGCGTCGACCGCATCAGGGCCCAGTAGTGGCGGTGCTGCTGTGGCACCATCCCGTCCAGGCTGTGCAGTGACTCCATCATATTTCACGCCGACATATATTCTGCTCAAAGGTTGGGTCACTATCTTGAATGATCGCACGGTTCGTTCGGAACAAATGCTCATGTGGTCGGACTGTAAGCAGATAGCTGACAATGTAATCAAGATCTTCGGAGAAGATGATGCCACGTACATTTGCCCTGATGCGACTGAGAGGGTGAATGCAGGTAGGTACATGTTTGGTTCTTTCAAGGGTAAGTTCAAACATGGCACTGACCGTGATGTGATCTGGCGCGTCAAACGTGACATTGATCGTGTTGCCGCTGCTATCGAGAACCGTGTTCCGCCACCCCCAGGCATCACTATTTAGCCACCTCAGGTGCTTGTTGCTGGTGTTAGTCAAAAATTCGAGCCCTCTCTCATTCGTGTGACGGTGGAATGTCCGAGTTGGAAACGTGTTCACGTGAAAGCTGTCAGCCGTTTCTGTGGAACGATTCGCTCGATATGCACCGATCTTCGTATGCCCATGCTTGCAATCAAAGGCGAGATGGGCCCTCCTCGTTCCACGATCTGGACTATCCCTCAGAACTCAGGTGAGCGTCCCATCATGCTTGCAGAGTTCACTACTTCCAAGTCCTTGTGGGAGGTCAGCGTGGACGGCTTCACGAAGCTGCAGCGTGCATGCCCAGCTTTTTCTCGAGATCGTTCAGAGGTCGAGGCTGAAGTGAACCGGCGTTCCTGACGACAACCTTCCAGGTCCAGTTCGTTTGTAGGACTCCAGGTGGGATCTTGGAATCTGAATAGGGCTGGTACTACCAATTTTCGCGGGAAAGAGATCCTGAGGGCTTTGAAGATCAGGGGCTCGCTCTTCGGCTTGCAGGAGACACAAAATCTTGTTGGGGGTAAATTCGATGCAGTACTTACTAGACTACGCTTGGGTATTAGATCCAGCAAGTGTTCAAGGTGTGCTATTCTCTTTAGTGATGAGTGGGCGGCGTCCATCCGACATTGTATATGTGAATTTGATCGTTTCTGCGGTGTTGTTTTAGGCAGTGGAACGTCTCCATTGGTAGTTTTCAGTATGTACCTACCTGATCCAGGTATTCCTAATTGTGAGGATATCCAGATATCCGTGTTTGAGCAACTGGAGAGTGTTGTGCGTTCTCTTAGAGGCAGATGGTGCAAGGCCAGCTTTGTCTTTCTTACGGATTCCAACGTCGAGTTGCCACCGCATGCCCGTGTTACATGTGCACGTACGGGGGAGGAGTTCGAGGCGGTGGGTGGAGCTACGAAGGAGGTGAAGAGGATTATGAACGAAGGAGGAGCTCAACGGGAGCGGAGGGATTGCAGAGAACGACTTCGCAGTAACTTCTTAGGATTTCTCGCCCGCCTGGGGTTGAAGGCGGCGAACACGTTTCAAGATGAGAGGCTCCATACCTGGGAAGCGTACGGGGCCACGAGATGGGGTACCTCCAAAAAGTTCCTAGACTATAACATGATTCCGGGGGAGTGGGATACTACGGATATTCTGGTCAAAAACATCTCCCACAACGGGGGTTCTACTAACCGTTCCAGATTGAGTGATCATGCTTTGGTGCAGGGTGCTTTCTCCAAACCAGGTGTGGAGATCCATTGCTCCTTTACTAGAGTTGCCGCTCGTGAAAGTCCTCTGGTCGGGTTTAAATGTTTTACAGGGGAGGGTGATGATATGGCTCGGAGACGTATCGATGGGTTTCTTGGGGATGCCACTGTATCGTGTTCTCCTGGGGATCTATCCAACAGGCTCTTGAGCGCTTTCACGAATGCAGAGAACGTGGACTTCGCGACGGCTAAGTTGGGCCGAGGTTTGCCGCCCGTTGGCCCACCCGAACTGCAGCGTGGCCTAGAGAAGCTACGCCGTGCAGTGCCAGCTTTGTCGGAGGAGGAGCGCAGAGAGCTCCGAGTTGTCTGCAATCGGTATCGCAGGGCTTACCGACGCGCACTTGCCGGGTGGGGCAGTCCCATTTCGAGGCGCAAGGTTCGCCACCGCATCGAGCACCTTGTCATAGACGGGATGGTGACGGAGGACAGGGAGGAGTGGAGGCGGGAAGTTCAGGATTATTCTACTGCAATGTATTCGTCGGAGGAGGTTAGGGAGGAGAGCGTCAAGATGTTGGAGGAGTTGAGGAAGGGGGTGTGTCCAGTTTCAAGGATGGACGGTGTACGGAGTACATCAGCATGGCTATTCTTTGCAGGGCGCGAAGCCGCCTGAAGACGTTGCGGGCGACAGGGCCCGACCGTGTGCCAACGGAAATACTTCGTGCCCTCCCCTGGTCTGCTCTCCGCTCTATCCAGATACTCTTCGATCGGATCTTCACGTGTTCTCAGAGAAACCCTGATGGGTGGAGGGAGGTATTGATTTCGTTCATGCCCAAGGTACCTTGCCTTACGGCGTTGTCTGAGGGTCGATGCATGGTTATGCAACATGCTATTTCTCGTTGGTACTCGGCCTGTGTGGTTATCCTTACTGAGAATTTTTGTGCAGTGTTCTGGGATATTCCATAACTTGGGCATCTATGGGTTCCAGGAGGCACGTAAGGCTTGGGAGATTACTAGCAGTCTAAAAACACTTGCTCAACGCGGGGATACGTGGGGTTAGGATGCGAGTGTATACATCGTGAATGCGGACACCAAACAAGCGCTCGATCATTATAGTTTAGCTAATGTGAGAAAAGGTTTACAACATGCACACGTACCTCCATACCTTCAATATACTCTATTGGCCCCGTTATGTGGAACCATCGGTACTGTGATCGTGGAAGGAATGGAAATTCCTGGGCTCCAGTGGGATAGGTGCATACGTACGGGGGGCCCCGAGGGGCCCCTGGTGTTCAACTTTATTATCGTGGCGATGTGGGCCGAGGTCTTCAGATCTTGGGATGCGCAGGGAATGGGCTACCGTGTCGAAGGACTCTACGGGTCCATGCGTAAGGAGCTCCTCATCAGCCACTTCCTCTGGGCTGACAATGTCTATCTTATAGCCGGCTCGGCTGCAGATCTCAGGAGCATGATTCACGATCCAACTCTGCCACTCTTTTCTTTCGGCATGGCGTGGGAAGCGTCATCGTTGCTCTTCATGACCTGTGGGCTCGCACCTCGCTGTAATGCTGATGGAGTTCTTGTACCTGAGGAAGAACGCATTGTTGTCACACCTGAGGTTTTGCGTTTCAGAAGAGTTTCTTCGATGAATGTGCTCGGCGTCGAGATCCATTCTGAGTTCAACACTCCCACCCATCCCGATGTCGAGTTTCGTCTTTCCATGGCACGTAAGAGCTTCTTTGGCATGTCTAACTATTTCCGATGTTCAGCGGTGAGTATTCGTGACAAGTTCTGGAGGTATCAGGAGAAGGTACAGGGGATTGCCATGTACGGTCTTGAGGGTGTGACGCTCGATAACCACTCCCTCCAGCGTATGCGCTCCTTCGAGGGATTCTGTCTCTGCAAAATGTTCACTTGTCCCAGGGGACCTGAGGAGGAGGATTCCACTTGGAGTCGGAGGAGGTATGCGGAGGCTAGGAGGAAATTTCAGGAGATGGGACTCGCTTCCGTGGTGCAGAGGTTTCTTCGTGTTTCGTGGAACCTGGCCAAAGACATGTGTGAGTTTGTCCATGTGCTCGATGTGGATATACATGATGAGTGGAGGAGTGCTGATCGAACTTGGCGTGATGTACGTGCGTGCTTGTGTGAATATAGTGTGATGTGGGATCGTATTCGTACGGATGCTTCTGGGTTCCTGCGCATGAATTTCTGCTTTCGGGAATCCAGTCAGATGAAACGCCAGAGAGGAGGGGGCTTGGCAATCGGGCAGCGAGATTGGACCCACACGTTTTCTGAGTTCTTCGGCCCCAAGTGGTGGGAAGGATTCCGTGCTACGCCTGGGACCTTTGAGCAGTTCGCCGCACACGTATGTTCACGGGATATGCTTGATTGTTTCCAGATTCGTGCTAAAGCTCTAAGTCATCCTCGGGTTGCTGATGAGGTCCATATTCAAACACAACAGGAACTTTGGGAGTATGGAGTTGAGGAGGGATCACAACTTGCCAATGATCGTCTTGCTAAACGACTTGCTGTACACACATCCAAATGGGAAAATACCGAGTGGGATCTTGAAGCCTTCGGAGTCCCCATTAGTATCCATGGAGATCGTTTCTTGGTTGTATCATGGTGCCAGGGGTACTGGCAGGTGATTAACAAAGATTTCCAGAGAAGAGTTGACAGGATGATTAACCGTCTGGCTGGTATGTCTTTTATGTTTCATATACGCCAATTTGCGCCTGGACGAGATCTGATCGAACACTGCTTCAGGGAATGGAATACAAGGGCGGACGTGCTCACTCATACTGCCCGTGAGGGCATCGACATATTTCAGGATCGTATAGGGCAGGAGCCCAATGAGATTTCGAGTCTTTACAGGTATTGTGCCACCGACTGTGGCTTCGATGGCGGTGTGTCGACGGCTGGTGTCGGAGTCGGTTGCTGGATTGATGTCGGTCGTGTCTCGCGGACTTGTCGCAAGCCGAGCTCCAGAGATATTGGGTGGTCAGAGGTGTACAGTGCTGCTTTCTCTATCGACAACAATGCCACAGTTACTGATGCCGAAATGTCGGCGATCGAACATATCATAGATGTTCTCCCACGGGTTGTTCACGCATACTTTGAGTTTGAACTTTTGTGACTTGTGATTGTTGTTTTCTTCATACTTGTGTGTTCTCATGCATGCACGTGTGTCGAATAAGAGCTTCGCTTGACTGTCACTTGTTCTGAATGAGAGCTTCGCTCCCTGTCTGCCGCATTCGCTGTGGTGGGCGGCTTGGCTCACCCGTAGGTTGCCCGTTTCTTGCTTGCGACTGGGCCAGACGGCCCGCACAGTCGACCGCAAAGACCGCAAAACCAAGTTTGACGGTTCACCGCCGGCGCCCAGTGGCCGCGCTGCTCGTGCTCTCGACCTACGCTCGGCATTTCGGGAGATTTCTTGGTCCGCTGGTATGCAAACCAAGATGTTGAAATGGCGGAGCAGTTGTGTTTCTCCAGGTTCTTCCATTGTTGTTCCTCTCGTGTCTTTCGTGCGCCCAGGCGCTCTTAGGTGATGAAAGGGGCCCCCGACCGTTTGAGCTCCTCAGTCTGGTGCGCGCTTTTTCGTCGCGCCCAGGGTGTTCCCGCCGCGCGCGGAGAAGCTTGCGTTGTCGAGGCGGATCGCGGCGGCGCGCTCGCGGTGTGAGAGGGGCAGTTTCTCGCGGAAGGTTCTGGTCATGTCTGGTAGGTCAGACGTATCCGGCCGCCGCGGCTGCAAGTTGATTGGACTGCTGGCGTTGCGGGTTGTCGGCTCGGATGTGCGCTGGCCTTCGCGTGTTGGGTCTCAGCATGTCTCGAGGCGCAGGCGTCGGGGACTCGAAATGTATGGCGGCGCGGAAATGCCGGTTTTGTGTTGGAGATCTGGTCTTGCGCGCGGCGCTCGCGGTGGTTGGCTTTGGGCTAGCGCCGACGGCGGGGCTGTGCAAGACGATGCAGGAGGGCGCTGTTTTCCGGAAGCGCTGCTGGATGTCGTGGCGCCCGCCCGCCCCGTCTCCGTCGGCGCGCTGGTTTCGCGCCGGCGCCAGGGGCCGCTCTTGGGCAAGGGGCGTTGGAAGTGCCTGTGACGTGCAGTTTCTGACATTCGCGGTCGCGACGCAGCGCGCAATCTTTTTGCGCTTGCCGCGGTGGCGCGGGCTCGGGAAAGGGGTGGCGCCGCTGGGGCAGTGGAATTCTTTACGCTTCGCGTATCCCCACCAGCCCATCTCACAGCAGCAACTCTCGCGAAGCATGCCGACAGTCGTGTTTTTTCAGGCGTGTGTCCGGTGGGCCCCGCATATCTCCCCTGTTCCTCCTTCCTCCCGCCTCCTTGTCTATCCTCCTTGTGAGGTGAGGCGTTCGGGCACCTCGTCCGCGTGCGATGTGATCGGGCCCTTCGCAGGTGGAGTCGTAGTAGTAGTAGTAGTAGTAGTAGTAGTAGTAGTACTAGTACTAGTACTAGTAGCAGGTGAAGTAGTATGACTAGTACTAGTAGCAGGAGTAGTGGTAGTAGTAGTAGTAGCAGTAGCAGCGACACTACGAGTAGCAGTGGCAGTAGACGTAGCCGTCGTCGTAGAAGTAGTAGTGCTCGTAGTAGTACTAACAGGAGTAGCAGTCATAGCAGTAGTAGTAGTAGTACTAGTAGTAGCAGCAGTAGTTGTATTAGTAGTCGTAGTAGTAGTAGTAGTAGTAGTAGTAGTAGTAGTAGTAGTCGTCGTAGTAGTAGTAGTAGTAGTAGTAGTAGTAGTAGATGTAGAAGCAGTAGTAGTAGTAGTAGTAGTAGTACTATCTCCGAACAGTAATCCCAGCGAATCATGCCGACAGTCGTTTGGTGCAAGCGTGTGTCTGTCTGCCTCTGCATATACCCTCTGCTCCCATTGCTTTCTCCCTCCTTGTAGAGCTACCTGGTGGGGGAGCCGAAGGAGGACGAGTCGGAGGAGGAGGAGGGAGGGAAGGAGTTGGGAGGCAAGACAGAGGGCGTTCGTCGTCGAGCCCAGCGATCTTTCTCGACCAGCGTCGTTTTCGTTGCGCGCGCAACACGCGCACACACACGCACCATCCAATTCCGAATTCGAGCGATCACAGGCTGAATGATATCAGCCGCCGCTCTAGCACGGTACTGCTCGGAGCGAGCTGCAGGCCCCAGGCCGCCTCTCTCCCTCCTTGCCCACGCTTCGATTGGAACCACCTCCCTCGCCCCACCAACCTCCACATCCACGCTTCCTATCACAGTTGCCCCTCCTTTCCCTTCTCGGAGAATTAGCGCGTGAAGCTGGCCGCTGCATTAATGCAGAAGGGCCGCCCACGCTGCGCGAGTGGGAGTGGGGTGAGCTGGTCAAGCGCGACGCTCGCTCGTTTCTCCGCGAAGCATTCGGTCCCACCGCTGACATCTTCAAAAAAAGAGGCTGTCGTCCGAGGAGCTGCTGGGGTGCGCTTCTGTGGTTTTGTGTGTTCGCTGGTTCTGTGTCTCGTCGGGCTTCTCCAGGTGCCCTGGCGTGATGATGATGACGGTGGTCGACATGACGATGACGATGGTGATGATGATGATGATGATGCTGATTCCGATGATGATGATGATGATGAGGGTGATGATGGTGATGATGATGCGGATGCTGATGATGATGGTGTGATGATATTACGGTTTCCTTTCTTGGCGGTGCTGGCTGGGACACTTTCACCAGGAATGGAGAAAACATGAGCTCGCGCAGGAGGCGAAGCTCCTCTCTCTCTGTCTTTCCCCCCCCCCCCTTTTTTCCTGGGGGTGGAGGAGGGGCGGCGGATTTATATGTGCGTGCGCGTGTGCGTGTGTGTACGTGTGCGCGTGAGTGTTCGAGTAGTAGGGGGGGGGGGGGGGGGGCAGAGGAATCGCTTTCCCCTCTCTATCTCACTGTCGTCGTCGTCGTCGTCGGACGGCGCCCCACGCGGCAGCGCGGGCTTCGCCCGTGAAGTTTCGAGAGGGGTCAGAGGCAGCCGGGGTCTCCCGCCCTCGGATCCTCATCTTCCCTCGTTCTCCTGCCCCCCCTATTCTTCCCAGCCCCTCCTTCGCGCATCCAGGGAACCAGCTCGCCCATCCCTCTCCCCCCTGGCCTGGATGACCCTTCTCTCCGCCTCTCTCATCCCCCCTCTGTCCTGTCCATCCCTTCCTCCTCCGTGGAGGGCGGAAGAACGGGACTTACCAACTCAATCTGTCGAGCTCAAGGCTCGAACGATCCTCGAGTCCGTGTTGCCCCCGCCGCTCGCACGGGGCCCTCCCTTCGCTGGCCTGGGGGCGGAGGAAATGTCAAACGTGCGTGGTGAGTGTGTTGCGTGTGTGTGTGTGTGTGTGTGTGTGTGTGTGTGTGTGTGTGTGTGTATGTGTGTGTGTGTGTATGTGTGTGTGTGTGTGTGTGTGTGTGTTAGTGTGTGAGCGTGCGTGTTTGAGTATCAGCGGAGGAAGCGTCCTTTTCTCCCCCTCTCCCATCCCCCCCCCTTCCCCTCCCTTCTCCCATCGCTCTCCCCTCCTCCCTGGAGCGCGGAAGAACCGGACTCGCCAGCTCGATCGGCCGAGCTCAGGGCCCGAACGATCCTCGAGTCCGGTTTACCCAGCGGGCCCTCCCTCGATTCCCTGGCCTGGATGCGGAGGAAATGGCGCACGTGCGTGGGGAATTGTAGTATCAACGGAGGCCTTCCCTCCCGCTCTCCCATCCCCTCCGCCCCCTTCCCTCTGCTCGCTCCCCCCTCCCCCCTGGAGAGCGAAAGAAGGGACTCGATCGAGCCCAGGGCTCGAGCGATCCTCGAGTCTTGTGTTGCCCCGCCACGGGGCCATGCTCGCCCTCGAGCTCGGCGTGGCGTTCGTGATTACTCACGTGCAGATGAACGACATCCTCACGATAGTGCAGGTGAACATCATCACGGTGGTGTTCGACCTCCCCCACGTGCAGGTTAACATCCTCGCGATGGTTTTCGTCCTGTCCCACGTGCAGGTTAACATCCTCACGATGGTTTTCGTGCTCCTCCTGAGCGGATGCGGCGCGATCTCGCCTCGCGCGCGCGCGCGGCGCGCACGCGTGTGCGCGCGCGCACGCGCGCACGCAGACGCACGCGCACGCAAGCAGACTTCGGAGAGGACCGAATGTTTAAGACACGCATGCCTGTAAGTCCCCCTCCCTCTAGCCCCTCCTCCCTTCCGCTCTCCACGCGCGCGCGCACACGCGTGCGCTCTCTCTCTCCTCTCTCTCTCTCTCTCTCTCTCTCTCTCTCTCTCTCTCTCTCTCTCTCTCTCTCTCTCTCTCTCTCTCTCTCTCTCTCTCTCTCTCTCTCTCTCTCTCTCTCTCTCCCTCGCACATGCGCGCGCGCGCACGCGCGCGCGCACGCGCACATGCGCGCGCAATCTCCTCCAACATCGATCCTCCCAGCGGTGATTGTGCAAGCAGATCGAGCAGCATGATGCTGGAGATACGCATTCCTACGAGTTGCTCGCCTCCCTCCCTCCCTCGACCCCTCCCTCCATCACGCGCGCGCACGCGCGCGCCATCCCATTCCGCATTCGAGCGATCGCAGGCTGAATAATATCAGCCGCCGCTCTGGCACGGTGCTGCTCGGAGCGAGCTGCGGGCCCCCAGGCCGCCTCTCTCCCTCCTTGCCCACGCTTCGATTGGAACCGCCTCCCTTGCCCCAGCAACCTCCACATCCACGCTTCCTATCACAATTACCCTCCCTTTCCCTTCTCGGAGAATTAGCACGTGAAGCTGGCCGCTGCATTAATGCAGAAGGGCCGCCCACGCTGCGCCTGCCGTTTTCTCGCCCCCCTCCCCCCTCGATCCGGTTCGATCCGTGGGCGATCCGGGCAGCGAGGGCTTGGCGCGGGGACGTGCGCCGACAAGTGGCTAACGCATGCGCAACTTCGAGGAAACGACCCACCCTCCTATATCCCACCCTCCCACCTCGCCCCCCGCATATCGCTCGTGCAGCGACGCGTGGCCAGGGGCGCAGTGCGAGATGGCGACCATATGCTTTGGAAAGAGCCCTCATCCTCCTCCACCTCCCCCTCGCGGCCGCCGTCGTGAAAAGGCCGCATTATGTGGCCGCCGTCCAGACGCCCAGACCTCCATCCGTCGTGAAGAAATCACAACGCGAGGTTTTTCGCTATGTTCGGCCTCTGGAGGCTCTCACGAGTACTGGGCCTCGGGAGCGACAGACCTCGGGGGGTCAACGTTGTGACAAAATCACGACGTCGGGGATCTGGGTCCGAGGATGTCGCCAAGGGCAGCGCCACGTGAAGACGCAGATGCGCACAGTTGAGCGCCACCGACATTGTGACCATCAGCGTTTTCAAAATAACGCCCATCCCCTCCACCTCTTCCTCACTCGGGATCTCTACCTTCTCCGATCGACTAAGACCACCCAGTTGGTCGACACGCGTGGCCGCAGCGTCGCGCGGCGTAGTTATGTGGAAATAACCGTCGCTTGCTCTACGGAAAATCAGCGACCGTCCGCGCAGTGCTCGGGATTGCCTTGCGTGTTTTTGTTTGTTCCAGGGTTTTGTGTTCCAAGGGTGTTTTGTTTTCCCGCCCTGGCCCCGACCCGGGACCCTGGGGCCAAAAAGCACGCCCCTCTCGAGTTGCATCGCGCAGTGTCGTCTCCGTGCGCTCTGCGCATGATGTATGTATGTTTGTGATAGTTAGCGTTGAGAGGTGCATGTCAGTTCCTCTCATCTCTCGCCCCTCAAATTTTTAGTAGGGCTCGCTCGCCTCGAGACGATTCGGCGACGCAGGGAGCACAGGCTGAATGGCGTGCACACCATTATGCACTACGCGCCACACGCATGCGGATGAACAGTTCGGGTGTCGTATATATTTACATGTATACACATAATGCACGTGTGCAAATGTGTCGATATTTAAATCTATATATATATATATATAGATATAAATGTATACCTCTCTATAGTTGTAAATATAAATATATATGCATAGTTCCTCGTTCCACCCCTTCCCAAGCGTTTGAATCGATCCTGACGCTGCAGAAGGCGGCGTTGGCGCGTGAGCGACGGGTGTGATTTTTCTCGACGGGTGATTTTTTTTACGACGGGTGGTTGTTCTCCATGTTCGACCTCGGGGGGCCCTTCTCGGACCTCGGGCGTGGCCCAGACCTCTGGGGGTCGACGTCGCGAACAAAAAAAGTCACAACGTCGGGGACCGATCGTCGCATCACTGTTTTTCGCAGGAGCGACGGCTGCGGGTCTCAGGCCAAGTGTGCTGAATGGACAACCGCAGGCTGTATTGCGCGCGCGCATGCTTCAGTTGGAAATGTGCGCGGATGCCCTGCCCATCGCTGTGTCTCCCCTTCATCCTCCCTCCTCCCTCCTCCCTCCCCCCCCCCCCCCCGCGGTCCGTTGCAATCTTCAACTGCGGGAATGGCATATTCTGTATTATTTCCCCGCCGATCGCCGAGATTGAGGGTCACCGATCGCCGAGATTTCTCCTTGCGGCGCTGCCTGAGCGCCTGAGCACCGCAGCCTGCTTGCTCTTCGACCGAGTCGACCAGGCTCGAAGGCCTGTGCGAAAACATTGTTGTCCTCGTCACAGTCCTCCTCCTCCGCCTCTGCCTCGTTTGATTCGTTTCATTCGTGTCCCTGAGATCTCGCCTCTCTGGGGCCCTGGTTCCTAGGCCGGTTCCTGTTAGTTTGCCTTCGGTGGTTCCTCCGATCTCGGCTTTGCTAGTGACTGTTTTTTTTTTTTTCTGGTTCCTATCGGGTTTGGTAGTCGCGCGGGCTCCTGGGATTTGACTACTGCTGGTTCCAGGGAGTCGTGACAAGGGACGGAGGTTCACATGGAATTGTGAGAGAGGCTTGGGTCCTGAAGAACTGCCATAATCGGGTCGAAGGCGTGGCGATTCCCCGACGGTTTTGCGTAGCCATTGTGGCCCAACACAAGTAGGAGAGAATATTCTCGGCCATTCTCCAGGAAGCTCCCTGTTTGAGGGAGCACCGGTCGCCGAGATTTCTCGCTACGGCGCTGCCGCAGCGCCTGAGCACCGCAGCCTGCTCTGCGACCGAGTCGACCAGGCTCGAAGGCCTCGGCCACTCCCTGGCAATCTCCCTGTTTGAAGGAGCACCGATCGCCGAGATTTCTCGCTGAAGGCCTGTGCGAAGAAATGTGTGTCCTCTTCGCAGTCCTCCTCCTCCGCCTCTGCCTCGTTTGATTCGTTTCAGTTGTGTCCCTGGGATCTCGCTTTTCTTGGGCCCTGGTTCCTTGGCCGGTTCCTGTGAGTTTGCCTTCGGTGGTTCCTCCAATCTCGGCTTTGCTATTGACTGCCTTTTTTCTGGGTCCTCTCGGGTTTGGTAGTCGTGCGGGCTTTTGGGATTTAACTACTGCTGGTTCCAGGGAGTCGTGACCAGGGACGGAGGTTCGCAAGGATGTGTGAGAGAGGCTTGTGTCCAGAAGAACTGTGCCATAATCGGGTCGAAGGCATTGCGATTCCCTGCCGGTTGTCCGTAGCCATTGTGGCCCAACAGAGGTAGGAGATTATATTCTCGGCCGTTCCCCAGGAATCTCCCTGTTGCTGTGAGTTGTCTCCGCCTACCATTTCTGCAGTGAGCTTAGCTCGGCGCGGACGTACTCACTCGACCTCGCGCGCGATGGCTACTCGTAGTGGCGAGGAACGGCGGAGTGATTTGGATCGTGCACTCCTTCGTGCGCGCCGTGACTCCTCTCGTCGCAGCAGCTCTGAAGATCGTGCGCGCCCCCAGGAGGTGAAGCCCGACATCGATGACGTGCTTGCTCATGAACTCTACCTATGGAAGGCGGATCCTCACCCTTGGAACTTCTGGGAGTGGCGCTCTAAGACTGGGCGTTCGAAAGCAGCTTGCGCATCCCGTACCTCTGCGCCTGCTGGTGCCAGGAGCTCTTCTCCGCGGAGGCGCCGATCCACCAGCATGCCGCGGGGGCGCATCCAGAGCAGGGCGCGCAATCGTAGCCGCAGCAAGAGCATCCCAAGGGTACGTGGATATGCGTTGGCGAGTCGCCCCCGTTCCAGTACGCACACCATGTGCCCAGACAAGCCCGATGAGCGCCTCGGCAACACCAAGAGCGCGACGAGACGTGAGCAGGAAGCTCGGACACTCCACCGTCGCCAGGCTCTTGACGAAATCTCCGAGGCTTCCACCGATCGGGCTGATGACGTGGATGGCGCGCAGGCCCACAGGGGTAGCCGTTCGCCACCCGCGCCTGGTCCTGCACCTACTAGGCAAAAGAGGCACCCGTTTCTGGACGCCCGTGTAACTTTGTTGGAGGAACACGTATGGCATTGGGCTCAGATGGTGTATGCTCTTTATTGCACGACTGTCGAGTGCACTACTTTCCACTATGACCCTGGGTAGAGCGAGTCGGGACACGGGATGTTGCCTCAACTGAGCTTCCGTTCGTGGGTTCTCTGGTGCTGGTTTCTATACTCTGTAATGGTGCTGGTTATTCTGCTCAGGTGATGCTGCTGGTTACTGTGCTCGCCGTTATTTCCTTTTATTCTTGGTGATTGCTGGGTTCCTTCGGGTGTGCGGCAGTGGGCTGAGATGGTGTAGGGTCTCTCGTCCAGTACTGGGATTACCTTGTGATACACCGCTGCATCAGTAATGGGTGGTATCGCTACTTTGCCACACTGGGAGATCAGGCAGTTTTATCCGTGGGTGTGGCCGCTACCACGGTGCAGTGGATTCGTTCGGTGCTCTCTTCCTGGTGTGAGTCGTTCGGGTCCCCCCTCCTGGTCAGAGTCGTTCGGGCCCCTCCTCGATGTGTGTGTCGTTCGGCGAGGGGCCTGAACGACTCACACAAGAAGGGGCCCGAACGACTCACACCAGGGCGAGGGGCACCAACTACTCACACCACCTGCATTCTGGTCCAGGACGTGCACACTCTGAGTTCCGTGATTCCTCAGATCTGTTCGAGGGGACCGATCTGGGAGGCGAGTTTCCCCTTCTGCTCCTCTTCCACCTCTCCCTCCTAACCTGCCGCCTGCTGCCCGGAACCTGCCTTTCAGGTGCAGCTCAGAGCTGCGAGCCTGAGCAGGGTAGCGACTTGCGCCGCGTGCGCACTGCAGAACTGGACGGGGAAGATCGCTGGATCGTCGACGCCGTCGTCCATTGAATCGTCGTCGTCGAAGTCGTCGTTGTCATCGTAAGCGTGGTCCTCGTCGTCGTCGTCGTCGTCGTCGTCGCCGCCATCATCGTCTGAGAGGTCGCCGTCGTGTGAGTCGTCAGAGTCGGTTGCGTGTAGGACTCGCCTGAGCACCGCTGCCTGCTCTTCGCCCTCCATCCTTGTGCCAAGCAGTGGGCTGCTTTCGGCGCTCCGCTTCACGCGGGAGACAACGAAGGCCAGCACGTGTAGCTCTGCCTTCTTCAATCTCATTTCGACGTTGCTCTGTGCTGTGTGGAGGCATGTCGGGCAGAACTGGATAAATTCGAACTGCACAGGGAGCGCAAGACAGAGATAATGCAGGAGGTCGGTTTTCTGTGCGTCGCAGATATGTGAGTCGTTCCGGCTCCTCGTGGTGTGAGTCGTTGGGGTCCCTCGTCCTTCGTGGTGTGAGTCCTTCGGGCCCCTCCTTGTGTGTGAGTCGTTCGGGCTCCTCGTGGTGTGAGTCGTTCGGGCCCCTCGTCCTGGTGTGAGTCGTTCAGGCTCCTTCTTGTGTGTGAGTCGTTCGGGCTCCTCGTGGTGTGAGTCGTTCGGGCCCCTGGTCCTGGTGTGAGTCGTTCGGGCGCCTCTTTGCGTGTGAGTCGTTCGGGCTTCTCGAGGTGTGAGTCGTTCGGGCCGCTCGTCCTGGGGTGAGTCGTTCGGGCCCCTCCCTGTGTGTGAGTCGTTCGGGCTCCCTGTGGTGTGAGTCGTTGGGGCCCTTCGTCCTGGTGTGAGTCGTTCGGGCGCCTCCATGCGTGTGGGTGTGAGAGCGCTGTACCAGCGCGTCTTGAACGTTGCTGTAATGGCAAGGTCTTGTAACCCCGCTAGTGAGCCCCATGCGTCTCCATGCAGGCGGGATCTTTGCGAGAATGAGCGTAACTCTGCCCGCCTTCCACAAACATGAATATACGTTTTCCGTAACCACCCTCCACAGGTGACCCCTTGTGACATTTGAATCTCATCGTTTGGTAACCGCGGTGTCGGTGGAGGTAATGAGCATAGCTCAGCTAGTCTTACAGAAAGCATAAAAAACCCTATGCGTAATCTCCATCCACTTGTGAGCATGATGCCCACCGAGCTGCTGGCCCGCGCTCACCCCCCCTGCACTGCCCTGGCTGGGTCCTGGTGCCTTGGTCGGTTCGTGTTATCTCGTCTTTGCTGGTTCCTCCGATCTCGCCTTTGCTGGTTTCAGGTTTTTGACGAATTCCTATCGGATTTACTAGTGGTGCTGGCTCTGGGGATGTTACTATTGCTGTTTCCTGGGAGTCGAGACAGGGGACTCGGGTCCACAAGGGAGTATGATAAAGGCTAGGGTCTACAAGGGTTTCGCCATCAGATGGTCGAAGGCGTTACGATTCCCTAGCGATTTTCCGTAGCCATTGTGGGGCAAGTGAAGTTGGCCCAAGCCGTTCTCGGCCATTGCCCAGCAATCTCTGTGGCTCTACTGTTAGCTCCGCGGACCATTTGTGCAGTGAGCTTAGCTCCGCACGGACGCTCTTCTTCCCAACACCTGAGGGCGTGCGGCAGAGTTCACGGAGATGCCAGTCGTGGACTTACGTGAGGTTCACGCGCCCTTGCCTCGGGCGGTGCGAGACTTGCAGGGGATGATGCTGGAAACGATGCCTACGGCTGGAGACGGCGCGTGCGTTATTCACACTGTGTGGGGCGAGTGGGAGTGGGGTGAGCTGGTCAAGCGCGACGCTCGCTCGTTTCTCCGCGAAACATTCGGTCCCACCGCTGACATCTTAAAATCGAGGCTGTCGTCCGAGGAGCTGCTGGGCGACATGGAATGGGCGCTCTGGGATTTGATCCAACCCTTTGCGAAGCAGTCGGGCCCCTTCGGTGCTCCGCTGCACGCGGGAGACAACGAAGGTCAGCACGTGTGGCACTGCCTTCTGGAATCCTATTTCGACATTGCTCAGCGCTGCGTTGAGGCATGCCGGGAAGAACTGCAAAAATTCGAATTGCACAAGGAGCGTAAAACAAGGATAATGCAAGAGTTTGGGTCTCTCTGCGTCGAAGATTGTCAGGATGTCTTCATAATGCTTTGATGCGATCCCTGGGGTTGTTGTTGGATAAGTACACGGCAGAAGCATCTGATGAGTTCTGTGGAGGACGCCGCCTGAGCAAGTACGAGGCGCTGTTCGCGGGAACCGCTGGCGCTCGAGAGTGGCACAGAAGTGTCGTTGAAGATGCATGCCTCCAGAACTCATTCGATTTGTTTTTCAGTAAGATCCACGACGTGGTTGACGGCCTCGATTTCGACGGCGGTGTCGACCTGGAACCTATAACGGCTTTCGCAGAGTCTGTGGACAAGGCCAGGGAGTGCAACTACCAATCTGCCGGGCTTCCCGCAAATTTCTTCAATGCCGTCTATCCTGCCTATCTGGAAGCCATGACTACGTGCGCAGATTATTATCTCAGCGGCATCGAACTGCTTGCGCTGGCGCGTTGCAAGAGGCAGAATGTAGTTATTTTCGTGCACTGCTCTTCGAGGCACGAGTTGACGTACGCGCGTTCGCATGTCGGAGACCCGAACCTGCCAGTGGTGGCCACGTCCGTTCGAGATAACGGCGGGCAGGCTGCCGTCCGAACACATTTCGAGCGGCTGCGAGTTTGCCCGCAGGAGCAGTTGCGTGGGCGGGGGAGAAGCCCGGGCGAGGATCGCTCCACTGAAGATGATGGGCACAGAGAGGCGAAGCGCCCAAAAACCCAGAGTGAAAGAGCCCCGGCACGTCCCCCTGCCGAAGAGAGAAGCCGCGGAGACGGGAACGATGGAGCGGCGGGGCAGGCGACGCGGCAGGAGGATGGGAGTGCCTTGGCAAAGCGAGCAAGGACAGCCGAGGAAGTCGAGCGAGAGAAGCACGGCCAGAGTAACGAGTGCGCCCCGCTGCCGCCGCCGCCGCCTGGGGCGCGCGTTGGGCGGCGCGCGACTGGCGGAAGGTCTGGATTGCATCTGAAGGAGGCTTTCGAGATGCATAGTGGATGCGGCGCCAGTTGCGACGACCACGTCAATGCCGCGGAGAGCCAGGGCGCAGCCTCGGCAATGCCGGCTGTCGCTGCGACGGAAGGAGGCCAGTGCGTCACGGACGTGTTCGATTTCCTGGGGTTCCAGTTCCCAGGCAATGCAGGAACGCCGGCTGTCGAGGCAACTGACAGAGACACAGGCTTCGCTTCGGAGTCAAGCGAAGGCGCCGGCGAGGAATCTGAAAGCGAAGGGGACGACGGCGTGGAGGAGCAATATTTTGCAGTTCGCGCCAATGTGGAGCAGGTCGGTGGAGCGCCTGTGGAAATGGATGTGATTGATGTTGGCAGCCGAGAACTTCGCAAACTCATGCGAGAACGGCCCACGCTGCCGCTGACAGCTGACGGCGCAGCCTTGACAGCTCCCGACTTGGAAACTGGAGTGAAGTTGCCGTTGTACTCGTGTCCTTTCCAGAACAACCAGAGCGGGTCTTGCCGTTTTCACACAGATGACCGAACAGTGTTCCTGCACCATATTGCTGGCGGCGCCATGGATCGCACGCATGCCAGTATGATAAGTAAGATTTGCAACAACGATATTCCCTGGATGACGAAATTTGATTACGTATATGGGGCCATGGCCGTTGCCGAGCGGGAGCGGTGGCCAATGTTTGGACTGTCGACAACTCGGCGATCCCTGAACCTGCTCGCTATCCGGTATAACGACGAGACGACGAGATGTCTGGCCTGCTTCATATGCGGCCAACTTCGCACGACGTGCGCGGGGTACCCGCCAGTAGATCTGGAGTCGAGTTCCATCTCCATCGCGTCTGGCAACGTCGAGGTAAGATATTGGAAAGAGGCGGCTTTCCAGGACGTTGAAAAAAACTTCCCTGGGACGCTGCTGAACAACTGCGGGTTCGATCTATGGCAGAAGCGGTACGTGGATCGGGACGTGGAGACAAGCAAGGCGTACCCGTGGAGAGGAGAAAAGCTGTTAAGTGAACCGTTGAGCACCTGTCTTGAAAACCAGGAGCGCCACGTGTCGCGGTGGGCCATCCAGTTTAGCTTCGAAGGCAGATCAGGGAAGTTTTTCGGATGCACTGAGGACGTCCGATGCCTCGCGTGTTCCGACAGACATTCGGAGGATTGGGAGACGCCGCCGTTCTGCAGGAAACTCTGCCCGCAGTGCGAGGTGCCAGTATGCCGCGACTGCACAGGGAAACTCAGGGATCACGAGGCGGCATCCTCGTTTTACGACGGCGGGACCATCCCTATGAGCATAGCGAACGACCATTACTACGGCCACGTGAGTCGATACATTGTGGAGAACGACGTCACGTGGCTGGAGTGCGCGGCGTGCTGCACTGTGTGGAGTACTATGTTGGTGTATTACGTGGAAGCCCCGTACGGCAACCTCATTGACGTGCCGCTCGGCAAGCCGGAAGCCAGAACGCAGGTGAAGGGCAATCTCTTCAGCTTCCCCATGCCCTGGGACGACATCGAGAGACGTTGTCGCGAAGCCTCTCAGCACGCCGAGGAGATCCACGGGGACCGGCTGAAGTTGCTGCAAGATGCTCTCGGTGTGCCACATTCGGAGGAAACGTTGGCGATGCTGGTGAACGTGCGCATCAAAGGGGGCAGCAAAGACCTGGCGCAGCACCTGAAAGGGCTGACGTTGCGCATCCCCGTAATGCAAAAATTGATGGAGATCATGCGCGACAGCGGCTATCCAGGCTATGGCAACAACGGCCTGAATTCATTCGACAGAGTGGCAACCCGCCTCCACGAAAGGTACTCTCAGAAACATGCAGATAAATACGGGGGGGCGAAGTTCATCCCGCAGGCAGTGCTGGATGCGGTACAACAGCTAGACGGGGCCACATTCGTCTCTGCGTTGAGCCCGTCCTATATCGTCGCTGAGCGGAGCACCAGAGCCCAGTCGAACATCTCGGAGAATTACAAGTCCGTGTTTGCCAGGTTCGGCGATGTCAACATCCAGAGCGGGACGGACCTGACCAATCAGCATACCGCCTGGTACCTGGGCATGGCGTTTCCTTTCACGCTGCCGCGTGCTGTTGGCGGCTACGACGTCCCGAACCAACCTCGTTGGCGTCGACCAGAGACGAGAGATCTCCCAACCCCTCGTGGGCTTCTGCACAGGTGGCTCGAGCCGTCAGTGGGCGTAGCCCAGCGGAAACTACCGAACGCGCATTTTGCGATGGGGCCAGCGACCACAGTGAGGTTGTTTGACCTCACGCGCGGCTTGCCGCAGCGGATAGAGGGCCAGTTCCGACGCACTTGGGGCTTCGCGCCGGCCTTGTGGAATCTATATTTTCGTGAGCGCGTCAATCTCGGAGCAAGCCTGAGCATCGAGCGAGGGGAACGGTTGCAAGGCCAAAGCGCCGAGAGCGTGGAGACCGACGCTGCCATAGCCGCTGCTGGTTTACTGCAGAAGCTCGAGAAGGGTTACTACACGCTACCCGATGGCAGACGCCGCAAGATCAACAATGATGCCAGTAAGCTGATTTTCGCAGTCGGCCTCGGCAACCTGCAGCGGCGGCTCTTGGCTGACTTCCGCTTTCGATGCCGCGCCATTCCAGGCGCGCAGGAAATTCGGACGAAGATTGGGCACCTGGGGATCTGGGCGTGCGTCAACTACGGGAATGGCATATTCTGTATTATTTCCCCGGGAGAGCGGCACAGTTATCTAGCGCTCAGGCTCAGCAGGTACCGCCAGGACGATCCTTTCGTTGCAGGCGAGAACAGGAGGCAGAAGTGGGCAAAGAGCGATTCGCCGAGCCTGGAGCCGTCGCCAGAGGACGCGTTTGAGGTTAACATTCCTGGATATGACACGCGTCGCTTGTTCCTCGCGGAGGACCCCTTGGCCGCCTCTAACGCATTCTTCGTGCAGATCCGCACGGTCTTGGCGACGATGCTCGGAGTGCGCATGTGCCCTCGCTGTCCGCAGTGCTCTGAATCTGCCTCGCCGTGCCAGGGCGCCCTCGGCAGCAACGCGGAAGCCATGGGAGGCATTGCCGGGCGCGTGGATGCTTTGTTCGGCGCCGTGGAGGCGCAGAAAACGACGGGGGGGCTGCATTATCATGTTTTCATGTTCGTACAGCGCCTGCACCAGTTCGCCGCGCTGAAGGAGATCGCCCAGAAAATCGAGGTAGGTCTCGTGAATGCGGCAGAGCTGAAACATTTCCTCGGGCAAATCTGCTGCGAGAGGTATCCCGACGTGGAACAATTCGCTAGAGAGGACTTCGCTGGAGCAGAACTTCCCGACGTACTCGGAGTCGTCCGAATGCTCTGGATCGCCAGCATGGGGGGATGTCAAATTGGGCCGACTGCCTCGGTTCTTGTATGATGACGCGAGAGCCGCTCTGGGCTCGTCCGCGCAGGGAGCTCCAGGGGAAGCTCAGGAGCTCGGCCTGAACAGCGACGGCGCCACCTTCAAGGAGAAGTTCAACGGCGCTCTACAGTATTTCATGTGTCGGTGCCAGCACCGCCTACATCGACTGGTCATGGATTCGAAGACCAAGCAGGAGAAGCGTATGGTGCCCAACGCGTGCGCCCCCAAGAAGAACAAGAGAGAGTGCAAGCACGAGGCGCCGTGGACCAACAGAGTATCCCCCGAGTGGATGACGGCGCCGCTGCTGGTTTGCAAGGGCATCGCCAAGAAGTTCACGCTGCGCACAAGCGGCGTCCGGAATTGGCTGGGGCAAACTCTGGGCTTGCGCAAGGAGGAATGGCTGAACGGGTGCATGCCGGGCCTCTGCGTCGCTTTTGCAGGGAGCAACAGCGACGTGAAACCCAACGACCGATTGCCGATCATCGAACAAACGCATGAAGCTTGCTGCAAGAAGAAACGCTGCATCATGAAGAAGCAGAGTCTGGGGAGAGCCACTCGAGCAATTCAGCGCACGCAGGTAGTGACGAATGGATATTTCGGAGGATATATTGGCAAGCGACAGCCCGCGGGCACTTTGGAGACAAAGAAATGCGTCGACAAGCTGTTTACCTTGAGGGCGAAGATTCAGGGCAGGGGCAAAGCGGCGCAGCTCAGAGCAAGCAGCGGGGGGCTGATAACGGAACTCGAGATGAACAGCACGTACCGCGGCGCCGTGGAAGTCTGCAACCTGTGCTGTTACCTGGACCAGAGCGACCTTCTGAAGGCAGAGTGCATCCGGACCTTCCAGGAGCATGCGATTGATGGGCGGGCGTGGATGAACAGGTTGGAAACATCCCAGAATTCGTCGCAGATGAAGGACAGCAGCGTGACGACGTACGTGCCGCCGGCTCGCAAACCTCACGTGCGTACGGACCGATCGAGAGTGAACGAGTTCGACGCCTACGGATATCGCCCTGTGCAGCACCCTTGGAAGTTGTTGTCGGCGTACGAGTTCTTGCGGCAGTGGAGGTGCGAACCACTTCTGGTTCCGGCGCACTACTTGAACCGCAACCAGCCAGCGCCAACTGCGTGGACAAAAGGAGGTCAACAACTAATCAGGAGCAAGCAGTACAAGGATGGAGAGGTCGCGGCGAAGCCTGGAGAGCATTACATAGTAGTGACACCCGAGACCGACGAGTACTTTATTTTTCCGCATGACGCAGGCGTCTTCTGCCACTCATGGGTTCTGGTCAGCAAAGCGAGGCCGGACGTGGTGGTCATCGAAGGCTTGCCAATGCCCAGCGTACACGAAAGTTCTACCTACAACGCTCAGTATTGCAGCCTATTTTTCCGCCCCTGGACGCTCTATGGAGGAGACGTGTCTGTGCCTCACCTGAGTATGTTGGGGATAGAGTCAGCGGTGCTGCGGCAGTGGCTGGAGGCCCAGCACCAGTCGCCCCAAGCTCGAGCTTCGTGTAGACTGACAAAGAAGACATCCACAACAGGGACGACATCGGCGCTGGACAGCGTATCCTGGAAGAGCGCTTGGGACGAGTACGTGCGCGGGAACGTGGTCAGCCAAGCGGCGGCGAAACTCATTCAGAGTTTCCTGTTGAATACGATGGCGTCGTCCGGCAAGGCGGCAGATGATCAGAGCGAGGCAGATGCGTCGGAGGAAGAGCAAGATATGCCTCCACTGAGGCTCCCTGGTGGAAAGTTTCAACAACTGCTCCAATCGGCCAAAGAAGAAGACAGCCTCGGCGAGAAGTGGACCGCCTCGGCGAAAGCGAAGGTGAAAGCTTCGGAGAACAGCCGAGCGAAGAAAAGCGTCCGACTTCACGAGTATGAACAAAGCCATCGCATCGGAGAGCGAGTGTGGAAGACGGAACCATCTGGCGTCGAGGCTGGCGACCGTGGATGCCCGGGAAACATCTTCGAGGATGCGTACCAGGACCACCTAGCAGCTCTAACCGCAGGTGTCACGAGCCTGAAGGCGCACGATGCTCCTTTCGACGAGAAGCGAGATGCTGCGGCTTCCTTCAACCCTGCAGGAAATGGCTTCACCAGCATTGACAAAGCGTTTGCTTCCATCTTGGCGAGCTCGAGGATCCCGAACGAGAAACAGCGCCAATTTCTCGAGCACTTCGTTCGACGTTTGAAGATTGAGTGGCTGGAGAAGCAACACGGCAACGTGAACCAAAATTCCGGGGAGCCTCTGCTGGACGTAGTGCACGGATTTCCGGGCACTGGGAAAAGTGCCGTCATTGGCTGGATGCGGTATTTGATGGAAGAAGGTCTCGGTTGGGAGCACGGCGTTCAGTTCGTTTGCTTAGCATTTCAAAACGCCATGGCGGCGCAGATCAACGGCCACACGGTGCGCCACTGGAGCGGCATTCCTGCGCGGAACGACGACGGGAATGCCACGGGCGACAGGCACAAGCAGTCCATGAAGTGCGGGGCCCTGCGCGTGATCATCATCGACGAGGTCCCGAGGGCACCGAACGAGTGAGTCCATGGAGTGCATCCTTCGTTGCCCTCCTCGTGGTGTGAGTCGTTCGGGCTCCTCGTGGTGTGGGTCGTTGGAGCCCCTCCTCCTGGTGTGGGTCGTTCGGGCTCCTCGCTGTGTGAGACGTTCGGGCCCCTCCTCCTGGTGTGAGGCGTTTGAGCTCCTCGTGGTGTGAGTCGCTGGAGCCCCTCGTCCTTGTGTGAGTTGTTCGGGCCCCTCCTCCTGGTGCGAGTCGTTCGAGTTCCTGGTCGTGTGAGTCGTTCGGGCCCCTCGTCCTGGTGTGAGTCTTTCGGGCTTCTCGTGGTGTGAGTCGTTCGGGCTCCTCGTCACATGTAACGGCGCCCTCATGGCAAAGGCTGGTAATCCTCTAGTGCGTCCCATGCGTCTCCATGTTTGCAAGGACTGTGGAGGCAATGAGCATAGCTCAGCCCACAAAGAATAAGGGATATGTTCTGTAGAGCATGATGTCCGCGGAGCTGCTGGGCACCCTGGAACGAGTGGTAAGTGCCGCTGTCCGGGTGAGGGGCACGTACAAGAAGAGGGCGGGGGAGTCGCATCGCGCTTTCGGGGGAGTCAACGTGGTCATGTGCGCTGATTTTTGGCAGTTGCACCCCGTGACGGGCACCTTCCTGGCATCCAACCCGCTGGACGTGCCAGCAGGGTGCGCGCACCGCGCGTTGGAGCTGTTCTGGCAAGGCGGCGTCGACAGCGTGCGATCTTTCTGGCAGTTGACCGAATTGATGAGGTGCGGCGATGAATGGTACAACTCGTTTCTGGGCCAGTGCAGAGTTGGAAACCTAAGCATGGAGAACTACAGCTACTTCCACAGGCTCCCGACGTTGACGTCCCCGAGCGCGGGTAAGTGCGGTTGCAACGACGACGTGGTTGACGACCCAGTACTTGGCCCGTATCGCAAGACTTGGAAAGAGCGCTTCTCGGGAGGGTGCCCTGACATTGCGGCGCTTCTGAAGTCGCCAGAGGGCGAGTGCGCGGAGTGCCGTGCAGAGCGAGGCAAGAGACACAGGGTTCTGACCGACACCGACTCGCTGGCGCCAGAGCTTCGCATGAACCCATTCAGCGGCGCACCAGCTCTGTACACTTTCAACGTGCCCAGGTACTTCGCGACGAACCTGCGCGCGAGGGAGTTTGCCAAGCAGAAGAACGTTCAGCTCTCGTGGTGCTACGCTCGAGATGTGCCGTTGCATCCCGGAGATCGCGATCTGCTGAAGGAGAAATTGGACGAGAAGTTGTTCTCCTGGCTGAAGAGGCACGACCAGGAGACGGGCAACATTCCCAGCATCTACCCATTGGCCAAAGGCATGCCCATTCGGTTGACGGACAACGTCGATCGAAGCAGACCACTGTACAGACACCGAAAGGGAGTGATTTACGGATGGACTATGGCGCCTGATTGCAGTCCGCAGGAGATCGAGGGCGAGTTCATATTGGATAGGTTGCCCTTGGTTATCTATATCCATTTCCCAGAAGCACAGTGGAGCATAGGGAAGTTGCCGACGGGCGTATACCCGTTGAAGCGGATATCCAGGACCTGGAAAGTCAACAAGCACACGGGCATCGAAGCCCGACGCACGGGCTTCTGGATTCTCCCCGACTTCGCTTCCACCGCTCACATGATCCAAGGGGCGACGTTGGAAGCGGCATTCGCGGACCTGCAGCATTTGTCCAGCAGGGCGTCCATGACAGCTCATATTGCTGCCTACGTATGCTTGTCCAGAGTGAAGCGATTGCCAAACATCTGCGTCATGCAGCCGTTCTCGACCTTTCTGTTCGGCCTCGGCAACCCAGTGGGGCCCGAGCGACTGATGCGGAAGCTCTCCGGCCAGATCACAGCAGACGAGGCGATCCATGAATGGAGTACGCTTGATGACGAGGCCTCCGAAGCTGAAAAGATGGACCCCATGGCGAGGAAGCACCTGTGCGCCTGCTGCTACCTCAAAGGGAAGCAGGAGTACATGCTCGACGCTCGCGACTTCGGCATGAAGGCAGCCGCCGAGTTCTACGAGAAGTACGTGTCGCAGGGGAGGTGGACGAGATGCATGGACTGCGCGCGCGAGATCGGCCCAATGCCTTGCCGGTCTGCGCGGGCGGCCGAGGCTTCCCAAGGGATGGCCGATGGAAACGCTCCAAGGAGAATCCCGCCAGACCATTCAATATGCAAGCGGTGTGTGGAACGTGATGACTGGAAGAGGAGCCTGGCCCCGCAGAGCCACGGGTGCTCTGCTTGCAAAGAATTTTTTGAGGAAGGCGTGTGGGGCGCGAAAATTATGAAGCACCATCGGTATTTCGATACAGACCTCGTGTGCCCGTGCTGCGCAGAGCGAGGGTTCGCGCCCGGCAAGTTCGACGAGCACCAGTGCGAAGATTGCTTGGAGCGCTCGGGCAGCCTCGCGTTCGACAAGTACGTGCTGTACAACGCGAAGAGGCGGGAGAAGGCCCGCTTGGTGTGCCTGGACTGTCAGACGAAGCTGCGGTGCGGGAAATGTACCACGGCGTATGAGCTGAAGTACTGGTCGAAATCTGAACGCAATAATCATACGTCTTCTCAGGGCACACCTCTGGTCTGCAAAGCATGCCGTGCGCTAGGATTCCACCCGTGTGACCTGGAGACGTACACGTGCCAGAGGTGCACTTGCAGGTTCGGGGCCCGTAAGTTCAACCAAAAACTACTAAATCACCACAAGAATAGCAATCGCATGAAGCTAGAGTGCAAGGAGTGCGTCGCTGACCTGGACGAACGAGTGCGCCACCTGCGCAAAGCACTGCAGAAGAGCAAGCGAAAGTGCAAGTGCCATTGCCGCATTCACCAGGCCAAATGCCCGCTGACCCCCGTCTTTTTCGGAGAGAAACGCTGGCCGGGCAGCGACGGAGCGATATCCGCCGACGACCGGAAGTTCTTGGACGAGTTGCAACCGATTCCCGAATGGTGGAGCAAAGCCTGGGGACGATGAGGTACCGCGCGGAGCCCGTCGACCCAGACATGTTACTGGCGACACTATCTCTGGGTATAGTGAGGCTGGAAACGGGATGTTGCCTCAATGGGTTCGGGGGTTCCTGTATACATGGCTACGGCTTCGGTGTCTATCCAATTGTGGATGTGCCTCTACTCATTTTCCTTGGCGCCTCAGGATGGCTGTACCATAGGAAACAGCTTGCTGGTGGGACTTGTACTCCACTCAGCTGAACCCCGTACGCTTCAGGTGGGCTCTACTATAGGAAGCAGCTTGCTGGTGGGACTTGTATTGCACTCGGCTGAAGCCCGTAGTTTGGTTCTCTGGTGCTGGTGACTGTACTCTGTGATGGTGCTGGTTACCCTGTTGTGGTGAAAGTGCTGGTTACTGTACTCAGTGATGGTTCATTGGTGAGATTACCTTTGGATACACCGCTCAATCTGTAATGAGTGATATCGCTACTTGGGAGCTCAGGCAATTCTATCCTTGGGTGTGAGCGCTACTTGGGTTCAGTGGATTTGTTCGGTGCCCTCCTCTTGTTGAGAGTCGTTCAATTCCCCCCTCCTGGTATGGGGCGTTGGAGGCCCTCCTCGTTGTCGGAGTCGTTCGGCGAGAGGCCCGAACGACTCGCACAAGGAAGGGCCCGAACGACTCAAACCAGGGCGAGGGGGCCGGCCCGAGGTGGTCGCCGTTATTGTCTCTTATTATTGGTGTTTGCTGGGTTCCTATGGGTGTCGGGCAGTGGGCTCAGATGGTGTATAGTCTGTCCTCCAGTACTGTTGAGGTTAATACTTACCACTATGGATTTCACGCTGCTATAAGAGAATATCTCTGGGTACAGTGAGGCTGGACACTGGATGTTGCCTCAATGGAGTCCGTGGTTCCTGTGTACATGGCTGGAGCTTCGGTATATATCCAATGGTGGATGTGCCGCTACTCTGCTTCCGTGGCGCTTCAGGTGAGTTCTAACATAGGAAACATCTCGCTGGAGGGATTGGTATGGCAACCTGGCAGGGCTCGTACTTGAGTTTTCTCGTGCTGGTTACCATAATCTGTGGTTGCTATACTCTGTGAGTGTGCTTGTTACCCTGGCAGGTGATGGTGCTGGTGACTCGACTCAGTGTTGGTTCATTGGTGGGAGGCGCCGTCGGAGCACCGCTCGAAGGTCTGTGCGAAAACATGTGTGTCCCCTTCACAGTCCTCCTCCTCCGCCTCTGCCTCGTTTGATTCGTTTCAGTCGTGGCCCTGGGATCTCGCTTTTCTGGGGTCCTGGTTCCTTGGCCGGTTCCCGTTAGCTTGCCTTCGGTGGTTCCTCCGATGTCAGCTATGGTAGTGACTGCCTTTTTTCTGGTGTGAGTCGTTCGGGCTCTTCGTCCTGGTGTGAGTCGTTCGGGTTTTCGCGTGGTGTGAGTTGTTCGGGCTCCTCAACCGGGTGTGAGTCGTTCGGGCCCCTCGTCCTGGTGTGACTCGTTCGGGCTCCTCGTGGTGTGAGTCTTTCGGGGCCCTCGTCGTGGTGTGAGTCGTTCGGGCTCCTCGTGGTGGGAGTCGTTCGGGCGCCTCGTCCTGCTGTGAGTCGTTCGGGCGCCTCCTTCTGGTGTGAGTCGTTCGGGCTCTTCGTGGTGTGAGTCGTTTGGGCCCCTCGTCCTGGTGTGAGTCGTTCGGGCTCCTCGTGGCGTGAGGCGTTCGGGCGCCTCGTCCCCTTTTGGGGCGTGTGGGGGGCCTCTTGGCGGCCCCAGGGGCTTCTAGGAGCGTCTTGGGTGGCTTGGGGGAGCCTCCTCGGGCCTATTGGGAGCCTCTTGGAGGGCGTTTGGGGCGTCTTGGGGGCCTCTTGGCGGCCCCGGGGGCTTCCAGGAGCGTCTTGGGTGCCTCGGGGGAACCTCTTGGGGCTTCTTGGGGAGCTGTTGGTGGCATCTTGGGAGCCTCTTGGAGGCCTCTTGGGGGCCTCCGTGGGGCCTCTTTGGGCCATCTTGGGGCCTCTTGGTACCTCCTGGGCGCTTCTTGGGGCCATCTTGGAGGGAATGGATCAAAGAAGAGGGAGGCTTTAATGAGCGCTGCCCCGTCAGAAGGGGAAATGGAGCCCAAAACCTTCGTGAAATGAATGATTTTGCCTTGAAGGAAGAGGGGGGCTTTCATGAGCGCTGCCCCCTCAGAAGGCGAAAGTGGGGCCCAAATCGTAGTAAAATCAATGATTGTGTCTCCAAAGAAGAGGCGAGGGTTTTGTCTCCCTTCCAGCGTGGCATTGCGATTCCTTCGCGGTTTTCCGTAGCCATTGTGGCACCGATCGCCGAGATTTCTCGCTGCGGCGCTGCCTGAGCGCCTGAGCACCGCAGCCTGCTCTGCGACCGAGTCGACCAGGCTCGAAGGCCTGTGCGCAAACATGTGTGCCCTCTTCACAATCTTCCTCCTCCGCCTCTGCCTCGTTTGATTCGTTTCATTCGTGTCCCTGGGATCTCGCTTTTCTGGGGCCCTGGTTCCTTGGCCGGTTCCTGTTAGCTTGCCTTCGGTGGTTCCTCCGATCTCGGCTTTGCTAGTGACTGCATTTATTGTGGTTCCTATCGGGCGTGGTAGCTGTGCGGGCTCCTGGGATTGCACTACTGCTGGTTCCAGGGAGTCGTGACAAGGGACGGAGGTGCACAAGGAAGTGTGAGAGAGGCTTGGGCCCAGAAGAACTGCGCCATAATCGGGTCGAAGGCATTGCGATTCCCTGGCGGTTTTCCGTAGCCATTGTGGCCCAGAACAAGTAGGATATAATATTCTCAGCCATTCCCCAGGAATCTCCCTGTTTGAGGGAGCACCGATCGCCAAGATTTCTCGCTGCGGCGCTGCCTGAGCGCCTGAGCACCGCAGCCTGCTTTCCGACGCAGTCCACCAGGCTCGAAGGCCTGTGCGAAAACATGCGTGTCCTCTTCACAGTCCTCCTCCTCCGCCTCTGCCTCGTTTGATTCGTTTCAGTCGTGTCCCTGGGATGTCGCTTTTCTGGGGTCCTGGTTCCTTGGCCGGTTCCTGTTAGCTTGCCTTCGGTGGTTACTCCGATGTCGGCTATGGTAGTGACTGCCTTTTTTCTGGTGTGACTCGTTCGGGCTCTTCGTCCTGGTGTGAGTCGTTCGGGTTTTCGCGTGGTGTGAGTTGTTCGGGCTCCTCAACCGGGTGTGAGTCGTTCGGGCCCCTCGTCCTGGTGTGACTCGTTCGGGCTCCTCGTGGTGTGAGTCGTTCGGGGCCCTCGTCGTGGTGTGAGTCGTTCGGGCTCCTCGTGGTGGGAGTCGTTCGGGCGCCTCGTCCTGCTGTGAGTCGTTCGGGCGCCTCCTTCTGGTGTGAGTCGTTCGGGCTCTTCGTGGTGTGAGTCGTTTGGGCCCCTCGTCCTGGTGTGAGTCGTTCGGGCTCCTCGTGGCGCGGGGCGTTCGGGCACCTCGTCCCTTTTTGGGGCGTCTTGGGGGCCTCCTGGCGGCCCCAGGGGCTTCTAGGAGCGTCTTGGGTGGCTTGGGGGAGCCTCTTCGGGCCTCTTGGGAGCCTCTTGGAGGGCGTTTGGGGCGTCTTGGGGGCCTCTTGGCGGCCCCGGGGGCTTCCAGGGGCGTCTTGGGTGCCTCGGGGGAGCCTTCTTGGGGCCTCTTGGTACCTCCTGGGCGCTTCTTGGGGCCATCTTGGAGGGGATGGATCAAAGAAGAGGGGAGGTTTAATGAGCGCTGCCCCGTCAGAAGGGGAAATGGAGCCCAAAACCTTCGTAAATGAATGATTTTGCCTTGAAGGAAGAGGGGGGCTTTCATGAGCGCTGCCCCCTCAGAAGGCGAAAGTGGGGCCCAAATCGTAATAAAATCAACGATTGTGTCTCCAAAGAAGAGAAGAGGGTTTATTCTCTTTTCCCCCGTGGCATTGCGATTCCCTCGCGGTTTTCCGCAGCCGCTGTGGCGCCGATCGCCGAGATTTCTCGCTGCGGCGCTGCCTGAGCGCCTGAGCACCGCAGCCTGCTCTCCGACTGAGTCCACCAGGCTCGAAGGCCTGTGCGAAAACATGCGTGTCCTCTTCACAGTCCTCCTCCTCCGCCTCTGCCTCGTTGGATTCGTTTCAGTCGTGTCCCTGGGATGTCGCTTTTCTGGGGTCCTGGTTCCTTGGCCGGTTCCTGTTAGCTTGCCTTCGGTGGTTACTCCGTTGTCGGCTATGGTAGTGACTGCCTTTTTTCTGGTGTGAGTCGTTCGGGCTCTGCGTCCTGGTGTGAGTCGTTCGGGCTTCTCGTGGTGTGAGTTGTTCGGGCCCTTCAACCGGGTGTGAGTCGTTCGGGCCCCTCCTCCTGGTGTGACTCGTTCGGGCTCCTCGTGGTGTGAGTCGTTCGGGGCCCTCGTCGTGGTGTGAGTCGTTCGGGCTCTTCGTGGTGTGAGTTGTTCGGGCGCCTCGTCCTGCTGTGAGTCGTTCGGGCGCCTCCTTCTGGTGTGAGTCGTTCGGGCTCTTCGTGGTGTGAGTCGTTTGGGCCCCTCGTCCTGGTGTGAGTCGTTCGGGCTCCTCGTGGCGTGAGGCGTTCGGGCACCTTGTCCCCTTTTGGGGCGTCTTGGGGGCCTCTTGGCGGCCCCAGGGGCTTCCAGGAGCGTCTTGGGTGCCTCGGGGGGGCCTCTTGGGGCCTCTTGGGGAGCTCTTGGTGGCATCTTGGGAGCCTCTTGGAGGCCTCTTGGGGGCCTCCTTGGGGCCTCTTTTGGGCCATCTTGGGGCCTCTTGGTGCCTCCTGGGCGCTTCTTGGGGCCATCTTGGAGGGAATGGATCAAAGAAGAGGGGGGGTTTAATGAGCGCTGCCCCGTCAGAAGGGGAAATGGAGGCCAAAACCGTCGTGAAATGAATGGTTTTTCCCTGAAGGAAGAGAGGGGGGCTTTCATGGGCGCTGCCCCCTCCGAAGGCGAAAGTGGGGCCCAAATCGTAGTAAAATCAATGATTGTGTCTCCAAAGAAGAGAAGAGGGTTTTTTCTCTTTTCCCCCGTGGCATTGCGATTCCCTCACGGTTTTCCGTAGCCGTTGCGGCACCGATCGCCGAGATTTCTCGCTGCGGCGCTGCCTGAGCGCCTGAGCGCCGCAGCCTGCTCTGCGACCGAGTCGACCAGGCTCGAAGGCCTGTGCGAAAACATGTGCGCCCTCTTCACAATCCTCCTCCTCCGCCTCTGCCTCGTTGGATTCGTTTCACTGGAGTCCCTGGGATCTTTCTTTTCTGGGGCCCTGGTTCCTTGGCCGGTTCCTGTTAGCTTGCCTTCGGTGGTTCCTCCGATGTCGGCTTTGCTAGTGACTTGCTTTTTTATGGTTCCTACTGGGTTTCGTGGGCGTGCGGGCTCCGGGGATTTCACTACTGCTGGTTCGAGGGAGTCGTGGCAAGGGACGGAGGTTCACAAGGAAGTGTGAGAGAGGCTTGGGTTCAGAAGAACTGTGCCATAATCGGGTCGAAGGCATGGCGATTCCCTGACGGTTGTCCGTAGCCATTGCGGCCCAACGCAAGTGGGAGATAATATTCTCGGCCGTTCCCCAGGAATCTCCCTGTTGCTGTGAGTTTTCTCCGCCTACCATTTACGCAGTGAGCTTAGCTCGGCACGGGCGTGCTGAGTCGATATCGCGCGCGATGGCTACTCGTATTGGCGAGGAACTTCGGAGTGACTTGGATCGTGCACTCCGTCGTGCACGCCGTGACTCCCCTCTTCGCAGCCGCTCCGAGGATCGTGCGCGCCCCCAGGAGGTGAAGCCCGACATCGATGACGTGCTTGCTCATGAACGATACATGTGGAAGGCGGATCCGAACCCTTGGAACTTCTGGGAGTGGCGCTCTAAGACTGGGCGTTCGAAGGCAGCTTGCGCATCCCGTACGTCTGCACGTGCTGGTGCCAGGAGCTCTTCTCCGCGGAGGCGCCGATCCATCAGCATGCCGCGGAGACGCATGCAGAGCAGGGCGCGCAATCGTAGCCGCAGCAAGAGCATCCCAAGAGTACGTGGATATCCGTTGGCGAGTCGCCCCCGTTCCAGTACGCACACGATGTACCCAGACATGGCCGATGAGCGCCTCAGCATCGCCAAGACCGCGACGAGACGTGAGCAGGAAGCTCGGACACTCCACCGTCGCCAGGCTCTGGACGAAATCTCCGAGGCTACCACCGATCGGGGTGATAACGTGGATGGCGCGGAGGCCCAGAGGGGTAGCCGTTCGCCACCCGCAGCTGGTCCTGCACCTACTAGGCAGGAGAGGCGCGCCATGAGCCACGCGTTTCTGGGCGCCAGTATGACCTTGTTGGAGGAACACTTACGCCATTGGGCTCAGATGGTGTATGCTCTGTACTGCATGGCTTGCGAGTGCAATACTTACCATTATGACTCTGGGTAGAGCGAGTCTGGACGCGGGATGTTGCCTCAACTCAGCTTCCGTACGTGGGTTCTCTGGTGCTGGTTACTGTACTCTGTAATGGTGCAGGCTACCCTGCTCAGGTGATGGTGCTGGTCACTGGACTCGCCGTTATTGCTTCTTATTCTTGGCGATTGCTGGGTTCCTTCGGGTGTCCAGCAGCGGGCTCAGATGGTGTATGGTCTTTCGTCCAGTGCTGGGATTACCTTGTAATGCACGGCTGAATCAGTAATGGGTGGTATCGCTACTTGGCTGCACTGGGAGATCAGGCAGTTTTATCCGTGGGTGTGGCCGCTACCACGGTGCAGTGGATTCGTTCGGTGCTCCTCTCCTGGTGTGAGTCGTTCGGGTCCCCCCTCCTGGTCAGAGTCGTTCGGGGCCCTCCTCGATGAGTGAGTCGTTCGGCGAAGGGCCCGAGCGACTCACACAAGGAGGGGCCCGAACGACTCGCACCAGGGCGAGGGGCCCCAACGACGCACACCACCTGCATTCTTGTCCAAGACGTGCACACTCCGAGTTCCGTGAGTATACCCTTGCCGAACCGAAATCCTGAGATCTGTTCGAGGGGGCCGGTCTTGGAGGCGAGTTTCCCCTTGTGCTCCTCTTCCACCTCTCCCTCCTAGCCTGCCGCCTGCTGCCCGCGCCCGACTTGATGGGCGAACCTGCCTCTCAAGTTCAGCTCAGAGCTGCGAGCCTGAGCAGGGTAGTGACTTGTGCCCCGTGCGCACTGCAGAACTGGTCGGGAAAGATCGCTGGATCGTCGACGCCGTCGTCCATATAATCGTCGTCGTCGAAGTCGTCGTCGTCATCGTAGGCATCGTCGTCGTCGTCGTCGTCGTCGCCGCCGTCATCGTCTGAGACGTCGCCGTCGTGTGAGTCGTCGGAGTCGGTTACGTGTAGGGCTCGAGGACGACCGCCTTCTGTCTTGCCTCTTATCGCCTTCTCTCCCTCCTCCTCGTCCGAGTCGCCCTCCTTCGGCTCCCCGCAGAAGGAAGATGTAGGAATATAGAAGAAGAGGCAGGAGGAAAAAGAAAGAAGGGGTACATGCGAGGGCACGCGGAAACACGCCTGATACACACGACGGTCGGCATGCTTCGCAGGAGTAGTAGTAGGAATAGTAGTAGTAGTCGATCTAGTAGTAGTAGTAGTAGTAGTAATAGTAATAGTAGTAGTAGTAGTAGTCGTAGTAGTAGTAGTAGTAGTAGTAGTAGTAGTAGTAGTAGAAGGAGTAGTAGTCATAGTAGCGGAAGCAAGTATAGCTATAGTAGATACAGTGGGAGCATGAGAAGTTCGAGGTGTAGAAGTAGTAGCTCGAGGTAGAATAGAAGTAGTTATCGTCGTAGTAACAGTCGTAGTACAAGTAGTAGTACGATTAGAAGTAGTAGTAGTAGTAGTAGTAGTAGTAGTAGTAGTAGGAGTAGTAGTAGTACTGGTAGTGGTAGTGGCCGTAGCACCATGAGTAGAAGGAGGAGTCGTAGAAGTAGAAGTAGTAGAAGTAGTCGTGGTAGTAGCAGTACTAGAAGCAGTAGTAGTGATGGTAGGCGTAGTAGTTGGAGTGGTAGTTGTCGTAGTAGTAGTACGTAGTAGTAGTAGTAGTAGTAGTAGTAGTAGTAGTAGTAGTAGAAGTAGTAGTACTACTGGTAGTAGTAGTGGCCGTAGCACCATGAGTAGAAGTCGGAGTAGTAAAGGTAGAAGTAGTAGTAGTAGTAGTAGTCGTAGTAGTAGAAGTACAGACGCAGTAGTAGTGATAGTAGTCCTCGGACTAAGAGCAGCACTAGTAGTAGTCCCAGTCGTACTACTTGCAGTGGTAGCAGTAGCAGTAGTCCCAGTCGTACTTGTAGCAGTGGTACCAGTAGCAGTGGTAGTGGCAGTACCAGTAGTAGTAGCAGTAGTAGTAGGTGTAGTAGTAGTAGGAGTAGTAGTCGTAGTAGGATTAGAAGTAGTAGTAGCCGTCATAGTAGGTGTAGTTATAGTACTAGGAGATGATGTAGTGATGCTAGTACGAGTACTAATAGTAGTAGTAGAGGTAGTCGTAGGAGTAGAAGTAGTAGTAGATGTCTTGTGGGAGCCTCTGAGAGGCCTCTTGGGGCGTCTTCGTCGACTCGTCGGGCCTCTTGGGGACCTTGGGGGCATCTTGGGGGCCTCTTGGAGGCCTCTTGGGGGCGTCCTGGGGGCCTCTTGGGGCCATCTTGGGGCCTCTTGGTCCCTCCTGGGCGCTTCTTGGGGCCATCGTGGAGAAGATGGCTCAAAGAAGAGGGGGGCTTCAATGAGCGCTGCCCCCTCAGAAGGGCAAAATGGGGCCAAAACCTAAGGAAAATCAATGGTTTTGCCCTAAAGGAAGAGGGGGGCTTTAATGAGCGCGGCCCCCTCACAAGGCCAAAATGGGGCCGAAACCGTTGTAAAATCATTGTTTGTGTCTTCAAATATGAGGAGAGGATTTTTTGCTGCCCCCCCCCGTCGGGGCCAGAATCCTCGTGAGGGGTGTCGATTTTTAGTCCTCCAAGGAGTCGAAAACGGCCCCTCTGACCACCCGCCGGGCTCCCTTTCCAGGCCCAGGGGGAGGGGGTGGGGGGAGGGGTAAACCCCTCCCCGAAGGGGAAGAAGGGGGGTTGGGGGGTTGAGAACAGAGAGAGCTCCCTAAACCACTCACGCCCAAAGGGCTGGTGGGATTTTCAGGCTGGGCGATGATCTCTGAGAGCGGGCCGTGTGTGCGTTTGTGGCTTCTCCGCGGAGTGCATGGAGGCCTTTGATTTCAAAGCAGGGCCGCGCGTGGCCTGAGTGCTCGGCGAGGGAGCAGGGGCCTGCGTGGGAACGCTGGCGTTGCTCGACAGCTGCCGCGCCTGCGCTCTGCAGGGGGAGGGGGGCGGACGAGGCCGCGCCGTGTCGCCGCGTCGCCGCGCGTCGCCGGTCGCGGGGCCGCTCCAGGTCGCCGCCAGCAGCGTCGCCCCGCGGCAGGGCACCGAAGCGGCGCGCGTCGTCGCGGGGTGGGCAGGAAGCTCGTGGCAGCAGCGGGAGTGCGCGCGACGTATTGAACGCGGATTATTTGGCGCGAATGATTCATTCAGAAGTGGGGGCGTTGGCCGCGCGATTGTCATGCGAGGGGGGCGCTGCTGTGCCGTCGTCGCGTCGCCAGGAATGTGGGAAGCGAGTGCGGATGGATCCGGAGACGTGCCCGAGCGCCGCTCGTGGCGCACCTGGGCATCGACTCGGGTGGCGTTGGTCATTCTGGCGCGGCGGTGCGATTGCGGGCCCGCCTGGGCGAGATGCTCGGTGCCGTGGAGAGCGACGTGGCAAAGCGCGGCTGCCTTTCAGAGCAGAGGGCTTCCGGGCTGGGGAGGTGGGTGAACAAGGTTAGCATTGGTCAGCATGACTTCACGACCCCATGTCGCGCGCGGTTCGACGCGCTCGTGGACCGCCGGGAGGGGCGGATAGCGGGCGCGCGTGGCGACGGCGCGCGGCGCAGGAGCGCGTGCTCGAGGTGCATGCGTTCGTGGAGAAGCGCAGGCGCGCGCCGCAGCGCTTCTCTCCAGACGAGAACCCTTGCGAACGGCAGCCGGCGAGGTGTGTTGACGTGAGGCGCAGGCCGGCCAACGTCGCTGTCAATCGCGGGCGGCGCGGGTGCGCGTCCATGTTGAACGCGCAGGACACCTTCGATCAGCTGCGAGAGAGTTTCGCTCAGGGCGCCGCCGCGCGCTGTGACGCCGCTCGAGACAGGAGCGAGCAAGCGCGGCGGCTGGAGGAGCAGCGCCAGGAGGAGCTCCATAGCGCAGCTGCCGAGGAGAAGGCGGTGGACGAGTCCATGGCGGTGTGGGGGTCTGTGATTCCGAAGAAGAGGAAGACGCGGAGGCCCTGGCGGGCGACTGCGCTGCTGAGGAGCGGCGCGCCGAGGTCTCGTAGGAGCTGTTCGCGCGGCTGCAGAGAGCGGAGAGGGCTTTCGCGCAGCCAGTGAAGATCGCGTTCTCGAGGGCTCTGGTGACGTTCGTGGTCTCGCGCGGGCCAGGCGCCCCGCTCGGCCTCGGCGTTTTCGGCGGCCTGGCCGACGGCGGGCAGACACGCGAAGCGCTCGAGCGCAGTGGGGCCGCTGGGGGGAAGGGCGAGGTGCCGGCCGACATCGGTGCCCACAGTGCAGACAACGCGCATCACGTGCGGGCGAGCATGATGTTCGACGCCGAGGTCGCGCTTGGGTTTTACGATGCGGGTCGACCCAGTGGCGCGGCTCCTGAGCATTTGTGAAGATCGGCTTGGGGCGCCAAGAGGCCACCGCGCGGGATGATCGAGCGCGGTCGCAGGCTGTCCGAGAGCTGCGCAGGGGCGACCCCGACCTGTTGCTCCGCGCGCCCTTGTCTGGGTCGGATGCGTAGGGGCCCTGGGGGCAGTGGCCGCGTTTGCTCGACCAGCTCGAGGCGGACGGCGTCGAGCGCAGCGTCTGGGTGTGCTGCCGTCGCGAGTCCCTGCGCTGTCCGTTTTGGTTGCTTGATTGTTCCCGTCAATCTTGTTGTGCTATATTATCGTTTTGGAGAGACAGCGCCCCGCGTGCTCCTCCTCCTCCGCCTCTTCCCGCAGCCCCTTCCCTCCTGCCTTCTCTCGCCCCTGCCTCTGCCCTCCGCTTGAGAAAGCATCTGCAGGCTCCTTGAGCTTGCGCGGCCATGACTCTTCCCGCCTCCCTCCTCCCTCCTCCCATCTCTGCTTCGGCCCTCCGCGCGTCACTCATTGCGGCGCGCCCCTCGCGCGTTTTGTGGCCCCGTAGGAACCTATGGCTGAGGTCCTGAGGTCCTGATGGCGCAGTTCGCATGGGAGTGTCGCTCCCGCTTCGGCACGCCCCGCGCGCGTTCCGCGGTCCCGTATCGGCTCCCCTTCCGTCGGAAGGTCCCATAGGCGCAGTTTGCATGTGGGCGTCATCCCCGTTTCGGCACGCCTTTCATTCTTTTCGTGGCCCAATGGGGGGCCTCCACCTAAGGCCCCAGTGGCGCGGTTGCATGTGGGCGCTGCCCTCGTTTCGGCACGCCCATCGCACGTGTCGTGGCCCTATTGTGACCTCCACATCGCGTGTGGACGTCGCCTTTGTTTCGGCATGCCCCT
Source organism: Prorocentrum cordatum (assembly GCA_963575745.1). NCBI lineage: Eukaryota > Dinophyceae > Prorocentrales > Prorocentraceae > Prorocentrum > Prorocentrum cordatum. The sequence goes on from CAUYUJ010022380.1 coordinate 120,574, forward strand.
CGCATGTGTCGTGGCCCCATGGGGAGTTTTACTTAGAGCCCGAGTGGCACAGGCCGCATGTGGGCGTCGCCCCCGTTTCGCCCCCCCCCCCCCCCACCCCTCCCTCTCCGCGCGTTTCGTTGCCCATTCGGAAAGGGGCTTCAGCTAAGGTCTGAACAGCGCAGTGCGCATGTGGGCGGCGGTGTCGTGTTGGTACACCCCTGAGCACCATAGCGGGGCTCCACCTCATTCGTTTCGTTGGCCATGTGGTGCTCCACCGAAGGCCCCAGTGGCATAGTTCGCGTATGGGCGTCGCCCGCATTTCGGCACGCCTATCTTTTGTTTCGCGGTACCATATTGAACTCCACCGAATGCCCCAGTGGCTGCGTTCGCATGCGCCAAGCCCGCCCATGTCGGCACACCTTTTACACGCCCCGTAGGCCCATAGGGAGCTCCACCTAATGCCCCACTGGTTGCGATCGCATGCGCCCGCCGCGCCCATTCCGACCCCATCGGGGATTTCACCGAAAGCCCCACTTGCTGCGTTCGCATGCGCCCGCCGCGCCACTTTCGGCACACACTTCACACGTTTGGTGGCCCTATACGGAAATCCATCGAAGACAATGGTCACATGTGGGTTCTGATCATTTGCTTTTGGATTTTTTTTTTGTTTTGGCCAATAATTTCCAGGACGCATGTCCAAGCAAAGAGAAAGGGGTGGATTTTGTTGTCGTTGTGTTGTATCTGCCAGGCTGAGGGTTCCTGGAGTCTGGGTACGATCGGGCATCCTGCCCTCCTTTTCCCCCCCGGAGTCCGCGACTCCTCCTCCTTAAGCACAGGGAAGATGTGAACTTGTGTGCCATGGTCCCGTTTAGTATATCCAGAACTCCAGAGCTCTCTTCGCGCACCCCCTTTGTTTTTTTCATTCATCCGCATCATCCTCCCCTCGTTTTTATCTGCTTCATCTTTCTCACCATCAGCATCAATGCCGTCGTCGTCATCCTCATCCTCGTCCGTCGTCTCCTTCGTGGCCTCCTCCAGATTTTCTGATTGACGGGTAGACAGACAGACAGACATGCCATGCGCCGGAGCGTGTGGGCAGAAACAGCATGCAACGCCAGACTGGTCTCACCGCTTTGCGGGGGCGGCGGGTGCAGGATAGAACTGTTAGACTGCGTCGTGCGTGTCAGGAGGCCGACGGGGGAGGGGAAGGAAAGAAAACATGAACAACATCAACCACAAATCTGCGCCAAGCTCTTGGCTCTGCAATGCACTGCGTCATGTTGTCTTCTTTAGAAATGTGGAGCAACAGTGGCCAGAAGGCTCTTCGCCCACTCGTTGCTACGCCTCCCAACAGGTCGATTGCAAGCGTCTGTGGCTTGGCGCCCGCTGCCTTGCAACAAAAGTTAGGTGGCGCAACAGGTCTGAATCGCTAGATCGACTTATTTTTCCGAACCGCAATATCTGGTGCCTTAGAAGTTGGACAGTATACGGTTGCTGACCTGACAGCAATATCACCTCTTGATTCGACACCCTTGAAACGTAAGAGTGCGGAATGTGCAAAATGCGTCGGAGGCGCCGTGCTTGGACGCCGTCTAGACGCCTGCGCGCAGCTTTGTTCAGCCAGGCTGAGTTCAACGAGTACATACCTTACTAGTTGTGAGCGCTTTGAAAACTTGCACCTTCCTAGCTTGGCAAATTGACGTGTGCTTCCAAGCGCGAGTGTGCCTGCAAAATTCGCCCCACGCAGCGCCAAGTCGTTTACACAATTCGCCTGCAAACTTTCCTGAACTTGCGAGCGTGGCCTCCAGATATACCAGTGAGTCCCTCGCTGGGATAGGCACCCCAGCAGGGGTCGAGAGTTCCGTATCACAGCGGATATACCTAAACTGAAACTTGTCCCAGTGCAGCTCCAAACCAACGCTCGCGCCGGCATTCGCGATCTCGCCCAATAAATATTGTAAGTGCTGTTGGTTCCGCCCCACCAATAACGTATCGTCGGCATACAACAACGGATAATGTGCCATCAGTAAGCGCCTGTCACGCCCCCGTTAAGGTTGACGCCGGCAATTTTCTGGTTCCTGGTCTTTGGCGTCCTTGCAATGCAAGCCGGCTAGACGCCCTGGTCTGGACCCCGTCCGTGTGTTTGTCGTCGAGCCTGACCGTGTTGAGGTCAGTGTGCCGTCTGGCCGTGCGAAGAGAGACCGCCCCCGACAGAACTGGGGACACCTGGTGATGAACAGTTGTCTGCGAATAGCTGGCGCGCCCGCTCGCCTCGCTGCGTACTTCATTCGGGGGCGGTGCGGCGCGGGCGTGGGCGTCGGTAGTGCAATCGTGGCGCTTTTCATGCGTTCCTTCCCCCCTGCTAGCGAGAGGCTCCTGATCGACTGGTCTCTGACGTGGATCTTCCCCGTCGGGGGCCCCGCGGTATCGGGGTTTCGAGCTCATCTTTGCTTTTCTGGCCCTTGCACTTTCCGTTTCCACAAATGCTTGCGCGCCCGGTACGCAAACGTTCGTTGCCATCATTCTGCTGTGGCTTATTCATCCTTGGGCATTCGCCCAAGGCGCTTGCACATGCCCTCGGGCTCTCTCCTGATGTGCGGCGCAGAGAACAGATTTTGTAGCCGGAGCCCCGCGTGTCCATCTGGGAACACGTTCTCACATTATGGGTAGTGGGCCAGTAACCAACATATGGCACAAGGTTTTTCTGCCAGTGCAAACGCGGTCCTGAGCACGCAAGAGCCATCTTGCAGTGCGTTCGGTCTTTACGGAGAGGCGTCACCTGGAACTGCTGGACACTGTTATCTTTACATTTGGGGCGCAAGCCACCTTGGACAACATTGAGCACAACGCATGTTCAAAGGCACCCATCGTCGCGAGGAGACAGCATGGAGCAGGGACGAAGGCTCAGACGGTGGGGAGTTGTGCTGCCACGACGGCAAAGACATCACCTTCGGAGGTAACTTTACAAAACAAGCTGCGCTCTCTGCCCACCCTTCCTCCCATTTCCTGCGCGTCAATGTTTGTTGTGGGGAGTTGTGCTGCCACGACGGCAAAGACATCACCTTCGGAGGTAACTTTACAAAACAAGCTGCGCTCTCTGCCCACCCTTCCTCCCATTTCCTGCGCGTCAATGTTTGTTGACACAATATATTATTGGGTTTATGATGTTCCAACCTACTTTAGCCCTGACCACCAGAAAGAATTTCGAGCTCGGAGGAAGTGCCAAAACTGAAGGGCTCTCACGTGTCGGGCCCCAGGAGGCGATACTTGTTCGACACTGTTTCGATACTTTTCTTGGTGCACGAAATTATTTCTGGAATGTGGTCCTTAAGTGCGATGCGGGCAACATAATACTGGGTGCCCTCATGTTTGCCTGGGTTGCAGGCTCCAAGTTGACCCAATACATAATGGGAGCGCGGACGCAAGGTAGTTTACTAGTGCTCCTGGCGCTGGGAACGCGAAACAAATTATGTTTGACGAACCAACAACACACACCCATACCCATAGGGGGGTCGGAGAGGGCTATGGGTGCGTGTTGTCGGATGGTGGTCCCAGCTCGAACGGGAGCGTTCCCCAGGGTCCGACAACCCGCACCCATACCCATAGCCAGTCCTCCTCCCAACGACCCCCCTAAGGGTATGGGTGTGTGCTGTTCGTTCGTCAATGTTTTCTGGGGATCGTGGCCGTGGGAGCGCGGACGCAGCGTAATTTACAAGGGATTGTTGCCCTCGGAGCGCGGACGCCATGTAATGTCCGATGGATCCTGGCCCTCGGAGCGCGGACACAGCGTACCTTACAATGGATTGTGCGGCTGGGAGCACGGATCCAGCTTAATTTACGAGTAGTCGTGACGCTGGGAATTCGAAGCCAGGG
>CAUYUJ010022381.1:0-40000 GCA_963575745.1 Prorocentrum cordatum
CCCCCTCCGCCCCGACCGCTTTATTTCGGCACCGCACCCCCCCCCCCCGCTCCGCCCCCTCCCCCGCGCCGTCTCATCGCCCCCCCGCGGCTCCAGCGCCCGCCCAGCGCCCCCTCCGCCCCGACCACTTTATTTCGGCACCGCACCCCCTCCCCCGCTCCGCCCCCTCCCCCGCGCCGTCTCAGCGCCCCCCCCGCGGCTCCAGCGCCCGCCCAGTGCCCCCTCCGCCCCGGCCATTTTATTTCGGCACCGCACCCCCCCTCCCCGCTCCGCCTCCTCCCCCGCGCCGTCTCAGCGCCCCCCCGCGGTTCCAGCGCCCGCCCAGTTTTCCCTCCGCCCCGACCACTTTATTGCGGCACCGCCCCCCCCCCCCCCCCCCCCGCTCCGCCGCCTCCCCCGCACCGTCTGAGCGCTCCCCCGCGGCTCGAGCGCCCGCCCAGTGCCCCCTCCGCCCCGACAGCCCCCCCCCATCCTCCGCCCCCTCCCCCACACGTCTCAGCGCCCCCCACGGCTCCAGCGCTCGCCCAGCGCCCCCTCCGCCCCGCCCACTTTATTTCGGCACCGCAGCCCCTCCCTGCTCCGCCCCTTCCCGGACACCGTCTCAGCGCCCCCACGGTTCCAGCGCCCGTCCAGTGCCCCGCGGCCCCAGTGCCCGGCCAATGTCTTTCCTGCCCCGGCGCGCCCCTTTCGCCCCTTCCCCCCAGTGTTCCCCGCGGCCTCAGCGGGGCCTTCTCCGTGTGGTTTCCTTCCGCCCCGCCCATCTTCTTCCCGCCCTCGCGAAGTAACACACGAGCGCCACAAAACGCTTAGGACATCGGGGATCCGGGTCACTACGAAATTGCAATTCTGGTTGCAGCAGCAACAAGAAACTGGAATCCGGGACAGTGCGAAATTACATTCCTGCTTGCATCAGCAAGTGCACAGAAGCCATCTTGCGGGGGACGGCCCTTGGAGTCTCCTCGCGCTCGCCCTCTGGAGCCCCTCTTGCGGCCCTGTTTTGTTCACTCCTTCTGCGATGTCTGGCATCCTCTCCCCCCCCCCCCTCCTCCTCCACATCCTCCTCCTCCCCCTTCCTTTTTGTGCAAGAGCCATGGCGCACGTGCCACTTGTTCTGATTCTGTCCTGGCTGGTCAGAGTCCCGCCAGGCATCGGAAACTGAATGCGGAAGCCAACGTCGACAGCTTCGTGGGGTGGCAGGGTCACTGGGGAAGAAGCCATGCTTGACCAAAAACGGCTATCGGAGGAGCCGCCATGCCCCCCACCCCCCAACCCCCTCCTTCCCCCGCACCCCCTGCCCCACCCATCGTTCGCAACCCCAACCCGTCCTTCTACTCCCATCCATCTTCCCTCCGACAATCCCAACCTTCTCCCCGCTCAAAGTGGGGGCGCGGATTTCCATGCCTACGCGCAACTGTCAGAGAGCAGGGGCATTTGCGAGGAGGAGGATGAAGGAGAATAAGACGAGGCAGAGGAGGTCGGAGTGGCGAGCCATCACCAACACGAACAACTCATGCTGAGTACGATAAGGGCGACGGGGGGTGGCGAGCCAACCCCCAATCGCAGTGGCAAGGATGCATGCCGAGGGAGTTGACGATGATGATCATGAGGATGTGGATGACAGATGGTGTTGATGTGATGTTTGGTTTTGCTTCGGCACCTGGATCAAACCCTTCGAAAACGCTCGTGCGATGTTCAAGCCTGGGAGTTGTGGCACAATCGGCTTGACCCCGTCGCGGTATCTGGCGACGGGGATGGCCCGCGCCACCTGGCGCGTCGCACTGCACAATTTCTCGGTGGCACTCGGGGTCCAGAGGCCGTCCGGGCCCGATAATAGTGGCACCCACATAACACAATGCAAATATCGGTTCGATAACGTCGGGCGCCCACAAACGAAATTAGACATTTTCCCCAGCCGATGTCCGAGAGTTGTTGAAACCAGTAGATGCATGTTCTGGCGCAGTTCCCCAATTTCAGTCACCATCTTAGTTGATGATTGGACCGATCCCAAACTGTCAGTGATGCCGTGCGCCTGCTGTATCAGCAGCGCAGAATGGTTATCGTGAGCCACCTGGCCTGCTAACCATTCAGGCCTAAGTCCACCATCGAAGCGCGAAAGGATGTCCAACACTTGTCGTTTCATAACCTGGTATTCCCAATGTTCGCATACGTGTGTCGCCCGATGACCTTCGCATACTTGTGTTTGCTATCGGTGAAAAAGCAAGACAGGACGTCGCCGACGTCATCGATATTGCGGGGAATATGGTGTCCATAGTGCAGCTTCGGCTTCATGCGATACACCATACAGACCTTTGATGAGTTTATGGTGCTCAGTCAAGGTAGCCTCCATGTCTCTAGTGTTACTGATAGCGCGCGCGGGGGTCGATAGCATATCCAATATTTTTGAAACCAGGCGCAAACAACGCACCTCCTCCAGCAGCGTCCCGCTCGGAACTAACACCAGCTCGGAGAATTTCACCAGCGCGTGAACGGCGAAGATAGTCTCGCCTGCCCATGCTTTCAGACACTCCCCATTGCGCTGAACGCGATCATGGAAAAAATCCGTCGGCAGCGATCCATTCGGCCACAAAATCGATTGCTGGAATACGTCCAACGAGCCCAAGTCTATGCAATGCGGCTCCGATAGGAGCTTCACGCAAAAAGCGTTGACCTCAAGTTGGCACACTCCTCCTGATGCCACCAAACAGCGCATCCAATCCCAGTAGGTGTGCTTCACTGGGTTTAGCCATTTCCTGAGAAGGGGGTCATACAACATCGAATCCGTGTTGAAATTCACACCGCAAGCTTTCTCTTTCTCAGCGAATCGGCCCGTGGCCAGCAGCGGCTTCGCTCTCTTGAGTTCATCGACCATGTGTTCGAATGAATATGGCGTGTGCAAAACGAAATCTGATGGGACATCGCCCTGGAGATGCTTGGCATATTCAGATCCTTTTATTTTTTACACTCGGCGTCCGAACCACGCTCCTGCTGCAGATGCAAGCCTTGAATCCGCTTGCACCTTTAACCGACCAGAAGTTTTTGTGCGCCTCCTCATCTTGCACCACGCAAGAGAATCTTCCTTTGTATTCTGCGCGCCCACTGCGGCTGTTGGGGAGCAAGATCCCCGTCTCAAGGTTGTAAGTTTTTTGGTTGAAGAGAGTGCGTTCCAGAAGTTGTTTCGCTAGGCCACTGGGTCCAGCCAACACTTTCCCCTGGTGTTCAAAAGGGAAGGGACGCAATGCCCACCAACCCTCGTCGCGACATCTCACCCACCTCGGGAGCTCTCTGATGGTCCAGTCCGCGGCCCTGGAATCAAGGCGGCCGCGGGTTCGCAGCGTGTGAGTTGGTGATGCTTCTCTGTGGTGTTTGTGAGTTTCCTCCAGGGGGCGGGGCATCGTCGTCGGGTTTCGCAGCAGCGCGTAAATAGACAGCTTGAAGCTCTTTCGCCTGGTCGGGATTGCGCGGGTTGGCAGCTTGCAGCTTGTCAGTGTACAAAACTATTGAAATGGTTCCGTTGCAACATCTCTCAAGCATATCTGAAAACAGAACACCCCCTGAACCTCCATTTGTGTTGCCGCACAATAGAGCAACGCCACTGGGTTGCAGCATAACGTTGGGTAGCGCTCTCCTTCGGCAAGGTCAACATCGATAACGGGCAAAAGTTGGCCGAATGGCGCGTGCACGTTCAGCTCTTGATTCAATGCTCTGCGCATGTCCTGTTCGGAACCATCCACTCCACATTATCTGGCTATTTGTTGCAATTTGTTCAATGACAAGGTAGGCGCAACTTGCGAAAGCATGAGCCTGCGTTTCTTTGAAGAATCGTCGACAACCATGGTTGGGTAACAGCGTGCTGAAATCGCGGCGAGCGCGGCATCGGTGGCGGTGGCGAGCCAACGGTGTGCGTGAAAACCAGCAGTGGCGAGCCAACCGTTTGAGCGAAACGATGCGGAAGAAGTGGAGGTGGGGTTCCTGCCTGTGCGCCCCTCACTCGGATCGTACCCTCGCTGGATCTTTGCCGATGTATAGCTGGCAAAAAACGGTGCCGATTATTTTTTCCCCACATCCAAAGTGGGGTTCTTGTTTTCTCTGGACACCCCGCGCAGGAACAGGAACACACACACACCCACTCACACTCACTCACAGTCTCTCACCATCAACCTCATCAGCATCATCGATGATGCTCTCTCACATGCTTAGTCACTCACATACTCATCATCATCATCACTCGCACTCTCTCACACGCTCACGAACATCATCATCATCATCATCGGCATCGGCATTATCCTCATTCAAACATCAGCATCGCCACCACCACTCACAATCAATCATCATCCTCTTCACCACCCATCTTCACCACCACTCATCATCCTCATCCTCATCATCGTTGAGCAAATTGTGAGGAAGTCTCAGGCGGGAGCCCTCTCCCTATGGGGCCCGCAGATCATGTTGGTAATCCGAGCGGGTCATCGGAAACCTGTAACTGTCGTCACCTATGGGCTCCTCAAGCCTGAATTTGGGGGAAGTTTCAGGCGGGAGCCTCGTCTGTGAGTGAATTGGGAGGAAGTCTCAGGCGGGAGCTCCCTCCCTATGGGGCCCGCAGATCATGTTGGTAATCCGAGCGGGTCATCGGAAACCTTTAACTGTCGTCACTTTTGGGCTCCTCAAGCTTGAATTTGGAGGAGGTCTCAGGCGGGAGCTTCGTCTGTGAGCGAATTCTGAGGAAGGCTCAGGCGGGGGCCCCCTCCCTATGGGGCCCGCAGATCATGTTGGTAATCCGAGCGGGTCATCGGAAACCTTTAACTGTCGTCATTTTTGGGCTCCTCAAGCTTGAATTTGGAGGAAGTCTCAGGCGGGAGCCTCGTCTGTGAGCGAATTGCGAGGAAGTCTCAGGCGGGAGCCCCCTCCCTAAGGGGCCCGCAGATCACGTTGGTAATCCGAGCGGGTCATCGGAATCCTGTAATTGTCGTCACTTTTGGGCTCCTCAAGCCTGAATATGGAGGAAGTCTCAGGCGGGAGCCTCGTCTGAGAGTGAACTGCGAGGAAGTCTCAGGCGGGGGGGCCCTCCCAATGGGGCCCGCAGATCATGTTGGTAATCCGAGCGGGTCATCCAAAACCTGTAACTGTCGTCAAGTTTGGGTTCTCGCGCTGCCAGAACGCAGCTCCCAGGCCACATTTTGGACGCAACAAGGAAGTTTTTCCCCACATCCAAAGTGGGGTTCTTGTTCCCCACATCCAAAGTGGGGTTCTTGTTTTCTCTGGACACCCCGCGCAGGAACAGGAACACACACGCACACACACACACACCCACTCACACTCACTCACACTCTCTCATCATCAACCTCATCAGCACCATCGATGATGCTCTCTCACATGCTTAGTCACTCACATACTCATCATCATCATCATCATCTCGCACTCTCTCACACGCTCACGAACATCATCATCATCATCATCATCGGCATCGGCATCATCCTCATTCAAACATCATCATCGCCACCACCACTCACAATCAATCATCATCCTCTTCACCACTCATCTTCACCACCACTCATCATCCTCATCCTCATCATCGTTGAGTAAATTGTGAGGAAGTCTCAGGCGGGAGCCCCCTCCCTATGGGGCCCGCAGATCATGTTGGTAATCCGAGCGGGTCATCGGAACCCTGTAACTGTCGTCACTTTTGGGCTCCCCAGGCCTGAAAATGGAGGAAGTCTCAGGCGGGAGCCTCGTCTGTGAGTGAATTGGGAGGAAGTCTCAGGCGGGAGCTCCCTCCTTATGGGGCCCGCAGATCATGTTGGTAATCCGAGCGGGTCATCGGAACCTTGTAACTGTCGTCACTTTTGGGCTCCTCAAGCCTGAATTTGGAGGAAGTCTCAGGCGGGAGCCTCGTCTGTGAGTGAATTCTGAGGAAGGCTCAGGCGGGAGCCCCCTCCCTATGGGGCCCGCAGATCATGTTGGTAATCCGAGCGGGTCATCGGAAACCTTTAACTGTCGTCACTTTTGGGCTCGTCAAGCCTGAATTTGGAGGAAGTCTCAGGCGGGAGCCTCGTCTCTGAGTGAATTGTGAGGAAGTCTCCGGCGGGGGCCCCCTCCCTATGGGGCCCGCAGATCATGTTGGTAATCCGAGCGGGTCATCGGAACCTTGTAACTGTCGTCACTTTTGGGCTCCTCAAGCCTGAATATGGAGGAAGTCTCAGGCGGGAGCCTCGTCTGTGAGTGAACTGCGAGGAAGTCTCAGGCGGGAGCCCCCTCCCTATGGGGCCCGCAGATCATGTTGGTAATCCGAGCGGGTCATCCAAAACCTTGTAACTGTCGTCAATTTTGGGTTCTCGCGCTGCCAGAACGCAGTTCCCAGGCCACATTTTGGACGCAACAAGGAAGTTTTTGGGCTCCTCAGGTCGCCGAGGTGCTGCGACAGGGCGCCGAAGGCGCCGACGACGACGGCCAGGCCGAGGCGCGGGCGCGGAGCTTGCTGATGTTCAGGCCCAGCGAAAGGGAGTTCACATGGCAGAGCTCGGGGGCGCACAGCGTGCGCCGCTCGGGGTTCACCCTGACGCACGCGCCCTACCTGACCTCCACGCCGTCGCAGGGCCAGACGCCGCGCAAGGGCGTCACCATCGACTGCGCGAGAGACGAGGACGCTGGCCGCAAGGGCATGTCGGACGAGCAGTGGCGGCTGCACCTCTACGTCATGTTCTCCCGCGCCACGTGCATGCGGAACATGCTGATCCTGCGGCCGCCGCCGCGAGAGTTCCTGGAGCGCGGGCCGCCGGCGTCCCTGCGGAAGGCGCTCCTGGAGTTCGACAAGAGAGCGGTTTTGTCCAGGGCGGAGGCGAAGCAGCTCGCGGCAGAGCTGGGCTTCGTGCTGCCTTCCGCCTGAGCGCGGCTGCGCCTCGCTCGAAGCCCGCGGGGTTGTCCCAACGGCTTGGTCTTGCGCGCCAGCGGCTCGCGGGGTTGCCCCGACAGCCTGGCCCGCGGGGTTGTCCCAACGGCTGCGCGACGTGACCAGTAGAGAACGCGCCTGCGCTGGCCGTGGCGGCGACGGCGCCGAGGAACATCGACATGCGCGCTCATGCAACAGGAAGGGGAGGAGGTGGCGGGGCGCGGAACAAACAGGGGGGCGAGGATGGGGACAACGTAAGGAGTGGAAGGGGGGCCCGCGCCAAGGCGAGAGGAAATATACGCAGAAGAGACAGCCAGGACGCCTCACCAACCACGAGGACGACGGTGATGGCTTTTTCCAGATTCGCCCAGAGGATTCTTATGTGGGGTTCTTCCGTCGGAGTAATTGAAATGTCATTTTGATTTTCGAATAGACTTAGCTTTCACTTAGTTTTCACTTAGCTTTGACTTATATGTGACTTATATATTGAATATATATCAGATGTGAATCAGTTATCAAACTGACATTAAGTCGTTTGTGTTTCAATTCAAGATAAGCCGATTGCATTTGAATGTAAGCCAAAGTATAAGTAGCTAAGTCGAACCGCTCAGCGAAGTGAGCCAGAGGCTACGGAACGCAGCGGGCGCGCGACGAGGAGAAGAGGGTGGGCCCCTCGATCAGCGTAGTCATGAACGCCTCTCTCGGGAGGCATCCATCATTGCTGACCCTGGCGCGGACTCAAGCGGCAAGCCGCCGTCTCGACCCGAAGGTGCACGAACAGTGGCGAGGGAGATCAGACGCAGCTCAGACAGCGAACTTGCTGCCGCCGCAGATGAACACAGGGGCCCTTGCGGCGACGACCCGGACTGCGACCCGGATGAGGTGAGCGAGGAGTCTGAAGCGGACGTAGCAGACGAGCCCGAAGGACGCCCAGGCACAGGCGATGGCCACAACACCGAGACGGCTGACGACGAAACAGCTAGCGTCACAGACGACAGACCCCCGCTGCCGAGGAAGCAAGATCCGCCGCGCCGGGCCCCTCCGGAAGGGCGCGCGCGAGGCTGGGAACAGAGCAGCAGACGAGGGCAATGAGACGGCCCCACTAAGCACAACGCTGACGACAGGACTGGCTCCTCGCCCGGATAAAGAGAGCAGTGGAGTTACGACAGGTCCCCGGACCGCCGGGCCACGCGTTCTCGCGACGACGCCCGGCGTTGCCAGGGCATGCGCGCAAGAGGCGACGGGATATTCAATCATGGCATATGGGTACCATTCTACGAGCCCAAGAAGAACGACGCGTCCAAGATGTGCAAGGCACCGCTGCGCACGATCGACTCGCGACACTCCTGGCAGTCCGACGGCGCTTTCGTCCTCAGGACGCAGAAAGAGCTAGGCAGCATGTTCAGCGACCTGTTGTGCGCACGCTGCGCCCAAACTTGCCTCGCTAACGCCCGGCCGACCATCGACCCCGCGCTGCAGCCGCCCAGCGTGCGCCGTGTTTTCCTCAACGCCTGGAGGACTGCAAACTACGACGTGCGCCGCGCCGTCCATATCCTGCGCGCCAAGACCAGCTTTCGCATCCCAACTGACAGGCTCACGGCTGTCAATAACGCATCCAGCTCAGGAGCTGCCGGCAGCAGCGGGGCCGCCGTTTCCAGGCCCCACGCAGCGGGAGATCACCCGAGCAACGGGGGAGGCAAGACGTAGGACGGGCCCGATTCACTGGGCAAGGCTGAGAAGAGGAACCGAGTCGCCGCGGGCCCATGGAGTTCATGGCGCGAGAAACGGTATCGCCAGTAATATCGGGCGTGGGGCATCACCCAGTTCCGACGAGATACGGCTCTGTCATCGCACCGGGTATGTAGTGCGCCATGCGCTTACACTGCTAGCTCGCGCTAGTGTGCTTGCGGCGGTTGGCCGCGTTCCCCTGCCCCCCCTTTCCTTCTGCTTCCTTCGCAGTCACTGCGGCTCGCGTCGGGCTGGCAGCCCACCGTGATTGTCCGTGCCAACCGTCCCATTGAAGAGCGCCCTAAATGCTTCGTCGACTGCACCTCCCTTGGGGCTCTTGCAGTTGCTAGTGCGTGGCTAAACAAAAAGCATGCATTGCCTAAGCCCGCTGGCGCATATGGGATGGTGTGCTGGCTCAATGGAGGACCTCACCATCCGGGACTGCACGCTATTTCGCGGCCGAAAGAGCCCAGCTGATCCCGGGACTTCGTGCGAAGAGCAATGACAAACCGATGCCAGTGGCGGATTTACTAAGGGAAGCTTCGACATCGAGCGCCTGGCGTGCCCGTCAGTGTACACAGGGTTCGGGTGAGCCCTCCTCCTTCTTCTCCATTTGCTTCAGCGGTTAGCTGACTCTCCCTCTCCTCCGTCCCTGGGATCATGTATTACACCGGGACTGGGTGGTGCGGTGCCTACTGGCTGCCCTCAGCCGGCGCCACCCCCCCCTGCTGATGGCCGAAAGGGCACAGCGGGCTCCGATGCCCGTGTCTCCTGCTTCCTATTGCCGCTGCGGTTAGCTACCGCAACGGGTTGCTTACCGTGCCTGGCGTGCACTTCCCCTCCACTCCTTCGTATCACCGGGTTTATTCCACACGGCTGGGGTCGCCGCCAATACTGCCGTCCGATGGTGCTCTGACAACCTGAATCCCATGCAAGGTTCACATTGGGAACGGACGGCCAGGTGGCCCCTGACCTGCTCCTGTCTGAGGTCGGCGTCCACTGGTGTCCGGGAAGGTTCCGTGACGTGTCGCTTCGAATTCCATGCGTGACCACACTGGGGATGGGCGGCCAGGTGGCCCCTGGCCTGTTTTTGCTTGGTGTCAGCCTCCACTGGTGACCGTTTTGGTTCCGTGGGGTCTCGCTGCGGTGCCGTCCTCTTCGGTGCAAGGATTTCGGCATGTGTGGCTTTTGGCGCCCTTCGGTTGCTTTCTCCTACATGGACTTCGCTTTCGACCTGTGCCACCGGGTGTACATACAAGAGGACCTGCCGTTTGCAGTCCTGCCTGTGACGAGGCTGCCCCCTCTTCACTCCGGCGCCGACACGATGCTGTTGTGCCACCTACGGCACGGATGTTGCCCTGGAGTGCCTGTCGGACCTGCTCGTTTTTGTCGGGCCCGATGCCGACTCACACCGGGTGGTCAACCTCTGCGTGTTCATGGTCGCGCCGTCGCGCCATTTTGGCTGCGCTTATTGGATGGTCACCACCGGGATTTCCACGCCACCGGGTTGGGAATGCCGCTCCTGGTGCTCCTTCTGAGTGGCTGCCCGCGCGTTCGCTTCGCTTGCCCTTCTCTTTTCTCGCTGCCTAGTCGCGGCCCGGCTAGTAATCGGACGGCTTTCGACTTGAGCGCAGACCAAAACGAACATATCCCAATCAGCCCATTCAGAATCCCTGCCCACGAGAGCTGACGGGAAAAACAACGAAGGGACACATCGAGGGAAACAAAGCGAGCAACCAAGAAACATCGAGAGATCTCTGGGGACAAGGGGGTGGCCTGGAAGGCCTTTTCGGGCCATCCCTTTGGGCCGCGTGGGGGCGAGGGCAAGAGTAGAAGGAGGAGGAGGAGGAGGAGGAGGAGGAGGAGGAGGCGGAGGAGGAGGAGGAGGACGAGGAGGAGGAGCATGAGGAGGAGGAGGAGCAGGAGGAGGAGCAGGAGGAGTTTTGGGCGCCTCTTGGGGCACTCCTGGGGCCTCGTGGAAGCTTCTTGGGGGCCTCCTTGAGGGTTTCTTGGGGCCTTTGGGGTCTTTTTGGGACCCTCCTTTGCCGTCTTGGGGCGTTCCTGCCTTGTCTGACGCCGTCGGAACCCGTCTTTGGGGCCTGTCAGGGTTTGTTGGGGCCCTTTGGGGGCATATCAAAGGTTCTTACAGGCCATCTTGGGCGTCTTGGAGGCCCCTTGGGCTGTTTTGGGGCCCTCTTGGGGCCGTCTTGAGGGGCTTGTGGGCCGTCATGAGGCCATCTTGGAGGCCTCTTGGGCGATCTTGGGTGCCCATTGCGCCGTCTTGAGCCGTCGGAATGCCGAGTGTAAACACATGCCAAAATCTCTCAAACATCTTAGGAGCATCGGTAATTTTTGCCTTTTCGCTCCATGCTGGAGGACCTCTTGGAGGCCTCTTGGGCCGTCTTGGAGGCCTCTTGGGTGCTTCTTGGGCCGTCTTAGGCCATTTGGGGGCCATCTCAGGTCGTTTTGGGTGTATCTTTGGCCGTCTAGGAGTGGCATCCGGGGGCCATCTTAGCCGTTTTGGGGGCCATCCTGGGCGTCTTGGAGGCTCTGGGGCCGTTTGGGGGCCCTCTTGGGGGATATCATGGGTTCGCAGAGGCCATTTTGGGTGTCTTGGAGGCCCCTTGGGCCGTTTTGGGGCCCTCTTGGGGCCGTCTTGAGGGGCTTGTATGCCGTCATGGGGCCATTTTGGAGGCCTCTTGGGCGATCTTGGGGGCCTCTTGCGCCGTCTTGAGCCGTCGGAAGGCCGAGTGTAAACACATGCCAAAATCTTGCAGAAACCTTAGGGACATCAGTGATTTTGCCTCTTCGCTCCCTCCTGGAGCACCTCTTGGAAGCCTTTTGGGCCATCTTGGAGGCCTCTTGGGTTCATCTTGGGCCGTCTTAGGCCACCTGGAGGCCATCTCAGGCCGTTTTGGGTGCATCTTGGGCCGTCTAGGAGTGGCATCCGGGGGCCATCTTAGCCGTCTTGGAGGCCATCTTGGGCGTCTTGGAGGCCTCTGGGGCCGTTTTGGGGCCCTCTTGGGGCTCTCTTGGACCCGTCTTGGGAGCCATGGAAGGCCTCTTGGGGCCATCTGGAAGGCTATGGTTTAAAGGAGGAGCTGGGATAACGTGCAGCCCCCTTCCGGCCAAAAACTTTGTAAGTCTTGTGATTTTGGCGCCCAGAGGGCTGATGGGATATCGTTCAGCCCTCCCCCAAAGAGGCCAACATGGGGCCAACACCTCAGTAAAACCAATGATTTTGGCGCCCAGAGGGCTGTTGTGACATTTTTCAGTCGCCCCCAAAGAGGCCAACATGGGGCCAAAACCTTAGTAGAACCAGTGATGTTGGCTTCCTCGCCGTTGCCGTTTTGGACGGCCTGACACCTCGCGGGCCCCCCGAAATTGTCCTGGCGAAGGTCCCAACCATTTGCAGTTTGTGGGTACCGTAATTGTGAATATCTGCTTCGGTGAAGCTACCTTTGGGGCCACGAAGCGCTGCACTGTGCGGTGTGCCGAATTGGGTTTCCAGGACGCATGCGGACGGTCCCACTGAGGGTTTCGGTGGAGCTCCCTATGGGGCCACGAAGCGCTGTACTGAGTGAGTGAAAATGCCAAATTGGGTTTCCGGGACGCATGCGGACGGTGGCACTGGGGTCTTGGGTGGAGCCCCCTATGGGGCCACGAAACGCTACACTGCGCGGGTGAAAATGCCAAATTACATTTCGCGGACGCATGCGGACGGTGGCACTGGGGTCTTGGGTGGAGCCCCCTACGGGGCCACGAAACGCTGCACTGGGTATGTGAAAATGCCAAATAGGGCTTCCGGGGCGCATGCGGACGGGGGCACTGGGGCCTTCGGGGGAATCCCTATGGGGCCACGAAACGCTACACTGGGTGTGCGGGATGCATGCGGACGGTAGCACAGGGACCTTCGGTGGAGCTCCCTATGGGGCCGCGAAACGCTGTACTGGGCGGGACGCATGCGGACGTAGTACTGGGACCTTCGGCCACGAAACGCTGTACTGGGTGGGTGAAACGCAGGGAGGAGGGGGAGGAGAGCCACGAAACGCTTTACTGGGTGTGCGGGACGCATGCGGACGGTAGCACTGGGACCTTCGGTGGAGCTCCTTACGGGGCCACGAAGCGCTATACTGGGCGTGCGGGACGCATGCGGACGGTAGCACTGGGACCTTCGGTGGGGCTCTCTATGGAGCCACGAAGCGTTGTACTGGGTGGGTGAAACGCAGGGAGGAGGGGGAGGAGGGCCACGAAACGCTGTACTGGGTGTGCGGGACGCATGCGGACCGTGTCACTGGGACCTTCGGTGGAGCTTCTATTCATGGGGCCAAGAAGCGCTGTACTGGGTGTGCGGGACGCATGCGGACGGTAGCACTGGGACCTTCGGTGGGGCTCCCTATGGGGCCACGAAGCGTTGTACTGGGTGGGTGAAACACAGGGAGAAGGGGGAGGAGGGCCACGAAACGCTGCACTGGCTGTGCGGGACGCATGCGGACAGTAGCACTGGGACCTTCGGTAGAGCTCCCTATGGGGCCACGAAACACTGTACTGGGTGTGTGGGACGCTTGCGGACGGTAGCACTGGGACCTTCGGTGGGGCTCCCTATGGGGCCACGAAGCGATGTACTGGGTGGGTGAAACGCAGGGAGGAGGGGGACGGGGACATTTGGTGGAGCTCCCTATGGGGCCACGAAACGCTGTACTGGGTGTGCGGACGCATGCGGACAGTAGCACTGGGACCTTCGGTGGGGCTCCCTATGGGGCCGCGAAACGCTGTACTGGGTGGGGAGGGGAGGAGGGCCACGAAACGCTGTACTGGGTGTGCGGGACGCATGCGGACGGTAGAGAGGAGGAGGGGGAGGAGGAGGAGGAGGAAGAGGAGGAGAACGCGGGGACCGTCTCTTCAAAACGAGGACCCAACACCACAGGATGGTTGGGAAAAAGTCCAGGGGAGGGGTAAGGGGAGGGGTAAACCCCTCCACGTAGGGGAAGAGGGTTTTTTTGGACGAGGGAAGAGGAATCTCGGTTGACCACCTGTCGCCCACAGGGCTGGTGGGATTTCTGATGGGGGCGGGGGGCTGGGAAGTGGAATCTCTTGGGTTCGCTCCACGGTCGGGACGTGGCGGGTGACGGCAAGCGCGCTTAGATTCGAGCAGTCGCGCGATGGACGCCGCTATTGGCCCAGAGGGATCTTACTTCTGACTGGGGAGGGGCCTCTGGGAGGGGCTATTGGCCCAGGGCTACCAATAGTGGCGCCCCCCCCCTCCTCCCTCCTGCCTCTCTCCTCCCCACCTTCGCCCCCCGTTTTCCCGCAAGTTTGCAGAGTTGTGAGCACGCATTGACTGCCATGCCACCGTTGCACCACCACATGCCCTTCGAGCGTGACGACTTTTCGCCAATCGACGTGCAGGAACTAAGCTAGGCAAGACCAGATGAAGATCCGGGTAGGTCCAGATAGTGCAGTGCAGTGCAGTGCAGTGCAGTGCAGTACAGTACAGTACAGTACACCACAGCACAGTACAATGCAGAAGGCGTGCGCCAGCCCCTTGTTTCGACTTCTGGAAACCTCCAGAGATCCGAATCAAATTAGGTAAGTCGAGAGATCACCAGGGAAACCTGGAGCAGATCGCGGACGCTCCAGCGCGAGTCGATGGACGGCAAAAGTCGTTCAGGCCTAAACGACCCCAAATGTCCGATGTCTTGATTTTTCCAACGCGGGGTCCCTGACAGTCCCAACTCTTCCCCAGGGCCGGTTTTTCGTCCTGGGTCGCTTTTCGACGGTACTTGTGCCTGGCAAGGGCCTTTGGAGGCCGAAAACGGCCCAAGTCCGACTCTGAGATCCGACCCTGCAAAACATCGGAATGAGCGCTCTCTGCCGCTGCTGGTGGGGGGGGTGGAGGGGTTCCCGCCCCCCGCAGGAAAAACTATGCGGGCTGGGTGGGTGGGCGGTCCGGACCCTCCCCTCTGGCCCCCCCCAGGGAAAATGAGTGGAGGGGCCCTGAATCCCCCCCCCTAGAAAATTGCTGGGGGGTCCCGAACTCACCCCCCCCGCAAAGACGACGACGATGACGCCGACGACGACGACGACGAAGCACGACGCACGACGCACGACGCACGACTCACGATGCACGACGCACGACGCACGACGACGACGCACGGCGCACGACGCCGAGGCCAACGCCGACGCCGACGCCGATGCCGCCCACGACGACGACGACGACGAGGACGACGAAGGCGACGACGACGGCGACGACGACGACGCCGACGATCACGACGACGACATCAACGACGACGACGACGACGAGCAGAGTAGAGAAGGCGTAGAGTAAAGTATTGGGCTCAAGGCAGAGGATAGAGCAGAGTCGAGTAGAGTAGAGTAGGGTGGGATACGGCAGGGTAGAGTAGAGAAGAGTAGAGTGGGTAGGAAGATCTATACCGTGGCACCCCGCATATGCGGATAAGAGTGAGGGGGTAGTGGGAGCGTCGGCGGTTTGAGAGTCTCTGGATAATCCAGCCGCAGGAGGCAAAGTTTCACAAATTATGCAAAGAGCCCGCCGCAGGCGCGGATTTGTTCGTTAAACCAATGTGGGTATGTCGCGGGTGGGTCGTTGGTGGGTCGCAAATGGGTCGCGGGTGGGTCGCGGGTCGGTCGCGGGTCGCTGTTGGGTCGCAGGTGGGTCCCGGGTGGGTCGCGGGTGATTCGCGGGTGGGTCGCGGGTAGGTGTGGGTCGTGGTCTCGGGTGGGTCGTGGATGGGTCGCGGGGTGGGTCGCGGGTGGGTTGTGGGTTGGGTCGCAGGTGGGTCGCCGCAGGTGGGTCGCGGGTTGGTTCGTGGGGTGAGTTGCGGGGTGGGTCGCGGGGTGGGTCGCGGGTGGGTCGCGGGTGGGACGACGACATCAACAACAAACAACAGCGACAACAGCAGCAACAACACCAACAACAACACCAACAACACCACCAACAACAACAGCAGCAACAACACCACCAACAACAGCAGCAACACCACCAACAACAACAACAACTATCATTTGTTTCCCTCATGCGTGTTGCTTCCACTCGAAGCATGCGACCATCATGATAGCCATCCCCATCATCGGGGGCTATTGTTTTATAGCGGGGTCCGTTATTCCCATTCCCAGATATCCCGCCCAATCAGGTCTTGCAAACACCTCTTCCGAGGAATTTCAACATATCCCGCCTCGAAAACGCATGCCCGCGCCTTGCTGCGCCGATGCGAGACCGCCAGTGGAGCCCCAGCCAAGGGTAAAGCACGAGGAAGTATCGAGCGACAGGATTGCCTTTTGGGGATCTGTCGGCGGCGAGGCAAGGACATGGCCTTGAATAGAAAGGGCGGAGGTCTCGAGCGGGAGCAGTGGTTTTGTCGGGATGGGGGCTGTCGGCGGCGAGGAAAACACCCTCCTGAGGAACAACGGGGGAAGCCTCGAGCGCGAGCGTTGTTTTTGCTGGGGGCGGCGCCAGTTCAAAAGAGAGTAGGGCGCCAGTCCAGCGTAACACGGGAGGAAGTCTCGGGCGGGGGCGCTGGTTTTGTCGGAACAGGAACACACACACACACACTGCGCAGGAACAGGAACACACACACACACACCCACTCACACTCACTCACACTCTCTCATCATCAACCTCATCAACACCATCGATGATGCTCTCTCACATGCTTAGTCACTCACATACTCATCATCATCATCACTCGCACCCTCTCACACGCTCACGAACATCATCATCATCATCATCATCATCATCATCGGCATCGGCATCATCCTCATTCAAACATCATCATCGCCACCACCACTCACAATCAATCATCATCCTCTTCACCACTCATCTTCACCACCACTCATCATCCTCATCCTCATCATCGTTGAGTAAATTGTGAGGAAGTCTCAGGCGGGAGCCCCCTCCCTATGGGGCCCGCAGATCATGTTGGTAATCCGAGCGGGTCATCGGAACCCTGTAACTGTCGTCACTTTTGGGCTCCCCAGGCCTGAAAATGGAGGAAGTCTCAGGCGGGAGCCTCGTCTGTGAGTGAATTGGGAGGAAGTCTCAGGCGGGAGCTCCCTCCCTATGGGGCCCGCAGATCATGTTGGTAATCCGAGCGGGTCATCGGAACCTTGTAACTGTCGTCACTTTTGGGCTCCTCAAGCCTGAATTTGGAGGAAGTCTCAGGCGGGAGCCTCGTCTGTGAGTGAATTCTGAGGAAGGCTCAGGCGGGAGCCCCCTCCCTATGGGGCCCGCAGATCATGTTGGTAATCCGAGCGGGTCATCGGAAACCTTTAACTGTCGTCACTTTTGGGCTCGTCAAGCCTGAATTTGGAGGAAGTCTCAGGCGGGAGCCTCGTCTCTGAGTGAATTGTGAGGAAGTCTCAGGCGGGAGCCCCCTCCCTATGGGGCCCGCAGATCATGTTGGTAATCCGAGCGGGTCATCGGAACCCTGTAACTGTCGTCACTTTTGGGCTCCTCAAGCCTGAATATGGAGGAAGTCTCAGGCGGGAGCCTCGTCTGTGAGTGAACTGCGAGGAAGTCTCAGGCGGGAGCCCCCTCCCTATGGGGCCCGCAGATCATGTTGGTAATCCGAGCGGGTCATCCAAAACTTGTAACTGTCGTCAAGTTTGGGTTCTCGCGCTGCCAGAACGCAGTTCCCAGGCCACATTTTGGACGCAACAATGAAGTTTTTGGGCTCCTCAGGTCGCCGAGGTGCTGCGACAGGGCGCCGAAGGCGCCGACGACGACGGCCAGGCCGAGGCGCGGGCGCGGAGCTTGCTGATGTTCAGGCCCAGCGAAAGGGAGTTCACATGGCAGAGCTCGGGGGCGCACAGCGTGCGCCGCTCGGGGTTCACCCTGACGCACGCGTCCTACCTGACCTCCACGCTGTCGCAGGGCCAGACGCTGCGCAAGGGCGTCACCATCGACTGCGCGAGAGACGAGGACGCTGGCCGCACGGGCATGTCGGACGAGCAGTGGTGGCTGCACCTCTACGTCATGTTCTCCCGCGCCACGTGCATGCGGAACATGCTGATCCTGCGGCCGCCGCCGCGAGAGTTCCTGGAGTGCGGGCCGCCGGCGTCCCTGCGGAAGGCGCTCCTGGAGTTCGACAAGAGAGCGGTTTTGTCCAGGGCGGAGGCGAAGCAGCTCGCGGCAGAGCTGGGCTTCGTGCTGCCTTCCGCCTGAGCGCGGCTGCGCCTCGCTCGAAGCCCGCGGGGTTGTCCCAACGGCTTGGTCTTGCGCGCCAGCGGCTCGCGGGGTTGCCCCGACAGCCTGGCCCGCGGGGTTGTCCCAACGGCTGCGCGACGTGACCAGTAGAGAACGCGCCTGCGCTGGCCGTGGCGGCGACGGCGCCGAGGAACATCGACATGCGCGCTCATGCAACAGGAAGGGGAGGAGGTGGCGGGGCGCGGAACAAACAGGGGGGCGAGGATGGGGACAACGTAAGGAGTGGAAGGGGGGCCCGCGCCAAGGCGAGAGGAAATATACGCAGAAGAGACAGCCAGGACGCCTCACCAACCACGAGGACGACGGTGATGGCTTTTTCCAGATTCGCCCAGGGGATTCTTATGTGGGGTTCTTCCGTCGGAGTAATTGAAATGTCATTTTGATTTTCGAATAGACTTAGCTTTCACTTAGTTTTCACTTAGCTTTGACTTATATGTGACTTATATATTGAATATATATCAGATGTGAATCAGTTATCAAACTGACATTAAGTCGTTTGTGTTTCAATTCAAGATAAGCCGATTGCATTTGAATGTAAGCCAAAGTATAAGTAGCTAAGTCGAACCGCTCAGCGAAGTGAGCCAGAGGCTACGGAACGCAGCGGGCGCGCGACGAGGAGAAGAGGGTGGGCCCCTCGATCAGCGTAGTCATGAACGCCTCTCTCGGGAGGCATTCATCATTGCTGACCCTGGCGCGGACTCAAGCGGCAAGCCGCCGTCTCGACCCGAAGGTGCACGAACAGTGGCGAGGGAGATCAGACGCAGCTCAGACAGCGAGCCTGCTGCCGCCGCAGATGAACACAGGGGCCCTTGCGGCGACGACCCGGACTGCGACCCGGATGAGGTGAGCGAGGAGTCTGAAGCGGACGTAGCAGACGAGCCCGAAGGACGCCCAGGCACAGGCGATGGTCACAACACCGAGACGGCTGACGACGAAACAGCTAGCGTCACAGACGACAGACCCCCGCTGCCGAGGAAGCAAGATCCGCCGCGCCGGGCCCCTCCGGAAGGGCGCGCGCGAGGCTGGGAACAGAGCAGCAGACGAGGGCAATGAGACGGCCCCACTAAGCACAACGCTGACGACAGGACTGGCTCCTCGCCCGGATAAAGAGAGCAGTGGAGTTACGACAGGTCCCCGGACCGCCGGGCCACGCGTTCTCGCGACGACGCCCGGCGTTGCCAGGGCATGCGCGCAAGAGGCGACGGGATATTCAATCATGGCATATGGGTACCATTTTCCAAGAACCCACTGTCCATCTACGAGCCCAAGAAGAACGACGCGTCCAAGATGTGCAAGGCACCGCTGCGCACGATCGACTCGCGACACTCCCGGCAGTCCGACGGCGCTTTCGTCCTCAGGATGCAGAAAGAGCTAGGCAGCATGTTCAGCGACCTGTTGCGCGCACGCTGCGCCCAAACTTGCCTCGCTAACGCCCGGCCGACCATCGACCCCGCGCTGCAGCCGCCCAGCGTGCGCCGTGTTTTCCTCAACGCCTGGAGGACTGCAAACTACGACGTGCGCCGCGCCGTCCATATCCTGCGCGCCAAGACCAGCTTTCGCATCCCAACTGACAGGCTCACGGCTGTCAATAACGCATCCAGCTCAGGAGCTGCCGGCAGCAGCGGGGCCGCCGTTTCCAGGTCCCACGCAGCGGGAGATCACCCGAGCAACGGGGAAGGCAAGACGTAGGACGGGCCCGATTCACTGGGCAAGGCTGAGAAGAGGAACCGAGTCGCCGCGGGCCCATGGAGTTCATGGCACGAGAAACGGTATCGCCAGTAATATCGGGCGTGGGGCATCACCCAGTTCCGACGAGATACGGCTCTGTCATCGCACCGGGTATGTAGTGCGCCATGCGACTACACTGCTAGCTCGCGCTAGTGTGCTTGCGGCGGTTGGCCGCGTTCCCCTGCCCCCCCTTTCCTTCTGCTTCCTTCGCAGTCACTGCGGCTCGCGTCGGGCTGGCAGCCCACCGTGATTGTCCGTGCCAACCGTCCCATTGAAGAGCGCCCTAAATGCTTCGTCGACTGCACCTCCCTTGGGGCTCTTGCAGTTGCTAGTGCGTGGCTAAACAAAAAGCATGCATTGCCTAAGCCCGCTGGCGCATATGGGATGGTGTGCTGGCTCAATGGAGGACCTCACCATCCGGGACTGCACGCTATTTCGCGGCCGAAAGAGCCCAGCTGATCCCGGGACTTCGTGCGAAGAGCAATGACAAACCGATGCCAGTGGCGGATTTACTAAGGGAAGCTTCGACATCGAACGCCTGGCGTGCCCGTCAGTGTACACAGGGTTCGGGTGAGCCCTCCTCCTTCTTCTCCATTTGCTTCAGCGGTTAGCTGACTCTCCCTCTCCTCCGTCCCTGGGATCATGTATTACACCGGGACTGGGTGGTGCGGTGCCTACTGGCTGCCCTCAGCCGGCGCCACCCCCCCCTGCTGATGGCCGAAAGGGCACAGCGGGCTCCGATGCCCGTGTCTCCTGCTTCCTATTGCCGCTGCGGTTAGCTACCGCAACGGGTTGCTTACCGTGCGTGGCGTGCACTTCCCCTCCACTCCTTCGTATCACCGGGTTTATTCCACACGGCTGGGGTCGCCGCCAATACTGCCGTCCGATGGTGCTCTGACAACCTGAATCCCATGCAAGGTTCACATTGGGAACGGACGGCCAGGTGGCCCCTGACCTGCTCCTGTCTGAGGTCGGCGTCCACTGGTGTCCGGGAAGGTTCCGTGACGTGTCGCTTCGAATTCCATGCGTGACCACACTGGGGATGGGCGGCCAGGTGGCCCCTGGCCTGTTTTTGCTTGGTGTCAGCCTCCACTGGTGACCGTTTTGGTTCCGTGGGGTCTCGCTGCGGTGCCGTCCTCTTCGGTGCAAGGATTTCGGCATGTGTGGCTTTTGGCGCCCTTCGGTTGCTTTCTCCTACATGGACTTCGCTTTCGACCTGTGCCACCGGGTGTACATACAAGAGGACCTGCCGTTTGCAGTCCTGCCTGTGACGAGGCTGCCCCCTCTTCACTCCGGCGCCGACACGATGCTGTTGTGCCACCTACGGCACGGATGTTGCCCTGGAGTGCCTGTCGGACCTGCTCGTTTTTGTCGGGCCCGATGCCGACTCACACCGGGTGGTCAACCTCTGCGTGTTCATGGTCGCGCCGTCGCGCCATTTTGGCTGCGCTTATTGGATGGTCACCACCGGGATTTCCACGCCACCGGGTTGGGAATGCCGCTCCTGGTGCTCCTTCTGAGTGGCTGCCCGCGCGTTCGCTTCGCTTGCCCTTCTCTTTTCTCGCTGCCTAGTCGCGGCCCGGCTAGTAATCGGACGGCTTTCGACTTGAGCGCAGACCAAAACGAACATATCCCAATCAGCCCATTCAGAATCCCTGCCCACGAGAGCTGACGGGAAAAACAACGAAGGGACACATCGAGGGAAACAAAGCGAGCAACCAAGAAACATCGAGAGATCTCTGGGGACAAGGGGGTGGCCTGGAAGGCCTTTTCGGGCCATCCCTTTGGGCCGCGTGGGGGCGAGGGCAAGAGTAGAAGGAGGAGGAGGAGGAGGAGGAGGAGGAGGAGGAGGCGGAGGAGGAGGAGGAGGACGAGGAGGAGGAGCATGAGGAGGAGGAGGAGCAGGAGGAGGAGCAGGAGGAGCAGGAGGAGGAGGAGGAGGAGGAAGAGGACGAGGAGGAGGAGGAGGAGGAGGAGGAACAGGAGGGGGAGGAGGAGGAGGAGGAGGAGGGAGGCCTTTTGGGCGCCTCTTGGGGCACTCCTGGGGCCTCGTGGAAGCTTCTTGGGGGCCTCCTTGAGGGTTTCTTGGGGCCTTTGGGGTCTTTTTGGGACCCTCCTTTGCCGTCTTGGGGCGTTCCTGCCTTGTCTGACGCCGTCGGAACCCGTCTTTGGGGCCTGTCAGGGTTTGTTGGGGCCCTTTGGGGGCATATCAAAGGTTCTTACAGGCCATCTTGGGCGTCTTGGAGGCCCCTTGGGCTGTTTTGGGGCCCTCTTGGGGCCGTCTTGAGGGGCTTGTGGGCCGTCATGGGGCCATCTTGGAGGCCTCTTGGGCGATCTTGGGTGCCCATTGCGCCGTCTTGAGCCGTCGGAATGCCGAGTGTAAACACATGCCAAAATCTTTCAAACATCTTAGGAGCATCGGTAATTTTTGCCTTTTCGCTCCATGCTGGAGGACCTCTTGGAGGCCTCTTGGGCCGTCTTGGAGGCCTCTTGGGTGCTTCTTGGGCCGTCTTAGGCCATTTGGGGGCCATCTCAGGTCGTTTTGGGTGTATCTTTGGCCGTCTAGGAGTGGCATCCGGGGGCCATCTTAGCCGTTTTGGGGGCCATCCTGGGCGTCTTGGAGGCTCTGGGGCCGTTTGGGGGCCCTCTTGGGGGATATCATGGGTTCGCAGAGGCCATTTTGGGTGTCTTGGAGGCCCCTTGGGCCGTTTTGGGGCCCTCTTGGGGCCGTCTTGAGGGGCTTGTATGCCGTCATGGGGCCATTTTGGAGGCCTCTTGGGCGATCTTGGGGGCCTCTTGCGCCGTCTTGAGCCGTCGGAAGGCCGAGTGTAAACACATGCCAAAATCTTGCAGAAACCTTAGGGACATCAGTGATTTTGCCTCTTCGCTCCCTCCTGGAGCACCTCTTGGAAGCCTTTTGGGCCATCTTGGAGGCCTCTTGGGTTCATCTTGGGCCGTCTTAGGCCACCTGGAGGCCATCTCAGGCCGTTTTGGGTGCATCTTGGGCCGTCTAGGAGTGGCATCCGGGGGCCATCTTAGCCGTCTTGGAGGCCATCTTGGGCGTCTTGGAGGCCTCTGGGGCCGTTTTGGGGCCCTCTTGGGGCTCTCTTGGACCCGTCTTGGGAGCCATGGAAGGCCTCTTGGGGCCATCTGGAAGGCTATGGTTTAAAGGAGGAGCTGGGATAACGTGCAGCCCCCTTCCGGCCAAAAACTTTGTAAGTCTTGTGATTTTGGCGCCCAGAGGGCTGATGGGATATCGTTCAGCCCTCCCCCAAAGAGGCCAACATGGGGCCAACACCTCAGTAAAACCAATGATTTTGGCGCCCAGAGGGCTGTTGTGACATTTTTCAGTCGCCCCCAAAGAGGCCAACATGGGGCCAAAACCTTAGTAGAACCAGTGATGTTGGCTTCCTCGCCGTTGCCGTTTTGGACGGCCTGACACCTCGCGGGCCCCCCGAAATTGTCCTGGCGAAGGTCCCAACCATTTGCAGTTTGTGGGTACCGTAATTGTGAATATCTGCTTCGGTGAAGCTACCTTTGGGGCCACGAAGCGCTGCACTGTGCGGTGTGCCGAATTGGGTTTCCAGGACGCATGCGGACGGTCCCACTGAGGGTTTCGGTGGAGCTCCCTATGGGGCCACGAAGCGCTGTACTGAGTGAGTGAAAATGCCAAATTGGGTTTCCGGGACGCATGCGGACGGTGGCACTGGGGTCTTGGGTGGAGCCCCCTATGGGGCCACGAA
Source organism: Prorocentrum cordatum (assembly GCA_963575745.1). Lineage (NCBI taxonomy): Eukaryota > Dinophyceae > Prorocentrales > Prorocentraceae > Prorocentrum > Prorocentrum cordatum. The sequence continues at coordinate 23,309 of CAUYUJ010022381.1, forward strand.
ACGCTACACTGCGCGGGTGAAAATGCCAAATTACATTTCGCGGACGCATGCGGACGGTGGCACTGGGGTCTTGGGTGGAGCCCCCTACGGGGCCACGAAACGCTGCACTGGGTATGTGAAAATGCCAAATAGGGCTTCCGGGGCGCATGCGGACGGGGGCACTGGGGCCTTCGGGGGAATCCCTATGGGGCCACGAAACGCTACACTGGGTGTGCGGGATGCATGCGGACGGTAGCACAGGGACCTTCGGTGGAGCTCCCTATGGGGCCGCGAAACGCTGTACTGGGCGGGACGCATGCGGACGTAGTACTGGGACCTTCGGCCACGAAACGCTGTACTGGGTGGGTGAAACGCAGGGAGGAGGGGGAGGAGAGCCACGAAACGCTTTACTGGGTGTGCGGGACGCATGCGGACGGTAGCACTGGGACCTTCGGTGGAGCTCCTTACGGGGCCACGAAGCGCTATACTGGGCGTGCGGGACGCATGCGGACGGTAGCACTGGGACCTTCGGTGGGGCTCTCTATGGAGCCACGAAGCGTTGTACTGGGTGGGTGAAACGCAGGGAGGAGGGGGAGGAGGGCCACGAAACGCTGTACTGGGTGTGCGGGACGCATGCGGACCGTATCACTGGGACCTTCGGTGGAGCTTCTATTCATGGGGCCAAGAAGCGCTGTACTGGGTGTGCGGGACGCATGCGGACGGTAGCACTGGGACCTTCGGTGGGGCTCCCTATGGGGCCACGAAGCGTTGTACTGGGTGGGTGAAACACAGGGAGAAGGGGGAGGAGGGCCACGAAACGCTGCACTGGCTGTGCGGGACGCATGCGGACAGTAGCACTGGGACCTTCGGTAGAGCTCCCTATGGGGCCACGAAACACTGTACTGGGTGTGTGGGACGCTTGCGGACGGTAGCACTGGGACCTTCGGTGGGGCTCCCTATGGGGCCACGAAGCGATGTACTGGGTGGGTGAAACGCAGGGAGGAGGGGGACGGGGACATTTGGTGGAGCTCCCTATGGGGCCACGAAACGCTGTACTGGGTGTGCGGACGCATGCGGACAGTAGCACTGGGACCTTCGGTGGGGCTCCCTATGGGGCCGCGAAACGCTGTACTGGGTGGGGAGGGGAGGAGGGCCACGAAACGCTGTACTGGGTGTGCGGGACGCATGCGGACGGTAGAGAGGAGGAGGGGGAGGAGGAGGAGGAGGAAGAGGAGGAGAACGCGGGGACCGTCTCTTCAAAACGAGGACCCAACACCACAGGATGGTTGGGAAAAAGTCCAGGGGAGGGGTAAGGGGAGGGGTAAACCCCTCCACGTAGGGGAAGAGGGTTTTTTTGGACGAGGGAAGAGGAATCTCGGTTGACCACCTGTCGCCCACAGGGCTGGTGGGATTTCTGATGGGGGCGGGGGGCTGGGAAGTGGAATCTCTTGGGTTCGCTCCACGGTCGGGACGTGGCGGGTGACGGCAAGCGCGCTTAGATTCGAGCAGTCGCGCGATGGACGCCGCTATTGGCCCAGAGGGATCTTACTTCTGACTGGGGAGGGGCCTCTGGGAGGGGCTATTGGCCCAGGGCTACCAATAGTGGCGCCCCCCCCCTCCTCCCTCCTGCCTCTCTCCTCCCCACCTTCGCCCCCCGTTTTCCCGCAAGTTTGCAGAGTTGTGAGCACGCATTGACTGCCATGCCACCGTTGCACCACCACATGCCCTTCGAGCGTGACGACTTTTCGCCAATCGACGTGCAGGAACTAAGCTAGGCAAGACCAGATGAAGATCCGGGTAGGTCCAGATAGTGCAGTGCAGTGCAGTGCAGTGCAGTGCAGTACAGTACAGTACAGTACACCACAGCACAGTACAATGCAGAAGGCGTGCGCCAGCCCCTTGTTTCGACTTCTGGAAACCTCCAGAGATCCGAATCAAATTAGGTAAGTCGAGAGATCACCAGGGAAACCTGGAGCAGATCGCGGACGCTCCAGCGCGAGTCGATGGACGGCAAAAGTCGTTCAGGCCTAAACGACCCCAAATGTCCGATGTCTTGATTTTTCCAACGCGGGGTCCCTGACAGTCCCAACTCTTCCCCAGGGCCGGTTTTTCGTCCTGGGTCGCTTTTCGACGGTACTTGTGCCTGGCAAGGGCCTTTGGAGGCCGAAAACGGCCCAAGTCCGACTCTGAGATCCGACCCTGCAAAACATCGGAATGAGCGCTCTCTGCCGCTGCTGGTGGGGGGGGTGGAGGGGTTCCCGCCCCCCGCAGGAAAAACTATGCGGGCTGGGTGGGTGGGCGGTCCGGACCCTCCCCTCTGGCCCCCCCCAGGGAAAATGAGTGGAGGGGCCCTGAATCCCCCCCCCTAGAAAATTGCTGGGGGGTCCCGAACTCACCCCCCCCGCAAAGACGACGACGATGACGCCGACGACGACGACGACGAAGCACGACGCACGACGCACGACGCACGACTCACGATGCACGACGCACGACGCACGACGACGACGCACGGCGCACGACGCCGAGGCCAACGCCGACGCCGACGCCGATGCCGCCCACGACGACGACGACGACGAGGACGACGAAGGCGACGACGACGGCGACGACGACGACGCCGACGATCACGACGACGACATCAACGACGACGACGACGACGAGCAGAGTAGAGAAGGCGTAGAGTAAAGTATTGGGCTCAAGGCAGAGGATAGAGCAGAGTCGAGTAGAGTAGAGTAGGGTGGGATACGGCAGGGTAGAGTAGAGAAGAGTAGAGTGGGTAGGAAGATCTATACCGTGGCACCCCGCATATGCGGATAAGAGTGAGGGGGTAGTGGGAGCGTCGGCGGTTTGAGAGTCTCTGGATAATCCAGCCGCAGGAGGCAAAGTTTCACAAATTATGCAAAGAGCCCGCCGCAGGCGCGGATTTGTTCGTTAAACCAATGTGGGTATGTCGCGGGTGGGTCGTTGGTGGGTCGCAAATGGGTCGCGGGTGGGTCGCGGGTCGGTCGCGGGTCGCTGTTGGGTCGCAGGTGGGTCCCGGGTGGGTCGCGGGTGATTCGCGGGTGGGTCGCGGGTAGGTGTGGGTCGTGGTCTCGGGTGGGTCGTGGATGGGTCGCGGGGTGGGTCGCGGGTGGGTTGTGGGTTGGGTCGCAGGTGGGTCGCCGCAGGTGGGTCGCGGGTTGGTTCGTGGGGTGAGTTGCGGGGTGGGTCGCGGGGTGGGTCGCGGGTGGGTCGCGGGTGGGACGACGACATCAACAACAAACAACAGCGACAACAGCAGCAACAACACCAACAACAACACCAACAACACCACCAACAACAACAGCAGCAACAACACCACCAACAACAGCAGCAACACCACCAACAACAACAACAACAACTATCATTTGTTTCCCTCATGCGTGTTGCTTCCACTCGAAGCATGCGACCATCATGATAGCCATCCCCATCATCGGGGGCTATTGTTTTATAGCGGGGTCCGTTATTCCCATTCCCAGATATCCCGCCCAATCAGGTCTTGCAAACACCTCTTCTGAGGAATTTCAACATATCCCGCCTCGAAAACGCATGCCCGCGCCTTGCTGCGCCGATGCGAGACCGCCAGTGGAGCCCCAGCCAAGGGTAAAGCACGAGGAAGTATCGAGCGACAGGATTGCCTTTTGGGGATCTGTCGGCGGCGAGGCAAGGACATGGCCTTGAATAGAAAGGGCGGAGGTCTCGAGCGGGAGCAGTGGTTTTGTCGGGATGGGGGCTGTCGGCGGCGAGGAAAACACCCTCCTGAGGAACAACGGGGGAAGCCTTGAGCGCGAGCGTTGTTTTTGCTGGGGGCGGCGCCAGTTCAAAAGAGAGTAGGGCGCCAGTCCAGCGTAACACGGGAGGAAGTCTCGGGCGGGGGCGCTGGTTTTGTCGGGGCGGCGGCTTTCGCCAATGAAGAGGAGCACCGCCTTGAGTAAAAAAGGGCGGAAGTCTCGAGCGGGAACGTTGTTGTTGCTGGGGGCGGCGCCGATGAGAGAACGACTAGCGCGCCAGTCCTGGGTAAAACGGCGGGAACTCTCGAGCGGTAGCGCTGGTTTTGTTGGGACGCCGGCTTTCAGAGGCGAGTGAACAAGGGGGAAGTCTCGAGCTCGAGCGTTGTTGTTGTTGGGGGGGGCGTGTCTGGCGCCCCCCCCCACAAAGCTCGAGCGTGAGCTTCATTTTCAATGAAGATGTAGCCGGCGCCGAGGCGAGAGCCTCCAAGGCGCCTGGGGGGTCTAACAATTATACTTGTTTAGTAATTCACATTCAACAACAGCAACAACAATCAGTCTAAGACTGTTCGCTCTTACTTGCCCGTGTGTCATTCAGAACGGATTCCCAACACCCTCGATACCCGCCCCTTTTTGTCTTCGATCACACCCCTTTTGGGGGATATTTCTCTTTGCGGGGGGCGGTGGGCTTAGACAGGCGGGCAAACCTGAACGGCGGACAATCCTTCGTGGGGTACATGTGCCCGCCATTGGAATTTGTGTGGGCCTTGTAGAAAGAGGAGGGGGAAAACAAGGGAGAGTGGGAGGAAGGGGGGGGGGGAGGGAACGGCAGGAGAGAAGGAACGAAGAGGGGGGCGGCCAATGAGGCAGAAACAGAAAGAGAGAGAGAAAGAGAGAGAGAGAGAGAGAGAGAGAAAGAGAGAAGGGGAAACAAAACACAGATAAGAGAGTTTGAGAAAGAGGGAAAGAGAGAGAGAGAGAGAACAAACACAGAGAGACAGGGAAGGGAGAGAACGAACGAGGGAGGGAGGAGGCAAGAGAGGGGAGGGAGAAGGGAGGAGGGAGAGGGGATTGGGCAGAGAAGCATAAGGATTAGGGAAGAGAGGCGAGAAAGAGAGAGAGAGAGAGAGAGAGAGAGTGAGAGAGAAGGGAGGAGAGGAAGGAGGAGGGAGGAGGGAGAGGGAGAAGGAGCAGGAAGGTAAGAACTTGAACGTTCAAGGAAGTCGTAGGCGAAATCGCCGTTCCTGAAGGAAGTCAGGGGCGGGAGCCCACGACGGGCAGGCGATCCTTTGACGGGCGGGTCGGGCTGGTGGGACATCCAAGCGGGATGCCTGAGTATGGCGAGAGCGCGATTCCTAAGTAAATTGTGGCGGCGTCCTTGGCGCAGCGTGTCTCCTGAGCGTCGAAAGCGCGATTTCTGAATACATAGCATGGGGGTCACGAGCGAGAGCGCAATTCCTGAATGAAGTGTGAGGGGTTCTCTGGCGGGGGTGGGGGTCTTGATTAAATTGCGAGGAAGTCGTGATTCAATTGCGAAGAAGTCTCAAACGGGAGCGCCGTGCATGAGTAAGTTGTGAGGATGTCTCAGATGGGAGCGCGGGTCCAGACTAAGTTGCGAGGGGGTCACAAGCGGGAGCAGCGATCCTGAGTAAATTGTGAGGAAGTCTCCGGCGGGAGCGGGAGTCCTGAGTAAATTTGGAGGACATCTCAGGCGGGAGCCGTTGTTGTTGTTCTTGTTGTAATCCGGGGGGCCAGGGGCACAGTTTGAGAAGGAAGGTTTTTTCCCTGCCAAAGACCAGGGTGCGAGCGTCGAGGGGCACACTTCGATTGAGACAAAACAGCATGCACCGGTGATGGGGGGACCACCAATAATTATTTTGCATAAGTGAGATTTCAACAAACACACACACATTTTAAGACTGGTCGCAAATATCTGCTCGAGTGTCTGTGAATTCGTAGTTCCCAAACCCTCGATATCCGCCCTCATCGTCTTCGATCGTAACCCGCTTGGGGGGTAGAGTTTTCTTCCCTGCGAGCCGGGCACCGGCAAGCGGCGGGAGAGCGGCGGACCGTCGGCGTGTCCAGCGGCAGCGCTGATCGGCGGCAGACCGACCCCAAGAGGGACGGACAGGGAACCGACCACGACGACGACGACGACGACGAGCGCAAACGACAGCGAGAGAGAGAACGACAGCAGGGACACGAAGGGCGCGAAGTAGGCCACAAAGGGCGAGAGCGGGGACGCGAAGGGAATGCGTATGGGGCCACAACAAACGCGAGCGAGCGAGGGCCACGAACGGCACATAATGCGGGGACGCAGAAGACAATGACGGGGCCACTGAGGGTAGCAAGTGGGCCACGGAGGACGGCGAAGGGGCCGCGAAGGGCGACGGCGGGGCCACGAAGGGCGTGCACATGGGGCCACGACGGGCGCGACCCAACGGGGGCCACGAAGGGCATGCGTATATTGGGCAGCGGAGGGCAAGGGCGGGGCCGCTGAGGGCAGCAACGGGGCCACGAAGGGCAGCGAGGAGGCCACAAAGGGCGACAGCGGGGCCACGAAAGGCATGCATGTGGGGCCACGACGGGCGCGAACGAGCGGGGGCCGCGAAGGTGGGCCACGAAGGGCAGCGAGGGGGCCACGAAGGGCTGCAACGGGGCCACGAAGGGCAGCGACGGGGCCACGAAGAGGTGCAACGGGGCCACGGAACAAAGCGACGGGGCCACGAGGGACTGCAACGGGGCCACGGAGGGCAGCGAGAGGGCCACGAAGGGCTCCAACGGGGCCACGAAGGGCATTGAGGAGGCCACAAAGGGGTGCGACGAGGCCACGACACAAAGCGAGGGGGGCACGACGGGCTGCAACGGGGCCACGAAGGGCAGCGAGGGGGCCACGAACGGCTGCAACGGTAGTGCAGGGGAACGAGTAGTTGAGCATGATAGGGCAGAGTTGGGCAGAATAGAGTAAGGCCTTCGTAAGACATTGAGAGTTGGACCGGGCCATAGTAGTATTCCAGCAGGGCCGTCGCCTGGCGCGGGCGTTGGCGACAGGTGCGCCGCCGCCGCTGACGTCGACGTCGCCGTCGTCGTTGTCGTGTCCGTCGTCGTCGTCGTCGCCGCCGTCGTCGTTGCCGGGGATGGTTGGGGCGGGGCGGGCTTTTTGGACCCTTCCCCAACAATTTGTCCCAACCCTGCTGCGTTGGGCTTTCGTTTTGGATGGAGCACTGCGGTCTCCGTCCTCTCCCGCCCTCTCCTCTCCTCCATCCTTCTTTGCTGACTTGCCTTTTACCTTTTTCGCTTCGCCGTCCTACGTTTCCTCGCCATGCCAAGTGGGTTTGCGATTTGTGAAACTGTTGTCACCTCCGAGGGCAGTTGGTGGATCCAGTGGAGTGAGGCACCGCCAAGATTCAGATTCGTTCTCGACATCCGTGGGGCCTTGCGATTTGTGAAATCATCGCCGGTTTCGCGGGATGCTGGTGGGTCCAGCGGAGCGACGCACCTCCCATATTCAGATTCGACCTCGCCATTCGTGGGGGGCTGCGATCTGTGACGCTGTCGCTGGGCGGCTGCGATTTGTGACATCGTCGCCACTTTCGACGGCTGTCGGGGGGTTGAGCGGAGGGAGGCCGCACGCGGATTCAGATTAGACCTCGCCATCCCACGGGGGCTGCCTGCGATGTGCGAAACGGTCACCACTTTCGAGGTGTGCTGGTGGGTCCAGCGGGATGAGGCACCACCCAGATTCATATTAGCCCTCGCCATCCCAGGGGGGCTGCGATCTGCGAAATTGTCGCCACTGTCGAAGGCTGTTGGGAGGCTCGCCGGGGCGAGGCACCACCCAGATTCAGATTAGACCTCGCCGTCCCTGGGATCAGCGGAACATGTCGCCACTTTCGAGGGCAGCTGGGGTGCCCAGCGGAGTGAGGCACCACCCAGATTCAGATTAGACTTGGCCATCAGCGAAACTGTCGCCACCTTCGAGGACTCTTGGGGAGTTTCAGCGGAGAGAGGCACCACCCAGATTCACATGAGACCTCGCCATCCTTAGCGTGGGGCTGCGACCTGCGAAACCGTTGCCACTTTGGAGGGCTGCTGGGGGTTCAGCGGAGGGGTCACCACCCAGAGTCAGACTATACCTCGAGATCCCTGGGAGGGGGGCGGGCCGCGATCAGCAAAACTGTCGCCGCCCGCATACTTGGCGGCGCGCCTTCGAATGTTCAGCTTTCGTATTGGGAAGTACAGGAAGGAACCAGGGAAACTGGCGGGCGAGCTGTGTTTCGCTCGCTTCTTGCACGATCTACTCGCAGGTTTAATCATTTTGTCGAGCGCCGCGCCGTCATGGCGCATTCGGTGTTGCATCTTGAGCATACTGCCGGCAATAACAACATAACAACACTCTGCGGTCTCCTCCCGTAATTTCGTCGTCGTCCTCTGCCCCCTGCCACCTTCCCTCTGTTGCTGCCGCGCTGACGGTTTCGGCCCCCCACGCGTCCTCTTCTTGCCCTTCGTTCCCGCTCCCATGTCCTCTTCAACCTTGGGCCTTCGCTCCTCGTCCTTATGTTGTTGTCCTGTGAATCGCGCCATGTGAGCGCACCCCGTGCAGCTTGCACAACATATGTCGGCGCCTGCGCTATCATTATCCTTGCAAGTTGGGGCATTTTTCTTCACACTTCATACAATGTGTCGGGTACGTCGCAGGACAATTTTTTCGGGGGGTGGGGGTCCTGGGCCTCCCGCGTTTTCCGGGGCGGGTCCCTGACGGGCCACTGTCCCCCGTGAGTTTCTCTTGGGGCATTCTTGGGGCTCTTTGGGGGGGCTGTTAGGGCGTGTTGGAGGTTGGCCGGCTCTCTGGGGATTTTCCTGGAAGGCATCGGTCCAAAACGAGAGCGGCGTCAGTTTGGGTTCCCCCGTCGGGGCCCTAAAATGAGCGTCTTGGGGCTCTGTTTTTGAGCGTTCTTGGAGCGGTCTTTGGCGCTGTTGGGGCCGCCCCCCTGCCCCATACGGCTCCTGTTGGCGCCATCCTGAGCCATTTGGGGCCGTCTTGAGGACTTCATTGTTCATCGGAGGCGAAACAGCGAGAAGGCAACAAACGGAAAACCACAAAGATTTCGATTGATGTTGGCCTGTTTAGGGCCTCCGTAGGGGCTCGGAGGGCACTGGGAGCCGCCTTGGAGCGGTCTTGGGGCCTATTGGAACCATGGTGGTAGATATACTGAACCGCGTGGGGCTATCCTGAACGATCTTGCAGGCCATCCCGGGCTCTCCAGGGCCATCTTGGAATCATCTTGAGCCATCTTTGGTGCTCCACCCCACCCCCTCGCGAAACCCACTCTCCGGTTTCCAGGCCCAGGGAAAGAGGGCAGGGGAGTGGGACCACCTCCCCGAGAGAGAAGACAGGGGGGCACCAGAACGAGCTCCTTCGACCAATCACGCCCAGAGGGCTGGTTTGATTTCTCAAGACGTTGGATATGTGTGCCAGTCTTGGGGCTGGGCAGGGGCCCCCAGAGTCCGAAAGTGAGAATCCACTCAATAAATGCGTTGTGCAGATTTAAAATTGTCGGATGTTTGTGGGGAAGCCAAAGTGTTGCGTGCGCCATCCATTCATGCAAAACCCTTCAGTAATATGGACATTAAGGTCAAACAGGCAATAATGTGTTTACATGGACAACAACAGTCCAATACAGACAGTACTACGTATACAGACGCAGTGATATGGCAATGAAGACAATTCGCCATGTAGGGGTTCTCACTGATGGTCGAAAGATTTGGGCGTGTCTGTCGGTCTGGCGGCTATGTAGTCGACGTCGCCGCCCCGTCGCCGCCTCGTCGCCGCCCGTCGTCTGGGCTTGTCTACCGGTCTTGTGGCTATAACGTCTCCGTCGCCGCCCCGTCGCCGCTGTCGCCGCTTGACGCCGATGTTCGAGCACATAACAAATATTGAAAAACAACAGAGCTTGCCGACCTAGATTGCAACTCGTCGCTTGCACCACGTAGATGGCCATATATCTGTATATGTATGTATACATAGTTGTGCAGGCGCATGCCTATGTCAATGTCTATGTAGATGTATATTGAGTTGTCATGCTTATCCACATGTCTACTTATATGTATATGCATATGCATTTGCATCTATACATGTATAGGTGCACGTTTTTGATTATGTGTCTGTGCACATGTATGTATATGTATAGGTATATGTGCATGTGTGTCGGCATGGGTATGTATAGTATGCGTATACGTACATGTTTATGTGCATGTATACGTCTATGTATATGCATAAGTATGGCCATATACTGACTTGTATGGCCATACATTTTGGTGTGTGTATCCCCTACGCCGTCGACCCTCCGCTCCAGAGCTGTTCTGGCTCAGTGAGTTTTTGGCTCCGAGCCAAACTTCCCTCTCCCGCGTCGCGGGTGTGCGCCCGCCGCGGGGCGAGGGTCGCAGTGTGTTGAGGCATCCGCGCGACACCGTCGCGCGGCCTGACGGCGCGACCTGTGCCACGGCGCGCCGTGTGCGTTCGGTGTTCCGCGCACGAGCGCACTCCAGGCTTGGAGCTGGATGCTGCGGATGGAGGCGGCGTCGTCGCCTCAGTCGGCGAGCTGCTGGACGACGGCCTGGGGCTCGAGGTCGTCGAGGACGGCGAGGAGGCGGCTGGCGCCTCGGAGGAGCTGGAGCCGTCGCCCGCCGAGCCGATCACCATCGAGCCGAACTCTTTCTACTTGAGTACAGGCTCCGGCGACGACGGGCAGCAGCAGTGCGGTTTCGTGTGGCGTGCGCTGCGGGTCATGGCCGCCCCCGAGCAGCTCGTGCGCGCGAGGCTCTTTTTTAGCGACGACGCGTACTGGGACTGGTGGGCGGGGTCTCCAGGCGTTGCGGGTGCAATCTCCCCCAGCGTTTTGCTGCACGTCTGCGCGGACGACCCGTGCGGTGTGGAGGCGCCCGCGGGATGCGACGAGCTCATCCACGTCTCGGACGCCCGCAGGCTGGAGGCAGAGGGCGTCGCCGACGTCTTCTCGAGCTGCTTGCGCCGCAACCCCGATGCGGTCTGGCCCGCGGACCTGCTGGGGCCGCGTGCGGCGCGGCTGGCCGCTCCACGTCAGGCGGCGCGCCCGAAAGGAGAGTGCCGCGCCGCCGACGCCTGGCCCGGCAGGGCCGCGCCTCGGCGGCGCCAGGGGCCGCTGCGGCCGGCGCCCCTCCAGTCAGCGCGGAGGCCGCGCCGAGCGAGGGCAAGCCGAAGAAGCGGGGCCTCGCCGAGGTGCTGGCGGAGCCCATGGCGAAGGTCGCCAGGGGCCCCAGCGCCGAGGCGACGCGCGGCTCGGGCGGGCCAGCTGCTGCGGCTGCGGCCAGCGGGGGTGCTGCAGGAGAGGGCGCGAAGGAGTTGGCGACGGCGCTCATGGCAGTGCTCGGGAGCTCGGCCGCGCAGGCCGCTGGCAGCTCGGACGCTGGGGCCGCCGCGGGCCCCCTCGGCGCGCCCAGCGGGGCCGCGGCCGCGGGGGGTCTGGCGACGAAGCGGGCTCATTGCAGGAAGATGGCGCAGGACCAGCCTGGCAAGTTGTCAGGGCTCGCGCTGATGCAGATGGCGAAGTTCCTCGGCGCCGTCGAAGGCGACCTGCGGTGGGCCCGACCACGGCGCTCGTGCAGAGGTACCTGCTCACGATCTACCTGCCGCAGAACCCAGCGCAGCAGATCGGGGTGGCTGCGCATCGCGAGATGCGGGCGCTGGCCGAGGCGATCGACTTCCTCGTCCAGGGCAAGGTTCCTCATGCGCTGGACATATTGACCCAGCGGCTGAAGGCGGCGCAGGCGGCAGTCGGCTCGGCGACGGCCACTGGGGCGCGGCGAAGTGGCTCGAGCTGATCCCTGCCTTGGGCGAGCCCACCACGTTGCGCGGCGAGGAGGGGGAGATGATCCGCAGCATCGAGCTCGGCGAGCTGAAGCTGGAGGAGCTCAGCAGCCGGCTTCGCAAGCCCCAGGGTTGAAGTGGAGGCCGGGGGGGGGGCGCGCCCGCCGCTGGCGCCTCCTCCTGCAGGTCAGGCGGGGCGGGCGCCCCCCGCGACAGCGCGGGCGACCGGCAATCGCGCGCCCAGCCGCCCGAAGGGGCCGAAGGGCAGCGCGAAGGAGGGCGAGAAGCCGCCTCACCAGCGCGCCGCGCAGCTCGACAAGACCGCCGAGAAGCTGCCCGCTGGAGGCTCACTGGCGCCGCTGAATTTAATGGCGGCGAGGGCTGCGTGCCCGAAGAAGGATTGCGAGACGTCGAGGGAGTACAAGGACCGGCTGCGCATCTGCACTACGGCGTCGCGCGGCCAGAAGCGATAGCAGACGTTGCCGGGGCTGCTGGAGGCGCCGCTTCCGAGGAGGAGGGCGCGGCGCGGCCCCCGACCTGTAGCAGCGGGTTGCTGCCCGTGTTCGATGGCTTCCCCCGGCTGGAGGCAGAGGGGCCAAGGGGCCGCCTCGCGGCGGGGGCGCATCCCAGCGGGGGCCAGCAGCGGGGGCTGGCGAGCACCTCGCTCCTAGACGGCATGCGGGGCCCCCCCGACGCGGGCTGTGCTGCGCGCGACGCTGAGGCGTGGCGCGCCGAGGTCGCGGTGCTGTTCGGCACGACCATCGCGAGCGATGATGCGGCAGTGCACCTCGCACAGCTTGTCGAGCGCCAACCTGGCAGCCTGGGGGGGCTTCTCGAGAGAATTTGCAGAGCGCGTGTCCACGCGCAGCGGGAGCGGCAGGCGCGTTCGTGACTTGTTGCCGCTGCCCCTGCCAAGTCTCCCGGCTGTCGGGCGCCGGCGGGCGAGCAGAGATGCCGGGCACAAGTGCAGAACCAGGCCTATCTCTCGGCGAGGAGGTCCGGTTGTTTCTCACCGTCACGGCGCTGAATTACACGCGCAGTGGTCGCCGCAAGCAGGCCTGGATGCATCGCCCGACTTTGTCCCAGGCGCAGCAGCAGGCCAGGGGGTTCCTGAAGTCCCGCGTCGTCGACTTCCTGGGGGGGCCGTTCGAGCAGGTGAACGCGCTCGCCGCCGGCGTGGCCCTCAGTGAGGCGACCGTGGACTACGCAGGCGAGCCCGTGGCCAAGGCGTCGCCCTGCGTGCTCGCGGAGCTGGCGCCGGGCTTGCCGCGGCCCGAGCACGCCGCAGCGCTTGGCGCCCTGGACTTCGTGGAGCCCGACGTTGCCGAGTGGCGAGCCTCGCCGGAGAAGGCCCTTCCCCCCGAGGCCGACTGGCCCGACCCCATGTTTCGAGCCAGGGTCAATGTCGTGGACGAGGCGGGTTGGCGCGAGCTCGCGGCGCACCTCGTGAAGCTCGGGGGTCTCGCTGTGCTGAGCGAGCGCCAGCTCGTCGAGGTGCGGGGCGAGCCGCTCTTGAACGGCCTCTTCGCTGTGGGGAAGAATGGCAAGTCAGGGCCAGGCGCCGAGCCGGTCACCGGGCTGATCTTGAACATGGTCCCCGGCAACGCGCTGCTCAAGCCGCATGTCGGTGAGGTGTCGCTCCTCGCGGCGTCTTCGAACTGGGTGTCCTTGCGCATCCCCGAGGAGAAGTTGCTGCTGTGGTCGGGTGACTACCAGAAGGGGGCCTTCTTCGTCAGGAGAGCCCCTAAGGCCTGGCACCCCTACATGGCGGTCGGCAGGTCCCTCCCTGGCGCGCTCTTCGGGCGCCCCGGGCGGCAGGTGTGCATTGCGTCCGCTGCGATTGCCATGGGGCGGACGTCGGCGGCCCCCGTCTTCCAGCACGCCCACCGCCGAGTCCACCGCAGGCTGTGCCGACTGCCGCCGCCCAGGGGCGCAGGGCTTCCGACTGGGCTGGAGGACGAAGCGCGCCCGATCGTCGAGCTGGGCAGTGGCCACGAGGCCGGCTGGTGGCAGGTGCGCGCTGGCGACTTCGACGCGCCCGAGATCGTGGACGAGGCGCGGGCGCCGCAGCATGTGGGCACCGAGGCGGACTGCCAGCGGCGCGTTCGGGAGAGCTACAAGCGCGGTGGCGTGGCCCACGCGGCGGAGAAGGCTCACTTGCGGGAGGCGCGGGTTGAGCGCGTGGGGGCCGACGTTGATGGCGTCAGCGGACGGCTGGTAGCGCCGCGCCCCAAGGCGCTGAGAACCGCTGCCATTTGCCTCGCGACTTTGTCGCAGGAACGGGTGCCCTGGCGGGTGTGCATGACGGTCCTTGGCAAGCTGGTGCGGTCTTTTGAGTTTAGACGCTCGTTTTTCGTGGTCTCTGTCGACGGCGCGATCGACGGTCCGATGCAATGCCGAGATGCTCGAGGCTCCTCTTGGGCCTTATGTTGCTGCCCACATGCAGCGGCCACCTCTCTCCGCATCCGCGTCGAGGGGATGGTCACGGTCTCAAACGCCTCGGAGTTCGCGGGCGGGGTCTGCGCGTCCACGAGCCTTCGTGGGGAGGCGGCATCGGCCCCCAAATCCGTGGGTCAGGTCGCTGATCACCTCGGCGCGGGCGCTCGGCTGCTCAACGCGCCTGTAGATCGCGGTGCCCCTGGGCCGTGTCTAACTCGAGGACCCCGAGGGCAGTTGTGTTGAAGGTGTTCAATGTCCTTTTTTAGTCGTGGGGCTCTTCGACGGCATCGGCGGCCTCGCGGTGTTGCGCTCGAGGCTGCCCGTCAGGACCGTCGCCTATGTCGCCGCCGAGACCGACGCGAAGGCCTGGCGAGTTGTCCGGCGGCGCTGGCCAGGCGCGATCGATTGGGGCGACGTGGCGCGGGCGGACGAGAACCTGGCGCAGGACCTCTTTGACATGTTCTCGGAGACTGTGGGCGCGTGCGTCGCTGGCGCGGGCAGCCCGCGCAAGGACCTCTCGCGCCTCAACGCGAGCTGTGGGCGCCTGCATGGCCGCAAGGGCTCGCTGTTTTACGAGGTGCCCAGGATCTTCCGGCTCCTGCAGCAGGCGTTCGGGCGGCGGTTTTACTCGCTGCTCGAGAACGTGGCGAACATGACAGACGAGAATGTCAAGGCCATGTCCAGCTGCATGGAAGTTAAGCCGTACTTCATCTGCTCGTCGGTCATGGTGCCGCGTCGCAGGCCGCGGCTCTTCTGGCTCAGCTGGCAACTCCCAGTGACACCGCCGCTGCGCCTTGTCGACAGGGGCTACTACATCGAGGTCATGACAGACAACGGGTCGCTGCTGGACATCGAGTGGGAGGACCATAGGTTTCGCTGGGCAGGGCGCCCGCTTCCCTTCCCGACGCCGGTGTGCTGCAGGCCCCTCCCGAGCTTTCCGTCGGCGCCGCGCGGCCTGGCCGCGGCGTCCAGTGAGGCGCCCGCGCGCTGGCAGGCCGACTCGCTCCGCTATCACGTTGCGCTATACGAGGAGAAAAATATCGCCCAGGATTGTTCTGGGAAGCTGCCAGGGAGGCTGCCAAGGTGCACGGAGAGAGAACGATTGCTCGGGTTCGATGAGGGTTGCACCACGGTAGCCACGCAGGGCTCGATCTCGCAGGCCGCCTCAGACGCCAGGGCCGTCCTGATTGGGAACAGCTTCGGCGCGTATGTGGTCGCATGGGCTTTGCAGCGCGTCTTCCTTGCGGAGTCCGCTTTGGCGCGCCCCTTGTCCGTGCCCGAGATCGCGCGCGTCGGCCGGTTCCGCGAGACCTGGGGCCAGCGCGGCTGCTTCGAGGATAGCGCGGGCGACCCGAACACCGATGGGGTCCAGGCGTCTCGTCTTCCACTACCTGAGCCGCGCGGAGACGGGGGTCTCGGACACGCGGCTGGACTGCGGCCTGCCGTGCCGTTCAAGAGGCTGGCCTCGCTCGAGCCTGGGCCCCTTCGCGCGGCGGTGGCGCGTCGCGCTGGCCGCGCGAGACGCGCGCGCACGCCAGCGCGAGAGAGCTGAAGGCGGCCTTTGCAGCCATGCGATGGCGAGCGCGGACGTCAGCCCGACGCTGCGCGCGGTTGCTTCACCTCGTCGACAGTCATGTCGCGACGGCCATCGTGACCAAGGGTCGGAGCAGCAGCCGCCGCTTGCAGCCGGCGCTGAGGCGCTGGATGGCCATGGCGATCGCGGCGGACATGCACCCGCTGATCGGCAACGTGGTCTCGGAGACAAGCCGCCGGACGAGCCGTCGCGCGAGCTGTGGCGTGGCTCGCGGCTCAGGCAGCGCGGCGAGGAGCGGCCCGCCGTGATCCCATGCGGGCCGCGGGAGCCGTGCTGAAGCGGCGCGGGACGCGCCAGCAGACCCTCGCCTCGCTGCGAGTAGGGTTTGCGGTTCGAGCGAGGCACACTCGCGCAGTGCAGGACCTGCTGAGGCATTGCGGGGTGAGCTCTCGGGAGGTGCGCATCCTGGGCGACGAGGCAGAGGATGCTGACAGCCTTGTCGCCGGCTATTTGGAGGCGATCTGGTAGAGCGGGGCAGGCGTCGCGCTGGCGAACAACACCGTCGCGGGCGTTTTCTTCCTGCTGCCCGAGCTGCCGCGGAGGCTGGACCTGTCGCGGGCGCTGCTGAAGGCCTGGCGGCGAGCGGAGCCTGCAGAGCGGGCGCTGCCGTCCACGCCCGACATCGTTGCGGGCGTGGCAGGCCTGGCGGCGACGGCCCGGGCGTTCGACGCGAGCTGCCTGCTGCTCATCAGCTTCGGGGCCTCTGCGTTGCCCTCTGGGGTGGCTCAGTCGTGCTGCGGAACAGGGCGTCTAAGACGACAGTGGGCCAGGACGCTGCAGAGGCCGCCGTCATCAGTTCAGCAGTTGCCGAGGCAATGCCCAGGCTAGTCGCGCAGCAGCGACCCGCATTCGAAGCCCTGTCGTGGAGGTCGCCCGCCCAGCTCAGAGGTGCGCTCGGGGCCTTCGCGCGCGGCCTGGCCCGGGCCTTCCTGGGCGCTTCTCATGGCACTCTGCCCGGCGAGGAGGCGCCTCAGACTTTTCCTGCGGTCGGCCTCGATGGAGGCCACCCTTGTCAAGGGCAGGTGGGCCAGCAGCATGGCGGCCCGCATCTACGTCGCGGGCGCGGTGGCAGACCTCGCGCGCGTGCGGCC
>CAUYUJ010022381.1:45000-52901 GCA_963575745.1 Prorocentrum cordatum
AGGCATAGCGTGTTTTCTAAGTTTTTGCGGTGCCGCGGACTGGGGTTCAGTGGGACTTGGGCCCTGAAGCGCCCCCCCTGTCGTGATGCTGGCCCGTGAAGCCCCCAGTGATGAAACCAGTGTGGGCTGCCACGCTCGGTTGCTCTGGCTGCGGGGGTCTTGCTCTTGGCTTGGCGCAGCTGCGGGGGACGGGGGCTTCGGGCGGTTCGCGGCGAACCGCAGTCTGTGGGGGAAACTGTGCAATTAGACCAGCGGCGTGGACACGTGCAGTAAAACTGAATATCTACATATATGTGTATGTGTATATGCATATGTATATGTATATGTATATGCGTTTACATGCCCATATCGTGCCAATTCATACAACATGCATACATCAACGTGTATACACATTATGTATACAGTATACCTATACGCATCTCAACACATATCGTCCACGCTGGCTAACATGTTTTCTGCAATAATTTAGACAGTCACCGTCATCAGCATCATCATCATCATCACCATCGCCATCACCATCAGTATCATCATATTCATCGTCATAATTGCACACCTTTCACACATGTCGTGATCTATTAGGGAGCTTCACCACTGAGGCTCAATTGGGTACATATGCATAAGGCAGCGGTATCTGTGCCATTTTGGAGACTGGTGCCTGTACCTCTACTCCATGTACCTGTCCCGGGTTGCGCTCTTGCCAGAAAATCGAAGAACACCCGGCGGTGGCGACGAGGACTCTTCAGAACGAGCCGCGGCATCGGCACCCGTTCGTCCTTTGAGCCTGGGCCCCCCCCTGCCCGGCCATGGTGACCGACGAGCTCCTGGCGCTGCTGCTGGCGCGCCGGCCGGCCGCGGCCGCCGCTGAGGCGTGCCGCGCGGCACCCGGGCGGCGTGGCGCCGCGTGGGGGCCGCCGAAACGCAGGTTGCCGGCGGGGGAGCTCCGAAGCGGGCGCCCCGTCCCTCGTCCAAACATTGAACCACAACGCATTCGGTGTATACGTGTATATGTATACATATTATAGAATATGTATATGTCTATGCATAGATACACGCATCATACATTACACCCCTCGTCCACCCGACGGGCGACAAACCCGGGCTACTCCCCCTGCCTTTTTTACCATCCCTTTCAAACAACAAAACCAAGGGATGCTTGCACTCAAATCAGTGTCAGGCGCGGGCTTCCCGCGGTCTCTTTGCATGGGTTTTTACATGTGCGGCAGGGGTGCTTGCTCATTGCCTGCTGTGTGCAGTGCATCCCTCCACGATTCTTTGCAAAAAGCAATGGTACCAGAGGAAACCCCAATCATAATATTTGTAGGGCTATAGTGTTATGGGGCTATAGGGCTATCGGACCACAGGGCGATAGGTCTATAGGGCTATAGAAGTATGTTGGGGCTGTAGGGCTATAGGCATATATAGAGCTATATGGCTATAGGGCTAGAGGGCTATATATACACATATATATATATATATATATATATATATATATATATATAGGGATGTAGGGCTACAAAGCTATAGGGCTATAGAGCCATAGGGCTATAGGGTTATAGTCCTAAAAGGCTATGGGGCGATAGGGCCATATGGCTATAGGACTTCTGGGCTATGGGGCTATATGGCCATAGGTCCATAGGGCTACAGAGCTATAGGGCTACGGGGCCATATGCGGCCCGTCGAAATCGGCGACGCAGCTCCCGGGCACCCGGCACCGGGGCACCAGGGCACCCGGGCACCCAGGCACCCAGGAGTGCTGCCGAAATCGGCGCCGAACCTCACGTAACCCCATGAATCCGCTAGGACCCCTACAGAGGCAAGCTTTGATTGGGGAACAGGAAGTACACTTTGCACCAAAATCAGGATCATGCGCGGGCGCCCTACGATCATTTTGCATTGAATTTTGACGAGGACGGTGGGGGGCCGGCATACTGCCTGGCGTGTGCAATACCTGTTCCCGTCCCCCACGACCTGTGATAAAATGAAAAATCAATTGCAATTCTTTACGCTTCGCGTATCCCCACCAGCCCATCTCACAGCAGCAACTCTTGGGAAGCATGCCGACAGTCGTGTTTGTCAGGCGTGTGTCCGCTTGGGCCCGCATATCTCCCCTGTTCCTCCTTCCTCCCGCCTCCTTGTACATCCTCCTTGTGGGGGGAGCGGGAGAAGGACGAGGCGGAGGAGGAGGGAGAGAAAGCGCTCCTCGTGATTTGAGTCGTTTGGGGTTTCTCGTCCTGGTGTGAGTCGTTCGGGCCCTTCTTCCTAGTGTGAGTCGTTCGGGCTCTTCGTGGTGTGAGTCGTTCGGGCTCTTCGTCCTGGTGTGAGTCGTTCGGGCTTCTCGTGGTGTGAGTTGTTCGGGCCCCTCGTCCTGGTGTGAGTCGTTCGGGCCCCTCCTCCTGGTGTGACTCGTTCGGGCTCCTCGTGGTGTGAGTCGTTCGGGGCCCGCGTCGTGGTGTGAGTCGTTCGGGCTCCTCGTGGTGTGAGTCGTTCGGGCGCCTCGTCCTGGTGTGAGTCGTTCGGGCCCCTCCTTGTGGTGTGAGTCGTTCGGGCTCTTCGTGGTGTGAGTCGTTCGGGCCCCTCGTCCTGGTGTGAGTCGTTCGGGCTCCTCGTGGGGCCTCTTGGGGACCTCTTGGAGCCTCTTGGGGCCTCTTGGGGGCCTCTTGGGGGCCTCTTGGGGGCCTCTTGGGGGCCTCTTGGGGCCTCTTGGGGGCCTCTTGGGGGCCTCTTGGGGGCCTCTTGGGGCCTCTTGGGGGCCTCTTGGGGGCCTCTTGGAGGCCTCTTGGGAGCCTCCTGGGGGCCTCTTGGGGCCATCTTGGGGCCTCTTGCGACCTCCTCAGAAGCGCAAAGTAGAGCTGCCCCCTGAGAAGGACAAAATGAGCCCAAAACCTTGGTAACATCAATGATTTTGCTATGAAGGACGATGAGCGCGGCCCCCTCAGAAGTCCAACATGGGGCCAAAACCATAGTAAAATCAATGATTTCTGCTTCGAAGAGGAGTAGAGGCGCCAAACTCCCCCCCCCCCCCTGGGGGCCAGAATCCTCGTGAGGGTCGTCGTTTTTTTTGCCCTCCCAGGAGTCGAAAAAGACCCCCTTGAGTACACTCGGCCCGCCCTCTCCAGGTCCAGGGGAGGGGGTAGGGGGAGGGGTAAACCCCTCCCCGAAGGGGAAGAAGGGGGGTTGAGGACAGAGCGGGCTCTCTAAACCACTCACGCCCAAAGGGCTGGTGGGATTTCCACAAAAATTTGGATTATGCGCGAGCGCCTAGCGATCACTTGGCATTGGTTTCGGACAGGACGACGGCGGGAGGGGGCGGCACACTGCCTGGCGTGTGCAGGCCCACCGTCCACCCAAACACCGGATCCCAGCACCAGCACCAAGATCCATTTGAGAAAACACCGCGTCTCATTTGTGAAAAAAATGACGAAGGACCCAATCATATGCAGTTGCAAGTGCCTTCGTTGTGAGTATCGCCTTCGGTGGAGCCCCCTGTGGGATCACGAAGAGCGTGAGGGGTGCCGAAATAGGAGGGGCGGCCTCTTGCGAACATGGGCACTGGGGCCTTCGGTGGAGCTCCCTGTGGGGTCACGAAGCGCGTGGTGGCTTTGCCGAAACGGGTGGGGCGGCCGCATGCGAACATGGCCTCGGCCGCATGCGAACATGGCCTCTGAGACCTGTGGTGGAGCTCCCTATGGCGCTACGGAGCGCGTGAGGGATTTGCTGAAATGGGTGGGGCGGCCGCATGCGAATTTGGCCACTGGGGCCTTCGGAGGAGCTCTCTGTAGGGTCACGAAGCGCGTGAGGGCTGTGCCGAAATGGGTGGGGCGGCTGCATGCGAACCTGGCCATTGGGTCCTTCGGTAGAGCTCCCTGTGGAACCACGAAGCGTGGGAGGGCTGTGCCGACATGGGTTGGACCGCCGCATGTGGACATGGCCCCTGGGGCCTTGGGTGGAGCTCCCTGTGGTGCCACGAAACGCGCGATGGGTGGGCCGAAATGGTTGGGGCGGCCACAAGTTGACATGGTCATTGGGGCCTTTGGAGGAGTCCCCATGGGCCTACGGGGCCACGAAACGTGAGGGGT
Source organism: Prorocentrum cordatum (assembly GCA_963575745.1). Lineage (NCBI taxonomy): Eukaryota > Dinophyceae > Prorocentrales > Prorocentraceae > Prorocentrum > Prorocentrum cordatum. Next base: position 49,077 of record CAUYUJ010022381.1, read on the forward strand.
GTACCGAAATGGGTAGGGCGGCCGCATGCGAACCTGGCCACTGGAGCCTTCGGTGGAGCTCCGTATGTGGCCACGAAACGTGTGAGGCTGCGCCGAAATTGGTGGGGCGGCCGCGCGTTGACATGGCCCCTGGGGCCTTCGGTGGAGCTCCTATGGGGCCACGAAACGCTTCAGGGCTGGGCTGAAATTGGTGGGACGGCCGCACGTGGACATGGCCCCTGGCGCCTCTGTGAGGCTCTATGTGGGGTCACGAATCGCCTGAGGGGTGTGCCGAAACGGGTGGGGCGGCCGCATGCGAACGTGGCCACTTGGGCCTTCTGTGGAGCCCCCTATGGGGCCACGATACGTGTGAGGGCTGTGCCGACATGTGCTGGACGGCCGCATGTGGACGTGGCCATCGGTGCCTTCGGTGGAGCTCCCTGTGGGGTCACGGAGCGCGTGAGGGGTTTGCTGCCATGGGTGGGGCGGCCGCATGCGAGCGTGGCCTCTGGGCCCTTCGGTGGAGTCCCCTATGGGGCCACGAAGCGCGTGAGGGGTGTGCTGAAATTGGTGGGACGGTGCATGTGGACATGGCCCCTGGGTCCTCTGTGGAGCTCCCTGTGGCGCTACGAAACGTGTGAGGGCTGTGCCGAAGTTGTTGATTGAGGCGGAGACCAGATGTAAGGAATGGGAGGAGGGATGGGAGGAGGAGAGGAGGAGGAAGATGCGGGGCGCTGTCTCTTCAAAACGAGGGCCCAACACCTCAGGATCGTTGGGAAAAGGCTCGAGTCTCAGTTGCATGCCTTCGTCTGTGTCTTCGCGCTGGTCTGCCCGCGGCCAGCAAACTTGTTGAGGAAAGATTCAGGACGCCGTCGGCCCCCCGCCTCTTCCCTTCTAGCGAGCCCCATGAGGCCAATGAACACTATGAGGCCTCGGGCATGCGAGCTCAAGGAGTCTTGAGATTCGGCCTCTGGACTCAATGGGGCCTGCAATGATCGGCAGCCCTTGCGTGCCCTCGGGCTTTTTCGGGCGTCCCTTTCACCCAACCATTGTCCACAGGGGAAGTGCTCCCAATTTTTCCAGTGGCGTCTTGGTGCCGGCACCAGCTTTTCAACATCGGCGTTGTTGGAAAGCGGGCACGAGCACCAAGATTCGCCCTGGAATGGAACCCCTGAGGGTGCGTAGTCCCACGAGGACGGTGTGGCCTGGGCATGGGGGCTGAAAATCGGTCGCCCTGGGCCTTTCTCGGCCCTTCTGCACAGTTTTTTCGGGATGCCTCCAGACTTCAACGCTCGTCGATGGCTGCTGGGGGTTCTCGCGGGTTGGCCGTATTGGCGGTCATCTTAAGCGATGCTCATTTTTATGTGTTTTTCTCTCGCAGTGCTTCTCTCTTGCGATTCGGCGGTGAAGCAGGACGGGCTCGTTCTTTCGAAAAACAATTTCCAAAGCCAATTGAACAAATCATTTCTTGGTTCGTCCTCCGAAGATGCACTTTGCCTGGGACGGCGGGGGGGGGCTGTATATTGCCTGCAGTGTGCAGGCCCACCATCCTTGCCGAACAAAAATACAAAGTGACTGCGGGCGCACACGCCGTCAGTTTGTATTCGTTTTTGAACACGGGTGGTTGGCGGGGGGGGGGGTCGACATATTGCCCAATGTGGTGCACACTGTGCGCGTGTCGCACTTGCGGCGCACCTCAAGAGCGTCGCGCACCTGGCTGGCGTCAGCATTGGTTCCCAATGCTTATCGATGGCGGCTCTGCATATGCTGAGACTCGGTTGCTACTCATGCAGTGGGAGGGCGGCGTTCCCGCTGGGATCTTGATCGGTGTTCCCTATCTATTGGGTGTCTCTTGGGGGGCTCTTGGGGCCTCTTGAGGGCCGTTAATAAGGGGCTTTCTGGTGCCTCTTTGGGGCTTTTTGGGAGCTTCCTGGGGCCTTTTGCGGGATCCCTGGGGGCAGCGGTCTCGGAGGCCGCTTTTGGGGGTGTAAAGGTCTAAAAGCAATTCTGAGTTTCCCTTCTGTGCCTCTCTTAGGCCTCTCTTGGGCCTCTTGGGTGCCTCTTGGGGCCCCTTTGAGGCCTCTCGGGCCTCCTCGAGGCCTCTTGGGGCAGAAACCTTGAGTTGTCGGTTCGCGTTCCCCCTCTTGGCCCCTCTGTGGGCCATTTTGGAGCTCTTCTGGGCTGTCTCGAGGCGCTCTTGGGCCGTCTTGGGGCCCGCTTGGACCGTCCTGGGCTCCTGGGGGTCTCTTGGGTCGTGTTGGAGAGATCTTGGGGGCCTCTTCGGCCGTCTTGAAGCGTCGACACGCCAAAAAGGCGAGAAGTCCAAACACCTGGAACAAAAACAATGAGCATCAATGATTTTCGCCTTTTCTGCTCTCTCGGGAGGTCTCTTGGCGGCCTCTTGGGGCGTCTTGGCAGCCTCTTGCGCCGTCTGGGGCCCATCTTTTTGCGTCTTGGAGCGATTATTGAGCGTCTCATGGCCCTATTGGACCGTCTTGGCGGTCTCTGGGAGCCCTCTTAGCCTGTCATGGGGCCCTCTTGGGCCCGAAGAAGTCACGCGCCACGACGCCGGAACCCCACGGGAACCGCGACAAACCCCGCCAAATTTGGCATTTTTGGCTCCGGGCCCCGAAATGATTCTTCAGGACTGAGAAGTGAAGCTCTGAGGCTCAGGGGATTGGGCAAAGGATCTGAGGACACGCCCACTCCGTGCCCAGAGGCACGGTAGCGGATTAATATACACCCCTTCCCCGCCCGACCAGCGTCAGACCCAGGACAACGCGCCCCTCCCCGCCATCCTTGTCGAACACAATATGTGTACATTGAGGCAGGATCTTTGCATGGGATTTTGACTGGGACGGCGGGGGTGCCGTCATACCGTCCGCTCCGTTGTTGAAGTTACTCCCCATCTATGCTCTTTACTCTTCTTTACTCTATATCGAGGACGCCGGCGGCGCATCACCGGCCGCTCCCTGGGAGTTTTTCGAAGAGGTGCGCAGCATCGAAAGTCGTGACGCGGCGCGTATGCCAGCTATCAAATAGCCGTCGCCCCATCCCGGGTTTTGGGTCGGACGGAGTCCTCATGGACGCTTCCTGGGGTCTCTCGAGAGGGCTCTCGGAGGCTTCTGCGGGGCAGTTTAGGGGCCTCTTGGGGGCGTCCCAGGGGCTTCTTGGAGACCTCTTGAGGCCCTCTTGGGGCCTCTTGGGGCTCTCTTGGGGTTTGTTGGGGGCCTCCAGGGGGCCTCTTAGGGTCTCCTGGGGGCCTCTCGAGCCGAAAGCTCGACATGTTCATTCGGGTACCCCTTCTGGGCCTCCTCTTGGGGCCATCCTGGGGCCCCTCTTGGGCCGTCCCGGGGGCCTCTTGGGCGGTCTTGGGGCCCTCTTGGGCCGTCTTGGGGCCGTCTTGGGGGCCTGTTGGGCCGTCCTGGGGCGATCTGGGGGGCCTCTTGGGCCGTCGTGGAGCGTGGGTAAGCCGAAATGGCGTGAACGTGTAAATCCTTCAAAAACCATTGAAAAATCAATGATTTTTGCTTCTCGGGGCTGTTTTGGGGGTGCTCTTGGAGCCCTCTTGGGCCGTCTTGGAGGCGTCTTGGGCCGTCTGGAGGCCATCTTAGGCGTCTTGGAGCGATCTGGAACCGTCTGGAGGCTCGCTTGGGCCGTCTTGGGGCTCTCTTGGCCCGTTTTAGGGCGCTCTTGAATCGCCCCCTGGCGCCGGAACTGTTCAGGGAGGGGGGGTCCGCCGGCAGAGTGGGGCCCCCTCGGAGGGACTTTCAGGAGGGCTTTGACCAGCCACTGGCGAAGGAAGGGGAAAGATAGTGCCGAACACATTGTCAGAGAGGTCTCGCA
>CAUYUJ010022381.1:53001-85416 GCA_963575745.1 Prorocentrum cordatum
AGGCTACATTGGTTGGGGGTGCCGGGGCGTGGTGGGAGCGGGCTGGGGGGAGCATGGGAGGGGGTGTCGGTCGGTCTTGGGCGAGAAATGGTGGAGTGGGGGGTCCCAAGAACAGAGGCTCCATGGGTGCCTGGGGTGGGGGTGTGGCCTAGCTTGATCACGTTCCCTCGCGCGCCTCTGGGGTCGGCGGATTATTTCTCTTACCTTTTGCTTTGCGCAATAGCCGTTTCAGCTGCGAGGAAAAATGTGTGTTTCTTCATCATGGCAGCGGGGCTCTGAGAGCTCAGCTCTGCGATCCACGGCAACGAGTTCGCGGTCGGACCCGCGCGCGCCGCGTTGGCGCCAGCAGCGGGCGCCTACTCCGCCACCTTGGTCGCGGTCAGCCCCGCGGCCGAGTCTGCCGCCACCGCCGCCGCCACCTGTGCCCCTTGCAGGGCGGCCTCGGCCGTCAGCGCCGCGGGAGGGGCCCGAGGAGTTCTCGGTTTTAGGCCCGGGCTTCGGACAGGTTTCGAGGAACCTCGCGGTGCAGAGGCGGATCTTGGAACAGTTTCCTTCGCAGGCCGTGGCGCAGCCAGGGGCGGCCAGCTACGCGGCCAAGAAGAGGGGCCGCGGCCGGCGCCCTAGGGGAGAGCGTCGCACGCAGGAGGCTCTCCAGAGAAGAGCATTGAACGGCTCTGTGCACAGAAAGGTGGACAGCGGCGAAGAGCTCACGGAGGAGGGGAATACCTTCTACCACGAGTGGGTGAGGGAGCTCCTTTGACCAGGTGCCTAAGGACCTCCGCAGGGAGGCCGTAGAGCACTGCGAGCGCAACAACGACCCAATGGTGCGAGCCAGCGCTCTTTTTTGCGCGCTGAAGGTCGCCGCTGGGAACGACGACGCTTACGAGCACTACTTGAGGCACGGCTGGTCCACCGCTTACGACACTGGCGATGGAGGAGGTGCTGGTGAGGCCCACAGCCATGGAGGCTCAGCTCCAAGCAGTGAGCACAGAGAACCAGCAGCTGCGGGCGGACCTCGCCGCAGCAGAAGCCTCTCGGGCAGGCGCAAGCAGCGCGGCACAGACCGAGAGGATGGAGCCAGACGACGAGGCGCGGAGGCTGGCAGCGGGGACCGCGGACACCCGGGTCTTGAACAAACCCAGGATGTTCAGCGGAAAAGAGTCCGATTGGGCTCTGTTCAGCTTCGTTTTTCCGCGCATGCGCGGGGGCCATCTCGCCGAGGATGTAGTCCCTGCTTCGGCGCGCTGAGGACTTGCAGCAGTCCATAGAGCGCGGAGACTTAGCCCGGGGCGACGACGCCCTGGACAAGCAGCTGTACTACGCCATCACTCTGATGGCGGAGGGCAACGCGCTGCTAAAGGTCAAGAAGGTGAACGAGGGGGAAGGGCTGAAGCTGTGGAGGCTCCTGGCGCAGGACTACGAGCCGAAGCAGTTCGAATGCCGGCGGATGGCGCAGTGCCAGGCCGTTCTCGGCTACGCCGCCGAGGACGCTGACGTCTGGGTAGTTTTAGGCAAGATTGAAGACTTCGTCAAGGAGTGCGAGAACGGGTCTTGGAAGACCGTAGACGACGAAACGAAGGCTGGTGCGATTCTCCGTGCGTTAGCCAACGGAGACGCAGAGCAGCGGGATCTGTCGAAACATCTGGTTCTGAACTTCAATCGGATCGAGACGCACGAGCAGGTCAAGAAAGTGTTGCGGGAAATCGTCGGCGCGAACCGGTTTCTCGGGCGGTCTGCGGGCGGTCTGCGCGCTCTTGCTAAAGGGAGCCCGAAGGGAGGCGGACGAGGACAGGCTGGCGGGAAGGGCGGCGACGGTAAGTTGCCGCTTGCCATCAAGTTTCAGGGTGACTGTTGGGCTTGTGGCAAACTGGCCACGGGGCCAGCGAGTGCCGGAGCAGCCCGGCAGCCAAGGCCAAGGCGAAACCAGCTGGGAAGGCAAAGCCGAGGGCGGCAGCCGAGCGTTTTGCTGGGAACTTCCCGGGAAACTACGACTACTGCGGCAAACCAGGCCACAAGGCCGCAGACTGCCACGAGAAGCGCGCGGACGCCGCGGGAGCAACTAGGACAGGCGCCGGGGAGCCGAGCAAGAAACGCACTCGAGCAGGCATTTCCCATCTCGAACAGCAGTTGGCTGCGCTTTCGCTGCAGGTGCAGGGCCTTTCTGGGTCGTCATCCGGAGCGGCGGGGTCTTCGGAGGTGGGGAGTCTTGGGATCTCGGCAATCGAGGCTAGCGAGGTTTCTGCTGTGTCGCACTCGCGGTCAGACCCGCGGGTTACGATAGGTCTCGACAGCGGCGCGGAGATAACCGTCTGGCCCCCAGAGTTGGTCCCAGAATTCCCCGCCGAGGACTCTCCAGAGTCCCGCCGCGGCGCGAAGTGAAGTGCTACGGCCCTGGGGGCACCGTCGCGCCGTCCTTGCCGAACCTCGGGAAGAGGGTGCACGAGTTAGACATTGGTGGTGTTCGCAGGCACGCTAATGTTCAAATCGTCCCAGTCCGCAAACCTTTGTCAGCACAGTGTGATTTCGAAGATCACGGTCACGATGTTTTCTTCGTCGACGGTCGTCGGTGGGCTCGTCGCAGGGAGCCGGGCGAAGTATTGGAGATGCATCGTAGAGGGGGCAGGTGTAAGCTCGACGCAAGAGTCATCCTGCCGTCGAGCTGAGACGGGCTGGCCTGGCCGTAAGTCCCGTGGAGGAGGCAAGCTCAAGTGCTCCAACGGTCCCGGGTAGCTCCGCGGCCCCTCCGGCAGCACTAGCAGCGGGCCTCATGTTTCACAGTCTGTTTCACCAGGTGACTCGGCGGACGGCCCCGCGAGCGCACCCGTGCCGGCCGCAGGGCCGAGGGCACCGGCGGGCAGCCCCGCGGGCCAAGGAGGGGATGGCAGCGCTCATCTCCAGTCTCACATGGCCAACGCTGGAGGCGGGGTCATTCGAGCCCCCCCCCTTCCCCAAGTCTTCATTCGGCGGAGGAGACTGCAAGGCGTAATGTTGATCATTGTCTTTACCAGAGTTGGCGTAGATCGCGCGCGGCTGGTTGCGGGAAGGCAGACGGTCATTTTAGGCGGGAGAGCGACGATCTGACAATACCCTGCGTCTCTTGCGGTTGCTGTTTCATGGTGGAGGAGGAGAGGAGGTGTGATCGATGTTTACTTATAATTGTACATAAGTTGTTCCAGGATAGGTGGTTGACGTCACATGTTGCAAGGCGCAAAGGAGTATATGAATGGGCCGTCAAAGTCACAGCGCACGACCTGGAACAGAGTGGTCTGCAGCGCTTCATCTACTAGTCAGACGGCGAAAACGCCATCAAGGTGCTCAAGACGGCAGCCGTCAAAGAACTTCGATCCACATGTGGGGGGGCCAGCGCAGTTGAGATGGAGGAGAGCGGGGCCGGGGAGTCTCAACAAAATGGTGTGGTGGAGAGAGCCATCTGGGAGGTAGAGTCCAAAACCCGGACTCTGTTCCATGCGGCCCAGGAGTTCCACGGAGTAAAGTTTCTTTTGGCTCACCCTGTCCGTGTTTTGGCAGTGGGGTACGCCTCACAGGTAATCAACAGGGGTCGAAAGGCTCTGAAAGATGGCCGCGCCGCGCACGAGCTGAGGGAAGGCAGACCGCTCCGTCGCAGACTTCCAGCCTTTGCAGAAGCAGCGATGTTTCTGAGAGTAGCAGAGAAGCGGCAGAGGCGCAACTTCGAATACCGATGGGAGACGGGAGTACCTTGGACTGGTAGAGCGCTCAAACATGGTCTTGATCGGGACGCCGCAGGGTGTCCGGAAGGTGAACTGCGTCAAGAGATTGCCGCCGGTCCAGGCTAAAGACCCTGAGCTGGCGAAGGCCATCAAGGGGCATCCGCGGGGCCACTCCGGGGGGCGGGGGGCGCACCCATGATGGCAGCGACAGAACCAGTCGTGCCTGAGTCGGAATTACCACCACACGTGCCACCACCACCAGCGGCACCTTGGGCCCCGAGGCGCGCATGCATCTGAATAGATGTAGAACTTGCCCGCGTTGGGAAACAGGCGGGTGCCAAGGATGCCCAGCGGCAGCTTTGGTCGCGAGCCGAGGGCGCACGCGCGCAAGAGTGTAGGGAAAGGATCGCAGACGCCATGGCTCAAGATACCGAGCTTGGCGTTCGTCTGGAGGAGGCAGCGGCGCACGGGGTGGCAGCAGGCGCCCCAGGGGCGCGAGCAGCGCCAGGGGAAACCCTGGAGCCTGGAGAGGTTTTGGGGCCCGACAGCACAGCGGAGGAGCCTTCGCGGGAAGCCCCGCGGACGGCACAGAGGCAGGAACAGGGGGAACTTTCGCGGGAAGCACCGCGGACAGCACCAAGGAAGGAGCAGGGAGGTATTGATTCGCAGCAGCCGAAGCTGCTCATCAATATGCCTGCTAGTGGACCGTCGCGGGGAGCACCGCGGCAGTCTGCGCCGGGCGCAGGAGGGGAACCGGCAGCAGCGGCAGCCGATTCTGAGGTGACAGCTTCGGATACAGCAGAGCCGGCTGCGCCGCTAAGGCCTGGCAGCGTCGAGGCTGCGCTGGCCGGGTCAGAGCCAGTGTTGGTTCGAGACGGCGACAAAGGAGATTCGCTCGGCAACGCGGGCCCCAGCGCCGCGGATAGGCCAGTTCCTGGTCTAGACGAGGATGACATGGATCTTGGTAGTATCCAGACGAATCTTCGGCAGATGGGCGCGGCGGTTGGCCCGTCTATCAAGTCCGCTTGCTCGGTCGCGAGGGGCGGCCCGCTCCCGGACAGCAGCTGGGAGGCAGCTGCGGGCGAGGTGTTCTGCAAGAGCAGGTTCGCTGCGCAGGTGGGCCAGTTCGGCCTTCACCCGGGCTGCGCGCTTGACTTCGCCACAGGGTGGGACTTGGAGGTCCCAGAGCAACAGCAGAAGGCCGACGAAATGCAGGAGCAGATCCGGCCACGCCTGCCAGTGGGGGGAGCCGGCAGCGCAGAGACGACGCTGGCGCAGGCGCGCGGGGCGCGCGCGGGGCAGACAGCAGGCGGCAACTCCGTGCGTGCTGTCCGCTGTGCTGGAAGCAAATCGACACTGGTCGATACATGCTTCACGAGCGTCGGGGCGGCGCGGCGTCTCTGCAGGAGCCGCGCGCGCAGGAAGTGTTGGAGCAGCCAGATGCGTTCTGGGTGAGCACTGAGCGTGGGATGGGGCAAGCCGTCGCCACCAAAGGAGGCGGGCGCGAGCTGGTGGCGCAGGGGGCGGTTGGCTCGCCAACAGCAGGTGCATCGCCGAGGAGCCTGCGACGTGCAAGTTTTGGAACAGAACGCGTTCCGAGGCTGCAGGGAAGGGGGGGTGCACGCCCGCGCTGGCAAGTGCGGTGCTGCGTGGCCTCCGGCGGCAGCTCCAGGAAGACGTGAAGTTGTCGTCGTCCTCCCCCGAGCCGGGGGTCACAGGCCACGACCCCGCAGAGTACCAAGAGGAAGACCTTGCGAAGTTTCACGACGATGTCTCTGGAAAGCTCTTACCAACGCCGCTGGCGCGGAAAGCGAGAGTCGCCGGGTTGGATTTCCCACGCGCCATTCCTGTGCACGAAAAGGTACCAGCAGCACAGGCGAAAGGCAAGAACACGGTTTCTGTGCGTTGGTGTGATGTCAACAAATGCGATGATGATAATTTGGAGGTTCGCTCCCGGCTGGTCGGCAGGGAGTGCAAGTGGCAAGACCCATTCATGTAAGGCACGTTTGCGGCGACGCCACCACTAGAGAGCTTGAAATATCTGTTCCATGTCATGACGGCCGCGAGGCGGGTGCGAGGCGCCCCAGTTCGTCTGAATATGTCGGTGATGGATGTGAGCAGAGCTCATTTCCATGCGCCGTGTGTGCGGGAGATGTACATCCGCCTCCCGGAGGAGGATGCTACCCCAGGGATGGTCGGAAAGCTTCTTCGCGCCATTTAGGGCGCGCGCGACGCAGCGAACCAATGGGACAGTTTCTTTAACGACATCATTACCAACCTTGGCTACGACGCTGGCGTGTCAAACCCATGTTTGTACAGGCACAAGAACAAGCTGTCAATTGGGTGGAGGCACGGAGACGATCTCGTATGCATAGGTGAAGTAGACCACATGAGCAGCTTGTTTGAAGAAACCGGCAAGCACCAGATCCTTAAGACGAGATATGCTTGTCTTTGAAGATGGTGACGACACGCACATCACCATTCTGGACCGTTTGGTTGATTTCTGCACGAAGGACGGTGCGCCGACAGTCGCTTACCAGCCTGATCCTCGACACGTGGATCTTCTAGTAGACCAGCTTGGACTGACCGGCAGCAGGGTCAAAGCAGTGGGCACGCCAGGCGAAAAGCGCGTCCCTCACCACTCGGAAGAGCCGCTCGCGGATAGCTCTGTGAGTTTGTACAGGTCATGTACTATGCGTGTAGCGTACCTTGCGGCAGATCTGCCGCACCTACAGTTTTCTGCAAATCGACTGGCCCGTGGGATGAGCAAGCCCACCTTGGGTCACTGGAACCGGCTCAAGCGCGCGGTGCGCCGTGGGTTCAGCAGTTCCAGATGCAGGAGCCTGCGGGGCATGTTGACGCATGGGCAGATTTTGATTGGGCGCCAGACCCAACAGACCGGAAGTCTGTGAGTTGCACGGTAGTGACGATCGGCAATCGCTGCCTACGATGTTCGACTGCGACATAGACGAGCCCAGCTCTGTCCTCAGGAGAGGCGGAATTTGTAGCGAACGTCAAAGGATGGGGCCATTCTCTTGGCATGCGGCCCATGGTCCGCGACTTCGGCGACGAGCTGCGGATCCGTCTGCGGACAGACAGCGCAGCTTCCGAGGGGATCGCTTCCCGGATCGGTCTCGGGAAGGCGCGACAATTGGACGCGGCACTATTCTGGATGCAGCGCCAGGTAGGACAGGAAAAAACCCAGATGCACAAAGTAGACGGTGAAACTAACTTAGCTGATCTTGGGACCAAAGACGTCGAGGAGGTTTTGATCGTACGTTTTATGGGGGGCATGGGATTCAAGGGGGGGGGCGGGCGCCATCCAAGCGCGTTGAAGGTGTCGCACGGCTTGGGCGGCTACGGGGAGGAGGACCTCCCAGCTCAGACGGATGATGCGCGAAACGAGAAGGAGCTCATCTAAGTAACAGTTCGTGTATGTTAGCGTTGTACAGTAAGAGCGGTCTCGCGGCGAGCCCCGCGGGGTGTTCTGAACTAAAGAGACGATTCGGAGCGTATAGAACGTTTCACTGGTAGTGTACAGTCACCAGCTTCATGTCAGGAGGGGTGTTGAAGTTACTCCCCATCTGTGCTCTCTACTTTTCTATTCTTATATATTATTTATCTTGCTCTTTGCTTTGCGCAGTAGCCGTTTCAGCTTCGAGGGCAACGGTTTTTTCTTCATCTTCCGTGCAGACCTACCGTCCTTGCCAAAACAAACTGCAACATTTTTTTGGCAGCACAACCTTGACCATGTGAGCGTGCCCCATGATCACTTTTCGCTGGTTTTTGACAGTGACGGCGGCGTTGCTTTCAGATGTCCGCTCTGCGCAGACCCACCATCCCTGTTTACCGTCTGTGTGTGGCAAAAACTGGTACATGCGCGGGCGCCTCGCGATCATTTGACATGTATTTTGTCGGGGTTGCAGGGGTTGCAGGGGGTTTTGCAGGGGTTACATGCGCAGGCTCACGATCCCAGACGAAATCAAGCACCCAGCGGCAAAATCTCGATCACGCGCGGGCATCCAGCGATCACTTAGCAATGACAGCGGCGTTGCCCTCACATTGCCTGCTCTTTGCTTCCGACGGGACACATGAACTCCGTGGGATCGGGGCCCCAGGCTCGGGTGCTCCTTATGTGTTGTGTAGGCGGGTTGGAGTGAACGACGCGGCTTCCAGCCTGCGGTAGTTTGATCATTGTTGTTTGTGCAATCGCTTCGCTCATTCCGCCAGCCCGCACTGTGTCATCGCTAGCGTTTGCCTGCGCGTTCGTTGCCGAAGTGGCGCTGGGCCCTTCGGAGTCTTCCTGGTATTGTTATTACATGCGCGCGTGCTGGGGGGAGGGGGGCACGTTTCCCGTCAAAGAATACCGTGCGGGCCACTCGCGCGCGTCGGCCGCCCGCGCATGTCGAAATATTTGTTCACAACGTTCACCCGCGACGCGAGGATGCCATCATCGTCGTCGGCGTGATCAGCATCGGCGCCGTCATTGCTCTTGCCGTCGGCATTGTCATGATCGCCACCAGCATCGCTATTGTCAGCATCGTGTCTGCCTTTGACGACGTCGCCAGAATACCGCGCCCGCCCGGGTCACCGACTCGCACTGAAGCGCCCGCGCGTCAGCGCGGCCTGCGAGACGCGCTGAGAAGTGACAAGCGGTCAGCGACACCGCGGCCGCGCCGATCGCGCCAGAGTAGCTGGCCGCTCTACGCACGAGTCTGCGCGTGCGTTCGCGGCCTCAGCGATGCGTTGTTAGCGCCGAGCGCTCATGGCAATCGCCGCTGGGTGGGTTTTGCAAACCACGTTGCGGGTGAGTGGGTGGTTGGGATGATCGCGCGTGCTATGCAGTTGACGACTTCAAGTTTGGTAGGGTGAATTGCACCACGTAGGTTGCACGACAAAGATTGCACACCATAGATCGCATCACGTAGTTTGCACAACATACCCTGCACGTCACAACCTCGGCCGCATCCATCTCGCACCGCATACATCGCATAACGTCGATTGCGCAAACTAGGTTGCATAACGTAGATCGCCACAAGGATATTGCACAGCGGCGGTTGCACCGACTCTATTGCATCACGTATACCGAACCACATCCAGTGTCCCACGTACATGGCGCAGTATTGGCTACAAGAAGCGCTGTTTTGGGTCCAGGCTGGCTCACATGCTTACTGTGTACAAATAGCGAAGGGAACACCCGTATATGGCTTTTTGTGCGCACGGCCACCGTCCTAGTAACATACACTGCAATCTGCATTTCGCGGGAAGCTTTGGAACATACGAGACAGACCGCGATCTTTTTATTTCGCTGTTTTTTTGACAGGGACGAGCGGGGGGCTGGCATAGTGCCTGTTGTGTTCAGGCCCACCAGGCATCATGCTGGAAACCCCGCCGCCATTGGGCAGTGGTTTTCGACAAGGATGGTTTGCCTGGCGCCGACCTGTTTCTCCTTCCCCTCCCCCTCGTGTCCCAATCCCGACGGTCAAGACAATTGTCAGATCTAACAATATTGCATTGCCTCATGTTTTGCTATATACGTCACGTGGTAACGTCTATCACGTGTGTTCGATAACGCCCCTGGAACCGTTCAGTGACTACCCAACTCAGCGCCTTGAGGACTTTGCAAGTCATGCGGTAATGATCCTCTCCTCTCCCCTCCCACTCCCTTTTTACCTGGGCTCTTCTCGTCTCCTCGCCCCCCCTGCCTGTATCCTTCTTCGGGGGCCGAAGGCCGAGATCGATGGACTCTCCCTCCCCTCCTCCGGGGCCTCGCGGTAGGGCCCCAGAGGCTTCCCGGAAAACCCCTCCCCCTGCATCCGGGGGTTTGGCCGCCGCGCTCGGCCGCGGCGCGTCCGCGCGGGGGCTTGTGACAGGAGTGGGGATTTGGGTTCGCTTCCCTGTTCCGCTGGGTGGTGGTGCCATGGGGGATTGGTGGGCCACGAGAGCGCGTGTTCCCATGTTTCTGCTAAGTGGTACACCGCTTGCCTTCGGTGTCCTCCTCCTTTGGACTCGACATTTACCTCGCACTCCCTCACAACACCAACCTACAGCCTCCTTCCCCCTCCTTCCTCCCTCCCTCCCTCCTCCAGTCGTCCAGCCCCGCTTCCCCGCTCATTTCGCTCAGGGGGTGGGACGGGGACCTGTCTTGGGGCTGTCCGACCCTGAGCAGAGGGCGCGCTTCCACCTGGTACCACGAATGTCGTCCAGCTGATGGTCCAGGGATAGCCCCGATGAAGGGCCTCTAGCGCCATTCCAGGGGGAGGACCTGCAACACGAGGGAGGTGTTACGCCCCCTTCCTGTTTTTCAGGACCTCCCTCAGTCCACGCGGCACCATCTTGAGTTGAGTCTTCGGAAGGGGCCCTCGTCCGTCGCACAAGCGGTGTATTTTCCGCATGCGGCATGGGTTCGACGAGGACGCTGGCACGATGGGCCAGGCAAGGCCCCCGAAGATTCCGCATGACCCCCTCCCGTCCTCAGTCCCATCCAGGCGAAGCCTACACATCGGCCATGCGGCGCGGTCCTCCGGTCCCATCCCTTCAGGGGGCTACGGCCTTGGCTACGACATCGGGCTCATCGCCGATGCATCGGCGATGCGGCCCCGTCCTCCGACGCCGCCTACGGTATGTTCGTGTCGTGCCGACGCGTCAGCGACCCCAGAGCGGGCGTCCAAGGTTGAACGCCACCGGTGGCCCAGAATCGGCCAATCTGGAGCCAGCTGGCGATCGAGAAGCCGCCGAGCGTCCAAGGTCGAACGATCCACACGGTGTCAGAAGCCAACGCTGGGGTCGTCACGACACGAACCTGACGTACCTGCCCCGACTTCGGGGGCCTCCACCTTGGCTATCCCATGTGGCCCTCAGCCGGCCTCGCCTCGGCTGGGACGAGCCGCTGAAGGAGCTGGGCTGCGGCGCGAGGAACGTTCTGAAGAGGACCGGGGACGAGTGGGTTCCGGAGGCGCCTGGCGACTGCTGGCTGCTACCCGCCAGCGACGAGGTCCACTCGCCTCCGCGCGCGCGCGGGGGTCGCGGATCACGAGCACCGCAGGCGGCCAGTAGCGGGCTGAGAAGTCTTCGTCCCATTTCGGGTAGACCTGGTGTGTTGCGTTCCCCGACGACGATGGTGACCCACTGGGGAGAATAGCGAAGGACTGCCTTCGCGCCTCCAGGGGAGTTTGCCGCAATAGGCAAGCCGCTCTGTTCCAATGGCCTAGCCAGCTACGGCAAGAGGCAAAGCTATGGGGAGCAAGTGTGGGCGGACATTAGGGTGTTGGGGCTACCTCCACAGGGCCTCCGTGCTTTGTAACCCCGAGTGCTCCGTTGCACAATCTGCACTCAGTCGTGCGTGCATTTATCTTGGCTCGCTGAGCGTCTCGGGTTTCCCCAACAGCTCCACGTCACCATTGATGGGTCGAACTCGACATGGTCTACGGTAAAAGAACAGCTCAGGGCCTGGTAAGTTTTGGCCGCTGGCTTGTCTGACGCAAGGGTTCCCTGCAAATCATGAATCATATTATAGAGCGCAGGACCTGGTAATCCGTGGTTGCCAGCTCGTCGGTGGCAAAAGTTCGCCTCAGAGTTCGTCGCACCAGCGCGCCTGGCAAGGTAAGCAGCAAGTATCAAGGGAAACGGTTGGGTGGGATAGTCTCAGGGAGAACTTCATCGACCCCCAACCGCCCGTGCATCGCCGATAGAGGCGCCTGATACCCCAACCCGCCCAGGAACTGGCCGTTTCGCTACCGATGGCCCATCGCTGATCTGATGGCGATGTATCGCCGATTCTATCTCCAAATATTCCCCCATGAGCAAGTCTCCTTCCTTCCTCCCCCCTCGGAGGATCGGCTGCGCTTGCTGCTCTCGATGCGCCGTCCTCTTGAGAGAGGCCCGCCAAGTCCAGCCTCCAGCGACGCCTGCAGCCTCCCAAGCCGGGGGGCGTTGGAGCTGCTCCTGGCCAAACGTGTCCCCAGCTTTTCGCGCCACCCTGGAGCCCCTGGAGCCGTGTGGGCCCTGTGAGGGGTGCTCTGTAGGCCGTGGGGGCCTCCTTGAGAATCCTGGGGACACCCTGGGCATCGTCCGCGCTCGCCCGCCGAGGGGTCGGAAGCCCTCTGGCTCAGAGACCCCAATTTTTCAAGGCAGGGGGCGGTCAGGGATACTTCCTGATTCCGGGCCTCCAGTATTCGCACCGGAGTTGCCCCAGATTGCAGCCAATTCTAGTTCTCGCAGATAACATTTTGGCCCATGCCGATATTGTCCAGTATTCTCATCAAGCAGGAGTAATTCCAGATTCAGCGGGTTCAGGGTGTCCTCGGATCGCCATTTGGGACGCCAAACAGGGCCCTTCCTGGACAACCGGGATAATTCGGATGCCCAATCTAGCCTTCTAAGAAGCCGTCCGTGTCTTCAGAAAAGGATCAGAAGGCTTCTCGGCAGGCCAAGGAACCCTGGAGCCTCATGGGAAGATCCGCCCCCTCCGCCTTCCCCTGGGCACGTATCGCACGAGCCGCGACCGCTCCCCATTGGCGGCGACACGCCCCTAGGGAATTGGCCCCATATTGCCGCAGACAACGACAGTGAGGACGACGGCGACGACGGCGACGTCGATGGAGACGGCGACGGTGACGATGATGGTTGGGTTGACGATGACGATCCGATTGTTGAGGAAGACGGTACTGTGGACGATGATGCTGGTGTTGATGCCGATTAGGATGGTGATGACGATGATGTGACCAGTCATGATTATGCTGCTGATGCTGACGATGATGCTGATGTTGAGGATGCGTATGATGATGCTGATGGTGACGGCGATGATGATGCTGATGTTGCCGATGATGATGACGATGATCTTGATGAGATAATGGTGGTGGTGGTCATGATGATGGTGATGTTTATGGTGATGCTGATGTTGCTGCTGCTGATGCTGATGTTGATGCAGATGTTGCTGATAATCATGATGCTGCTGATGCTGTTGCCGATGAGGATGATGCTGCTGATGATGATGATGACGATGATGATGTTGGTGATGGTGATGATGATGCTTACTATCAGTATTGTTCACAATTTATGTTTAGTAACGCTATTTTTATGTTTTAGTTTCATTATTATCAGTACTATTAGTATTGCAATTGTTGTTATTACTATTTTATCATTGATCTTAGTCTTAGGATTACGATGTTTATGCGGCTGCCAGTTATGATGGCGACCATGACGATGATGAGGATGGTGATGGCGACAATGACGGCCGTACCCGCACGTGAGGTGGCAGTCCAGATAGCCCAGCAGCAGGACCGCCTGAGGAAGCTGGGCTGGAGGCTGCTCAGTAGCGAGGCCCACGGACAATGGACGTAATGAATTCGAGGGAGAACTACATGTATACAGTATACACATAAGCATTCGGAGATCCGCGCGGATTTCTTGGATCGGGCATGGGCTGTCGCTGTCTGCGCCTCCGCCGCTGTCCCCAGCGCGCTCCGCGCGACAGGAAGGGGGTTCGGCGTATATCCAAGAACTCCGCACGGACCTCCGAAAGTTAAGGTTTATGCCGCTTTGTGTTCCTCCACTGGTTGCATTCGGGTCCGATGAGTAGGTCTGTCTTGCAAATGTGTGGCGCCCTTGGTCCTGCCAATTGCGGTTCATGTCTTATTTCATGCTTGGGGCACAGGTTGTCGTAGGAAGAGACTCGTGTCGTCTCGGGCGTCCTCTGTACGTAGTCTGTCCCTGCTGTACCCCGCCACTTCTGGCCTCCACCTCCCTTCCATACTTCCCCTCGCAGGGGTGGATGAGGGAGAGGAGAGCACATGGATCTGCGCAGTGAGGACGTGTTCCTTCTTGCTTCTCCCCGTGCCTCTCTCTGTCCAGGGTCTGGACTGGGTGGAGCGGGAGAGAAGTTGGCAACTGCTTGTTCAGGGTGCTGCTCCTCCCTCTGCCCTCCGTTCACCGTTCGCCCCCAAGTCCTCCTGGGAGAAACAGTGGCGGGCGTGGAGGTCATAGCGGTCGGGGGCGGTGAAGGGTCTCGCTCTGGGGTGAGGATGATTATAGTGGCCTCCGGCCAGTGCCGCCGATCCCGGGCGCTCCGGATGATGATGATGATGATGATGATGATGATGATGATGATGATGATGATGATGATGATGATGACGATGATGATGATGATGATGATGATGATGATGATGATGATGATGATGATGATGATGATGATGATGATGATGATCTGATGATGATGATGATGATGATGATGATGATGATGATGATGATGATGATGATGATGATGATGATGATGATGATGATGATGATGATGATGATGATGATGATGATGATGATGATGATGACGATGGTGGTGATGATGGAGATGGTGATGATCCCGGCCCCCCCCACCCCCCTTGCTCTTTCCTGTTCCCGCCCCCCTCTCTCCTGTCCCCCCCCCCCTCTCTCCTTCCCCCCCCCCTCTCTCCTGTCCCCCCCCCTCTCTCCTGTACAATTACACAATATGAAAATACTCTCCCACTTCCCCTGATGGCGTCCCGAAGATATCCACACCCCCCGCGTATTGTTTTTTTGCACAGGATTCCCGGGAAACGGGTTTTCGCTTGTGTTTTTTTTTCAAAATGCTGCTCTCGCTGAGGCGCCGGCCTCATTTCTGCTCCCGAATCGTTCCGAATCGTGCTCCCGCTGCAGCGTGGGCCTCATTTTCGGATCGGTGTTTTGCCTCCGTCGTTCAGGATGGCGTTCTCGCCCCAGCGCGGGCCTCTTTCTCGCGCGCCCATCCGCCCGCCACCACCGCGCCGCACCACCACCACCACCACCACCACCACCACCACCACCACCACCACCACAAAAACCACCACCACAACCACCACCAGCACCACCACCACCACCACCAGCACCACCATCAGCACCACCACCACGACCACCACCACCACCACCACCACCACCACCACCACCACCACCACCACCACCACCACAACCACACACGCACGCACGCACGCACGCACGCACGCACGCACGCACGCGCACCAACACCCACTACGCACGCGCGCGCGGAGCCACAAGTCCGCTACGACACGCGTCCGCGGATAGAGAAAATCAGCGCCATGGTAAAGGATGGGAGGGAGGGGTAGGACGTCAGATATGACGCGAGCGCACCTAGCTTGCCACCCCCCCCTCTCCCCCTCCCCCTCTCTCCTGTCCCCCCCCCTCTCATGGTCACCCTCCCCGTCTCTCCTGTCCCCCCCCCTCTCTCCTCTCCCCCCCCCTCTCTCCTGTTGTTCCTTCCCCCCCACCCCCCCTCTCTCCTCCCCCCCACCCCTCTACAATTATTCAATATGAATGCTACTCTCCCTCTTCCCCTGATGGCGTCCTGTGAATACTCGACCCCCCCCGCGTACTGTTTTTTTACACAGGATTCCCGGGAAGCGGGTTTTCGCTTGTGTGTTTTTTTCAAAATGTTGCTCTCGCTGAAGCGCCGTCTTCATTTCTGCTCCAGAATCGTTCCGAATCGTGCTCCCGCTGCAGCGTGGGCCTCATTTTCGGATCGGTGTTTTGCCTCCGTCGTTCAGGATGGCGTTCTCGCCCCAGCGCGGGCCTCTTTCTCGCGCGCCCATCCGCCCGCCACCACCGCGCCGCACCACGACCCGCCCCGCCGCACGCACACCCACCGCCACTTCCACCCACCAACGCACGCACGCACGCACGCGCACCACCACCGGCCCGCCACCACCACCGCACTACCCCACCCACCACCACCACGCTACACCGCGTCATACACACATCACACGCGCGCACACACAGACACACACGCACGCACACACACACATTCACATACACACGCACACACACACACACACACACACACGCACGCACGCACGCACACACACACACACACACACTCACACACGCACACACGCACACACGCACACACGCACACACCACACACGCACACACGCACACACGCACACGCACACGCACACGCACACGCACACGCACAACGCACGCACACGCACACACGCACACGCACACGCACACGCACACGCACACGCACACGCACCACACAACACACACACACACACCACCACCGCCACCACCACCACCGCCATCACGCACGTACGCACCTGGCCCACCACCAAACCATCAAGACGTCCCTCCCCTCCCCTCTCTCCCTGTCCCCCCCCCTCTCTCCTGTCCCCCCCCCCCCTCTCTCCTTTCCCCCCCCCCTCTCTCCTGTCCCCCCCCCCTCCCCCCCCCTCGCTCCTGTCCCCCTCCCCCTCTCTCCTGGGGGCTGGCAGGGGGGGGGGGGTGCCGAGCACTGAATGCGTCAGTTAATTACGTCCCCCCCCCTCCCCCCTCCCAAGCAGAGCTAAAGCTCATGCTGAAGCAGAGCTTCAGCTTAGACATCTCAAACTCACACGCCGGTTTGGCGGATTTGCGCCCTCTCTCTATCCCTCGCCTTCTCCATTGGGAGTGGTGGCAGGAGGAGTGGTGGCGGAGCGCGCGTCTGAAACAAGCGTTGACGCTCTGACGCTCCTGACGCCTCTCGGGGCGTCAGGAGGTGCCAGGAAAGTCCGGATCGTTAAGAAACATGTTTTCTCTGGCGATAACGGGCGTTACGGGGGGGGGCAGTAACGTCACGATTCGCGTGGCGATTGGGAATGCTTAGAACAAGTGTCATGCTGTTTGGGCTAGCGTACACATAGGAGTAGGAAAAGCAATGGCTCAGCCCATCTCACAGGGGGAGCATGACCACCGCCACCGAGAACCCATGGGTGGGTGACAGACCCCCGGGAGGTGGCACGCCTGAGCGTCGTCCTTTACTGTTTGACGCTCAGGCGTGCAACCGCCCAGGGCTCGGCCCCCCCCCTCCCCCCTCCGCTGCGTTCTCGGTGGCAGTGGTCACAGCTCTCCTCTGACCGTTCCACAACAAAAGGCTGCGGTGGTCGTGAGGCTGGGCAACAAGGCGCTGCTGCGGGATTTTGCCGAGCAGCGGGGCCTGCTGGAGCATCTGCCGGCGCACTACGCGTCGCCGCAGAGCCGGGCCGGCAGACGGGCCCCCGGGGGCGCAGAGGAAGTTCAGAGGCAATGCCAGCGGAAACAGAGGGCTCTAGTTTTTTCGCGGTTTTCTGGCGTTTTCGCCGGTTCTCAGCGTTTCTTTAGCCTCGGATGCTCTTCAGCAGCTGCGTTTCGCCAAGAGGCGTCCTGAGGTGCCCAGATCGTCCCAGACGGTCGCAGGAGCCGAGTTATGGACTGAACGCCTGCGAGCAACGATCCCAGAGCCCCTCGCGTCGTGAAAAGTAACGACGGATGGCTTTTGCAAATTTTCGGCCTTTGGGGGCGCTCACTTGGCCCTGGAACCGTAAACAGCAACTTCCCAGGATGAAATACTGTCCGCGCGACGGGGTCCAGACCATTATTCGAAAGTTTTCGAAGCCTGGGCTGGTTTCCATCAGCTGCGCCTCCTCGATGGCGTTCTGAGGGTGCTGGAATCGTCCTGAATTTCCTGAATTGCCGCTGGAGGCCTGATTTATGTCCTGAGAGGTAGAACAGAACGACGAGGATCATTGGGGCGGATAGCCTCAGGGGGGAATGCATCGACCTCCAATCGCCCATTGATCCCCGATAGGGGCCCGATAGCCCACCCCGCCCAGGAACGTGTGAGATTCGATGTGTGGCGCTCATCGCCGCTCAATCGGCGATGTATCGCCGATTCAAGCTTGATGCCCCCCCGCCTGAACCAGTCCCCCCTATCGCTCCCCATCAGAAGTCGCCATGGAACAAACAATTTCTGATGAAGACAGCTCCTAACTGATGTTTTCCGCAGCGTTTTGGAATTCCTGGGGTCCTTTTCGGGTCCCAGGGCAATCGAAAGACGGCGAAGGATTTACAGCCTTGTCGCCACGGCTGGATTCGCTTTGAATTCCTGGGTCAGGGCGCGACCCAGGAGATGCCCAGGGAGTAACAATCCCCAGATCACCCAGATCAGGTCGGACGAGAAGGGGAGATTCGAAGGGGGGCTAATTTTTCACGCTTCGCGTCTCCCCATCAGCTTGTGGTTTGGCTGGAGCTTGGCGCCGAAAGGGCGACTTCTCTCCGCCGTCCCGCCGCCGGTCGCCGCGCCGTGGCGTCCCCACCCGATGTCTGTGCCGGTCTCCTGGCGTCTAATGTGGGTCATTTTGTCCCTTGCATGTGCATGCGCCATTGCGGCCAATTATCTTCGTTCCGCGCCCCGAACGTAGCCCCGCTCCTTGACCTTCGCCTGGGAGCCACCGACCAAAAAAGTATCCCCATCAGCCCTTTCAGAAACCCTGCCCATGAGAGCTGACGGGAACAGGGATTAAACTCTTTTGGATGGTCTTAGGGCCCTCCTGGGCCCTCTTCGGGCTCTCTCGGGGCTCTCTTGGCAGCCCTCGAAGGCCTCGTGCGGCCATCTTAGATGCCATCGATCACGTGGGGAGGGTCCTCTATCTAGGTCCCCCCATTTCGGGCCCGAGAGACAGGCTACGGTTTGTCGCCTTCCCTAGGTCCGACTTCGACCTGCACTTCCCAAGGCTTCCCTCCCCTTGGGATAACGAGTGGGCCTTCCACTTTGAAGGTGCAGTTCCGACATGGACCAGTTCTCGTGGGGACCCCAACGAAGTGCTACCAAGGTGCTTTCAGTTGCATCCCAAGCACTTGCTCCATCACTCCAACTGCAGCCATCCATGGCTTTGCATCCGGCTCACCGAAGTGAGCAAAAGGGTGCAACCCCTCCTGCGAGAGACCAGTGCCAGCGCCACGCACATGGGATGCGAATAAGGCCTGAAACACGTTCTCAGCGGGAAGGAGAGATATAGACAACAGGAAGAGGAGCAAGTAAGATCCTGGGGGCGATGGCTTATGCAGGACGTTTGGAAACACGGGTTCAGAGTACCAACTCCCGAAGAACGCGCACGTGTCACCGGGATGCTGGACTACTACCACGCGATGGGGCTAGCCAGCCGAGATCTGTACGACGCCGTGGGCCATCACTTTGACTTTCGATCCCTGCAACAAAGGATCGTTGGGCTCCTGCGGGACGTATGCCTTGCAGGTGAGCCCGGAGTCTACGGAGATCACCGAACACCGTGCGCATTTGACATCCAGGCTGGCTTCGACCGAGCCGTCGCATTCGCCAAACAGCACAGCAGGTTTGATTTGCTTGCTAGATCACCCTTTCCAGATGATGTGCGACTCTTCTTCGAGGCCAGGGACATCATTCCACTTCTTTACCCGCCGACGGAGATCCTCCCCTAAACAGTCTGGGCCCCCCCCCCTCTCGCTACGAGAGGCTCTGGGGTCCCCCGACGGGGCAGCATTCGCGCCGGCTGCCCGCAGTCGCGCTTGGAAAATTGCGGCGCGATCTCTCTCTCTCTCTCTCTCTTTCTCTCTCTCTCTCTCTCTCTCTCTTTTTTTTTCTCTCTCTCTCTCTCTCTCTCTCTCTCTCTCTCTCTACTCACCTCCTGGCTCACCATGCTGCCCCGGTGCGCTCGCCGGGCGCCCTTTGACGCCGATTTCGCATTCGACGACCGTATCGCAGGCCTCCAAAGAGCTCGTGACACCGGGCAACCACGCCTAGCATGCTGGAGCGTTCGATACCCACGCAGCACTACAGCACACAAGAACCACATCAAACGTGCCTCCCCGACTCAAGTCCCCACCAGGGAACGCGCCTGCCTTCTACAAGAGAGATACTGGTCTGAACACGAGAGCGAAGTCTGGGCCAGCCTCTTTCCAGCACGTACTTTTGTCTCCACAGCGGCGTTCAGGGGACCAGGAGGTGGCCTCGCAGGTGGGGCAGCCGTCCTGATACCCCATGGGATGCCGCTGCTTGCCTCTGGCACACTTGTCCCAGGATGCCCTGTATGGGCCGACGTCGGCGCGCAAGGAACGCGTGTCAGGCTCATCAGCATTTATCTACCACCGTCACTCAAGACTGAAGCCATACAAGGGGCCCACGTGGCACTTGAAACGCTCGATGATGTCCCAACCGTCTGAGGAGGAGACGTCAATCTGCACTGCGAGGACCCGCGCGAAAGGTGTTTGAGGGCGCGGCTAATATCGGGATCTCATTGCTTCCACCAACTCAAGCATCGTGCGCACAGACGGGCCCGCTCGCGCCGACCGCGACAGCGATTCCGCCATCGACTTCATGGCATGCCCCACAGTGTCACTGGCGGCCTATCAGACGAGACGCATGGAAGCCTTGTCTGTCGGAACATGCCATCGCGCATCTCGATCCCGATGGCAGCCAGCCTGCCAGACGCGACCACGCACTCACGCCTGCAGAGTTCCGAGGGCTCCCCGCCGAGGCACACGCCGAGCTACCGTGTTTGAACACTTACCTCGACAAAACTTTTTTGCCATTCCGGAGGTCGACCTCACTTTTTTGATACAACCCATTGAGTGGACGCGACCTGCGGCTGCGGGCTTACTGCCAGGCCGACGCGATCCCCAGGGCGGCGGCGACGAAGAAGCAGACGCCCAGCGACATCTGCCGCAACAGCCACAGCGAGAGGACGTCACCCCGCCTCATCCGCTTGCTCTGGTGATGCCGGGGAGATGCATGCTCTCGTCGGGCCTGCAGCAGCGGCGGTAAACAGACCAGCCTGGGAGCACTGCTCGCTCAAGCTGCTCGCGACGCTGGTGCACTGCAACCTGTCGGCCCCCTAGCCGATTGGTTGTGGCTCCGAAGATGGGACCTCGAGATGGATCAGAAACGCGCCAGCGCCCTTCGCACCGTCCGCACGGGTACCAGGTGCCGAGCGACAGTCTCTCGCAGCCCATTTCAAGACTGCCAGAACAATTTTCCCGAAGCTGCACAAGGGTGCCGGCGTCCGGGACAGCGGCGGCAAGTGGGCCGAGAAGCTTGTCGAAGTTGACCAGATCCTGATCTCTGATCATCCCTTCTGGATGAGAACCCCAGGCCTTCCACCCTGCGCCCGTGATCTTCTCGACAGCTACTTCAGTGGCGGGAAGTCTATTGTCCTTGGCCGCGTGCCAGCCCCTAGATTGGGGCGGCTTGCTTCGCCGGCGCTAGCTCCGACGCGCAGCGCGCCGGGCGTGGGCGGAGAACCCCGTGAAGTTTACCGCGCAGGCGCGCGATTCGTTGCCTGCCTGATTGCGCAAACGCGGTGCGTCGCTGACCAGAGCCCACGCGAACTTGCCGCCGTGCTTGGTCCCATCGGTGGACCTTCTTGTGTGGGTCGGGAAGAATCCGGGTGCTGAATTACCGAGTGACATGCGACTGCTGCAGTTACCCACCTGCCTTCGGCGACTCTATGGCGCCACTTTAGCCGACCTGCTTGGGCCCCAGGTTGAGCCGCTGCTCTCCTAGGATCAGGCGGCCAAAAAAAAGGCGGGCAACGTTGGCCGAACATCAGAGCAGCCGCAGAGCATCTCGGTCGAGACCCGCGCCCGGTGCCCCCACCACGCGACGCCCGGGATAGAATGCTCGGCTCGGCAGGCACCGCGCGGCAACAGAGGGAGGGATACGTGCAGGAATGCACGGCGGAACTCACATCCGCACCGGGCACAGCAGCCATTTTCTGCGACCAAAGCAAAGCCTTCGAGCGCCTCTCCACGCAATGGATCGGCAAGTTTCTCCAACGGTGGGGCCCCCCCGCATGAATGCGTCGCGCTCTCGCTGCCCTGTTTGCCGACCGCAGCGCGCAAATGAGCGAAGGGAGACGTCGCGGCCCCAAACGCAAGCTGATGCGCTCAGTAGGCATGGGAGGGATTGCGTCTCCGCTATGGTGCATCTTCTACGACCCCATCATTGCGGCCATCTCCGAACTCACCAGAGACAGCTGCCCCGCCTTCGTGGGCGACCTCGCCTCCCTTCTCCAGGATGCGGCGCAGACACTCAGGGCTACGATAGCTCTTGCATGGGCCCCGAGAGCTGCTGGGCCCCTTGTCAACTGCCGTGCATGTTGCGGGGTTTGGAGTGCAGGGGGATACAAGCGAACTAAGGCAGCTCCTTGACGGCGCGCCTGTCGATCTGGAGCACACGCCGGGCGGCGCGCCCGACTGTGCGCGGATCACCGGGCCCCCAGTCGCTTTGCTCTGCCGGATTATCGCAACCAGCCTGGGCAACGCGCGCACCTGCTCCCCATGGCAGACTGCATGTCGGTCCAAGTTCAAGACGGTCGTCGTACCTGCTGGCCACCGCTCTTGGTGGAAGCAAGTGCTCGACCACTCCCCGTTTGGCAACAGCTGCGCGCCGCCAACGTGGGCATATCTTGGAGCATGCATCGCCTCGAGGAGTTCGGAAGGCCCATTGCCGACCCTCGGCCGGTTCGCACTCGATCAAGCCGCTGCGCTCGTCCAAGGGACACGGCAAAAAAGCCCCCAAACAAATCCGCACTCGCAGCACCGCGCTCCATCTCGCCAACCTCTCTCCCGCGCGCGCTGCTGCCTGGAATTCGTACATCGTGTCCGTCGTCTTGTACCCTGTGCACCACTTCTCGCCAGATGACCGCATCGGGTGGGATCTCCCGCGCGCAAGTCCGGGTTAGTTTTGGGATGGCCAGTGCTTCCTGGATCCACGACTACATACTCACCGGGGTTCTTTCCCTACCTAGGCTCTGCCTAGAAGGGTTCTTACTCTCTTAGCTTAAAGGGGCCGGGCAGTGCACCGCGCCCCGGGCGGTTCCCCCAGTCCCCTGGGAGCGGTTCCCCCCAGTCCCCTGGGAGCTTTAGCTTTAGCTTTAGCTTTAGCTTTAGCTTTAGCTTAGCTGTAGCTTAGCTTTAGCTTAGCGTTTCGCTTAGCTTTCCGCTTAGCGTTTAGCTTACCTTTAGCTTCGCTTTAGCTTAGCTTTAGCTTAGCTGTAGCTTAGCTGTAGCTTAGCTGTAGCTTAGCTTGAGCTCAACTTGAGCTTAGCTTTAGCTTAGCTTTAGCTTAGCTTTAGCTTAGCTGTAGCTTAGATTTAGCTTAGCTGCTGCTCAGCTTTAGCTTAGCTTTAGCTTAGCTGTAGCTTAGCTGTAGCTTAACTCTTAGCTTAGCTTTAGCTTAGCTTTAGCTTAACTTCAGCTTAGCTGTGGCTTCACTTTAGCTTAACTTTAGCTCAGCTTTAGCTTAGCTTTAGCTTAGCGTTACTGTTACTACTAACGCTGCTTTCCTAGGGCTTCCAACTCCTAGGTAGGGTCGAACTGGGGCAATTTTTTCTGCCAGGTACCGGGATCACCCAAATGTCCGGCTGCGCTGGCGCGCGCGCGCTGGCAGCGCGCGGGCACGTCCATGACCTGCGCGCAAGCGGGCTCGGCTCCGCTGGAATCGCACTGTAGGATGGGCGCGAAACTACCGCGCGCACTGCGCGCCCCCTCTCCCTGGCCCTCGAGTCATGACAGCAGGCAAGGCCGCTGCTATCCTGCTACAGGTGCACGGCAACCCAGCCCTCTGCCATGGCAAGGAAGTTGCGCGCGCGGTTTACGCAGCTGTCTGGCACCAGATACACGGACTCCGGATGCAGGAATGGCTCAGACAAACCAGCGCTGACCGCATGTGGGCAGCAGGCATCGGTGTCGAATGCGCCCTACTTCGCCACATCCCCTCCTTCACAGCTGCGGTTCACTGGCCCCGCTTCCTCCCCAGCGGGATGCCCGGACCAGCGAGACGAAGGGGCGCCGCAGACAGACTCATGCACGTCTGCTGTAACTGGCACCAGGCAGCACGCAGGGTTCGGCGCGCTGCCAGCCCCCAACAGCACGGCCACGCCTGGTGCCACACGTGCCCCGGAGAGTGGTCCAATCAGATCGCCCTCTGGGCCTCCCGAGCGACCTGCTACCGCAGGAGCTCCACCGGGCAGCGCGCGCCATCAGGGGAGACAGGACCACCTGCCTAAGGATTCCACGCCTCGGGCCCTCACTGCGGCCGCGCGAGGGCACCAATGACGGCGGCGCGCGCGCGCGCTCGGAGAGCACATGGTCGCTGGCGGTGGCGCCGCGCTTTGGTGCCACAACCCAGAGACTCGACGCCCCGACCTCGGCGGAACTTGCATCGTGGCCTTGCCCAGCTCGGTCAGCGCACAATCAGCCGAAGTAGCGGGATGCAGGGTAGGACTATCTTCGCAGCGCGTCGCGGGCAAAGAGCGCGCATCGTTGGCGACAATCTCGGTGCCATCAGATACGGGGCAGGCACGGCCAGGAACAGGCACTTCCCGCTTTGCCAGCACATGAAAACGGGCCTTCGGTCCGCTGAGGATGCCAGGTGGGCGTTGACCTGGCAAGCCGTGCGAAGACGTTTCAACAAATCTGCTGACCGCCTGGCCACACTGGGTGTCTTCTGGGCCCACAAGCTGCGCGACGC
This sequence comes from Prorocentrum cordatum, assembly GCA_963575745.1. Classification (NCBI taxonomy): domain Eukaryota; class Dinophyceae; order Prorocentrales; family Prorocentraceae; genus Prorocentrum; species Prorocentrum cordatum. Next base: position 76,996 of record CAUYUJ010022381.1, read on the forward strand.
CGGTCAAAATGCAACCGCCATCCTCTTCAACCGTGCTTCCGCCGCCCCACCTCTTCCTCCCCTGCTTCCTGTCTCCCAGGTGGACCTCCTGGGCACTGCTGACACTGCTGCCGTGGTGGAGGTACTGGAACGCAAGTATGCCGCTGCGGCTCAGGGGGCGCGCGGTCGGCCCCCCCCCCCCCCTTTTCTGCTGCTTTGGCCAGCGATCGCTCGCCGGGATCGCGCCTGCTCTCCCCTTGTTTACTCAGGCTTCAGCGGTTAGCTGCCACAGCGGTCATGGCCACTGAAGCAGCATGGGGCAGCAATGGGAAATCGCACGTCTCGGCTCGCTTTCTGGCGCCGGGGCTCCACGACCCAAGTGGACCGCGGCGGGGCATCGCCACTGGGCAGCCCATGTTCGAGCTCCGTTACATGCCGACGATGGCATGGGGACACATGCAGACACGGGGATGGCTGTGCGAGCCCTGCGAGATGCGCGCGCGGGATAAAGCTCACTGCTGTGGAGATCATCACAAGGAAATGAACACTAAACAATGGAAGGGCGGCTGACCAAATCCGAGTTAGTTTGACTCCCTTGGGGTCCTGTAGACGCGCGCCAACGGCGCATGCACTGACAAGGTCACTGGGAAACACATCACACGATTCAAGTGGGATGGATGGGAGCCTGAGTGGAGGGCCGCTCCTGCCGACCGGGCGAAACGGAGACTACCGGGCCCGTGGGCCCCGAGAAGGTAGCTGGCGACGCGGGCGAAAAGAACGCGGTCGCCACTGAGGCCGATGGAAGTGACCTTGGAGCCCGAGCCGCGACGGCCGCTAGCGCCGAGCAGAACACGCCGAAGGCGAAGCGGGGCGAGACGGAGAATAACGAGGCAAAGCGGAACACTGGCAAGAAGGAGAAGACATATCGCAAGCAGGAGGAGCCCAGCCCAGCGAGGCCCAACATGATCATCCAGAACGCCGCGTCGCAGGGGGACCTCTACATAACCCGCGCGAAGCGGGCTGCCTCGGATTTCACCGGCGAGATGGGCGCCCCGCCCAAGAAGAGCAACCTGGAGTGCGCCGAGAAGTTGCTGCAGATGGCGATGGGGTGCTGCGGGGGACTCTAATGAGTCAGCGACCGGCCCATTAGGTCAGGTCACTTTTCGAGCCAGCTCGAAGCGTGGCTGGCGTTGTAGGGGCTCCGCTACCATGAAAAAAACAATCGAGTGCGGGCTGGGCCCAGGGCCCTGGGGCCGGCAGAAAACCAAGGACATGGGCCCAGCTGGGGCCGACGAGGAGGAGGAGGAGGAGGAGGAGGAGGACGAGGAGTCGGATCAGGAGGCCGCGCGCCACATCTGACATGCAAGGAGGAGGGGGGGGGGGGGGAGGGTGAGGAGGATGAGGGGGACATGCGCCTCAGGCACGCCACATGTGACATCCTTATCCCCCTCGCAACAAGCGGTGAGACTTCGGTGGGACTTCGGCGAGGTTTCGGTGAGATTCGATTTCGGTGAGATTTCGGTGGGACTTCGGTGGGGCCTCGGTGGGATTTCGGCGAGGCCCCGCTGAGGCGCGCCATATCTGACACCATGCCCCCCCCCACCCCCCCTCTGATGAGGGATCGAGGGCAGAGAGATCGATGGGGCATTCTAAAGTTGCCAGGGGGATCTGACACGGCGGATTTGAGTTACCACATTTTCGCCCACCTCCCCCATCCTCGCCCGCGCAAGGGGCCCCGGCAGCTGAGCGCTGGCCAGGCCGACGCAGAGGCCACCCAGAAGGTCGAGGTGGGCGATGCGCCAGAGGCTTCCTCCTCGTCCTCCTCTCCATCCTCCTCCTCGTCCTTCTCCTCCGTCTCCTCCTCGCTCATCCTCCTCACTCCTCCTCACTCCTCCTCCTCCTCCTCCTCCTCCTCCTCCTCCTCCTCGTTCCTCGCTCCTCGCTCCTCACTCCCCCTCCTCCTCCCCGCTCCTCGCTCCCCACTCTTCCTCCTCCTCCTCCTCAGGCAGCTCGGGCAGCGCCGAGCGCACCGACGCCGCAGGCGCCCGTGCTCGACGACGGCCTGGCGCAGCGCGAGTCCACAGCTTCAGCCAGCGCAGCTTCAGCAGACGGTGATGGCAGCGCAGGCTCTTGCATCGAGTACGCGAGCGATCACGGTGGCAGCCGCCAGCCCAGCGTCAGTAATGAGGCGGGTCGCCCGGCGGCGGCAGCCAGCGGTTCTGCGACGGAGGCAAGCATCGGCGTGGAGCGAGCAAGAAGGAGATTGAGGGGATTGGCATCTCGCAGATGAGCAAGAAGGAGGCTGCGGGGATCGGCATTGCAGAGATGAGCAAAGGCGCCCTCGGCAGCATCGGCATCGAGCAGATGGGCGCGAAGAGCCTCGAGCGGATCGGCATCGAGCAGCTGGGGCAGCAGGCGCAGAACGCGGAGACGCCGCCACATGCGGCTTGTGAGGTTCTGAGCGAGCTTCCTGCAGATCCAGGCTCCGCCCCCGACGCCGACGCGCTCAACCGCCTCGTCATGCAGCTCGATAGGCTCTTCAAGGGCCAGCAGCAGCAGTCGAAGAAGGATCTCGACGAAGACGATGAGACCAGCTTCAACCCCGTGCTCAACGAGGCGCGCAAGACTCGACAGGCAAAGACGCGCACAGCCATCCGCAGCAAGTTCGAGCGCATGTGTGTTTCGAACAAGGACTGGGCAGCGAAGCACAGGAAGGCCAAGTCCAACGATGACAAGGGGGCCGCGAAGCTGAAGTGGGTCGACGAGAAGTGGGAGGAACACATGGTTGAGAGGCCTGGGGGTCGCGCAATGTCCATCCCGATCGTTGCGATTAGGCTGGCGGATTTATTGAAAACTCAAGGTCGGAATCCTGGGGCCCTGGACTTCGAGGGGTCCTGGGGTCATGGGGTCGTGGGCTTCGACCTGTCACAATGGCCACCTAATCGCATCGAGCCCGTTGGATGTTGCGCAGCCCCCTCGCAAGGCAGAAGATCCGGGTGCAGTTTGAGGCCCGCCTCGAGTGGGGCACCCACGAGCCGTTCGAGGTCATTTGCGGCAGGGAATCGGGCGTCGGCATCGCGCAGTCGGGCGCGACCGCGGCGCTCAACATCGTTTTAGCCTGTGCCACGTTGGGCGCGCCCTGGGCGCAGTGCAACGCGTGGGGCAAGCGCCTGGAGCACCTCTACTGCAAGAAGGGCTTCAAGAACAAGTTCGAAAAGGCGTGGCGCGAGCTCGAAACTGACAAGGGCAACCAGGGCGACTTGATGGATGAGTTCAGGGATGCGATCGGCGGCCTCGGCCGTGGCAAGAAGCGTACGCTGGGCCCTCAGCCATCCAGCGCCGGCAGTGACGGCCCAGACGCCAAGCGCTCGAGGCGCTCGCGCGAGGCCGAGGCGAGTGCAGAGGCTGCTGCTGAGGCGGCTGAAGCCCCGCCCACCCCACCGACGCCCGAAGACCCAGAGAAGGCCCTGGACCCGCCCGATCACGAGAGCAAGAGCAGAAGAAGCAGCGCATGGAGCTAGTGAGGGGGGAAGAGCTCGAGCTCAAGAATCTGCGCATCGTTTTCGGCCAGAACAAGTCGAGGGGCGAGGCGCTCCCGAAGCAGATCAGCGAGAAGGCAGAGTTGTCTTGGGCGAAGAATGATGCGACCACCAAGGACTTGACATACGCCATGGGTGGGCAGGAGGCTATTGGTGGGACGGATGACGTCACCCCGTTCATCGTCAAGGACTTCGGCACCGTGAAGGCGAGCATCGCAGCCGCCGGGTGGGCGCGCGTGCTGATCAGGGTGCGCGACGCGCTGAGACCCGCCGTGACTCAGTTGCAGAAGGAGGTGGCGTGCATCCGAGAGATGCGCGAGGCGCGCAGGACCAGGAAGTAGGCTGGCCTGCTTGCACCTTGCTGCGACTTGAGAGTCGCAACTACTCCGCTCGTCCTTATCATGCCCTCTCCTCCTCCTCTTCCTCTTCCTCCTCCTCCTGCTCCTGCTCCTCCTCCTTCCTCCTCCCTCCTGCCTCCTCCTCCCCCCCTCCTCCTCCTCCACCTCCACCTCCTCCTCCTCCTCCTCCCCCGCCGCCTCCCTTCTTCAAGAGGCCTCGCAGTTCGGGGGGCTTCGAAGTGCCCTCAGGGGGCTTTGGGAGGCATCGACGGGCTTCAGTGGGGCTCGAAGTCTTCTCAGGAGGCCTCGGGGTGCCTCTGAGGGCCTCTGGAGGCCTCAGACGTGGAAATTCTTTAACTGAGTGCTTCTGGAGGCCTCGGAAATAGAAATTCCTGGTCATGTCTGACGCGATGCTTCCTGGAAGCTCCGGGACTGGAAATTCTTGAAATCGAGCGGCCCAGACCGAATGATCCTCGAACATTCGAGCGGTGAGATTTCGATGAGAAGCCGATGAGATTCCGGTGATATTCTGCTGTAACCATATTATTTTACAGGCTTTATGCACCTCCAAGCGATGAGATTTGACCGATGAGAAAACTGTGAGATTCCGGTGAGATTCCGGTGAGATTTCGATGAGATTTGGAAAAACTGAGTTCGCCCAAGGGTGTCTGATCGTTTCCCAGAATAAACGGTTCGGCGCGCTGCGGGGCTGGAAGTTTTGACAACGAACGCAGTTTTTAACGCCGATGGCGATTTCGCCAGGGACGAACCCCAGGATCCAGGACCTCCCACTTTCTCACGGTGGCGCCAGCGTCGGGGCAGCACGCTGGAGCCAGATTTAAGTGCCACTCGATCAGTAGCCCCCTCTTGGCACAGGTAGACTCAGCTGTGTCTGATATGGATTGGGGGCCACAAAGGCAAGGGCATGAGCGCAAAGAGCAGGCAAAACGAGATGCAGGGAATCAGCTGTTTCGCTACCTGTTGGGAATGCGCGCTGGCTCGAAGCCGGTGACGGCTGCGGATCTGTGCATTGTAGCGTTCTGGGCAAAGCAGGCTGGCGCACAAGGGGATGTCCAACGGCTCGCAATGGGCCCAAACCACACGGGCGGGCAATTCCAGAAACATCTCGACGTAGTAATACTTCGGAGGCCAGCTTCAGACTACTATTACTTGAGGTGCGAGTCGGGAAAAACCGCTGGTCGGGTAACGAAGTCTCTTCCCGCGATCCCAGCGTTCGAAGCGGTTAAACAGCAGATCGATCAGGACCCCGAGTTGAGTCAAGATATCTTGTCTAGAAATGATGAGTTTGTCCTATTCCAAGGTTTGCATAGTTGGCACCCCGCTGTCGCCCGATGCGCCCCTCAGAAGCCGCTGCTGTGCTCGCTATAATGGGAGGGGGGGCGCAATGGCAAGTCGGCGTATTCAGTCGCCCCCCCCCGTCTCGCTTCGGAAAGGGGGGGGGGGGGGGGGGAGATGCGACCTGTATGTGCTTTCTTCCTCCTATATGCGTGGATGGTTTCAGGTTTACTCGAATCGACCGCACGGGCAAAGCAGACTCTTTGATTGGTTCTTTCGTCCACCTCCTCCCCCAGAACAAACGGCGCACCCTTGCATTCCTGAGAAAAAAGTGAGCTCTGCAAATGCGGGTGCAGGGGCTGGTGCGCCGTTTACCCGGTCTGCTTTCCCTGGCGCGGGGGCCCGAGTCTTCGCTGGCGGGCCAATGCCCACGTGAAGCCCACACTGGGGACCCTTGGCCAACAGGCAGCCACCGCTCTAGTCTTGCTGGCTCACCTCTTCGGCGTGGCGCGCTCATCTGGATCAAGGGGGATCTTGCGGAGCAAAGTTCAACGTTCGGCCTGAGGGGTTTAGGAAGCGGTTTCCACCCATGTTGGATGTGCAACGCTTTCTCTGATAACATGCATACATAGCAAGACGCCACGCTGCGGCACGATGCATGGGGGGTGCGTGGGCGAGCACGAATACGACTACAACTGTAGGCTGTGCGAGATCACCGTTCATCTCAAGAATGAGAGCGATCGGATGAAGGCGACATCTGCGTGTAAACTCGTTCGCACTGTCCCGAACTTCTGGCGCGATCGGTTTGCGTCCCGCGGGTTGCGCTTGTCGCGCGTTTTACGTTTTGAGTGGGGCGCTTTTTTTTTTCCCGCGCTCTTCGTCGAATGCGCCCAGTAGCTAATGCCGGCGAGCTTGTGCGCAAGACGTCGCAAGGTGATGTCAGACGGCGGCTTGTTCTGGGACCGCAGGTTAGAGAGGGCCAGGAACCGTTCCCTGTCTCGACCAGTTGTGGCCAATGGTTGCCAGCTGGAGGCAGGCGACCGCACCGTGCCAAGCCAAGCTCGTCCAGATGTCGGCGAGTTTTCAGCGTTGCAGTTCCCTGCAGCAGTTACGTTCTGGAAGGGGGAGGTTTTACGGGCAAGCATGCATCGACGCAATGCTATATCGCCACCCTTTGTTCAGCAACTGCACGCTAACAACGCCTTCTCTCACGTTCGTCCTCGGCGTCCTCCATGTTCTCTTCTTGGGGGTGCATCAGCGGATTCTCTCCAGTGCGATGCGGGCGATTATCGAAGGGAGTGCGTTCAACGTTAGGGGGCCCCAGCATGTCATAACTGAAGTAACCTTGGAACGATTGTCCGAAGATTTAGACGACAAGTGCGAGCGAAATGATGTTCCGCTAAACTATGGGATACGCGGGTGGCAGAAATCAGTGATAGAGAATACGGCGGCGCGAACTCTGTCTACAATGGGCTGAGAGACGAATGCGTTGCTCCCATGGACGCTCGATGTATGTTTGGAGTTCTCGAACATATTTGAACATGCGTTTGCTCTCGCAGAGGCATGTAGGTCTTTCACATTGTTCATGGCGGACCTAAAGGGTGCGCCTGCAATGCCGTCGCACGACGCAGTCAGAAAGCTGATGGACAATTGTATGCGCCAGTTGCATTTCATCAGGTCTGCAGGTATATCATTCATTTACAAACATCACTTCTGGGTACACATGGTCCGCCGTATACCACGCGATGGAAATCCCATGAAGTACGCGACGCTCCTAGACGAGAGTTTAAATCTTCACGCTGCGGTTGCAGCTGCGAACGTTCACAAAGCACACTGGGAGATGCGGCTTTTCGAGATGATAGATTTGCAGGGCGACATGGCGGTCGGCCAGCAGCGCTCCTTTCACGGGGGCAACGCTAGCGGCGTCCAGCCTGGACGCTGATGTTTCAAGCTCCTGGGCAATGCCGCCTGCGAGTGTGAGCGGGCACGGTTTCAGGTTTAACCCTGGGTTCGACGCCGAGCCCAGAGGTGAGACAGGAGGAGAAGGAAAAAGGAGGAGGAGGAGGGGACGGAGGAGGAGGAGGAGGAGGGGGAGGGGGGAAGGAGGGGGAATGGGGGAGGAGAGGTGGAGGAGGAACAACTGAGCGACGCAAGCGGAAATTCAAGGGATGCGTCGCGGGGGTGGGGGTGTGGGGTTGTGGTGTGTGTGTTTGTGTGTGTGTGTTGTGTGGTGTGTGTGTGTGTGTGTGTGTGTTGTGTGTGTGTGTGGGGGGGGGGGGGGGGGGGGGAAACTGAGCTCGATTCCGGTCCACTCGCGATGCAGTCGCGTCGCTTGCAGCTCCGACGGCTGACGCTGACGCTGGCGTTTCCTCGCGCAGGGCATGTGCTAAAACAACTAAAAACAATAAAGCCATGTCACGTTGGTCAAGGGTTCGGGCCCCAGGACTGCCTGCGAGGCCAGCTGTTTGTGGGGCCCGAGGATGCCGCCCGGCGTTCATGAGAGCCCCCCCGAGGAGTTCATGAGGGCCACTGGGGGCCCCTGCAGTTCATGGGGGCCCCTGGAGTTCATGAGGGCCCCCAGGGTTCATGGGGGCCCCTGAGGGCCCCGACGGGAGGCCGTTTTCGCGGGGCCAGGTCAGGGGTGGGCCACTTCCCTCCTCCTCCTCCTCCTCCTCCTCCTCCTCCTCCTCCCCCTCCTCCTCCTCTGCCTCCTTCCTCCTCCTCCCCCTCTCTCCCCTCCTCCTCCCATCCTCCCCCCTCCTTCCCCCTCCACCTCCTCCTCTGCCTGCTCATCCTTCTCCAACCTCCTCGCCCATGCCCCCTCTGTTCGCCCCCTCATATCCCGCCTCCACCCTCCTCCTCCACCTCTCTCTCCTCTCATCACCCTCCTCCTCTTTCCTCCTCCTCCCTCCTCCTCCTCCTCCCTCCTTCTCCTCCTTTCCTCCTCCTCCTCCTCCGACTCTTCCTCCCCCCGCCCCGCGGCACCCCCCGGGGGCCCGCCCCCCACCCGCGCCCCCCCTCCCTTCCTCCATCCGGCCCTTTCCCTCCCTTCTGAAAGGTCATAAGGGGTTTTTGTCAGGGTTGTTCCCTCCCCCCTTGACCTTGCGGCAGCGCCCGTCAGCGTGGGTGAAAAGTGGCGAGGGGGGGGGGGGGGGGGGTCAGCAGGGGGGGATGAGGGTGAGGGGCAGGAGGAGGATGAGGAGAAGGAGAAGGGGGGAAGGAGGAGGAGGAGGGGGAGAAGGACGAGGAAGAGGAGGCGGAGGAGGGGG
>CAUYUJ010022381.1:85516-162812 GCA_963575745.1 Prorocentrum cordatum
CCCACCGCACTCACGCACACACACACACACACACACGCGACCACGGCCACGACCACCACGCTTGGGCACCGCGGCCAGCCCAAACTGCGAGCATACATCGGGCGTGGCCCCGCACGCATGTGGATGTCCAGCCAACCTCCCCCATGAGCGTGCTCGTCGTCGCCTCGTGGCAGCCTAGCTGCAAACTGCCGCTTCTTGGGTGCGCCGTAGGTCACGCGCTCGACATTTGGATGCGCCATGGGTTCCCGAACTGGTGGCTTACTTTGGCAATATTGGGCCATCTTGGGCAATATTGGTGCCATATCGGGCCATGTTGGGGCCAACTTGGGGCTAACTCGGCTTCCAATTCGGCTATTACTCTCGACTTTTCAGAATGTCGTAAACTCAATGGTTTTCCACCGTCAAGAGTGAGAGCCGTTTTGTGCCTCCAATCTACCCCGAAGGAGCCATCGCGGGGCCAGCTAGGGCCACCTTGGGGCAAGATTGGGGCCATCAGGTGCCATATTGGTGCCAGCTTTGGCCATATGGGGGCTACATTTGCTCCCAAGTCGGCTCTTACTCAGACTTTTCAGAATGGTGTGAATTCTGGTTTTCCAAAGTCAAGAGTAAGATCCGCTTTGCACCTCCAAGCTACCCCGAAGGGGCCATCTTCGGGCCAGCTAGGGCCATCCTGGGGCAATATTGGGGCCATATTGGGCAATATTGGGGCCATATTTGGCAATGTTGGGGCCATTTTGGGGTTACCTTGGCATCCAAATCGGCTCTGTGCCATAAGGTGCGCCCCCCTGCCCGAGAAATTAAATCGGGCCCATAGCGGTTGCGCCATACGTTGCGCCCCCCTGCCCGCCGAACATTAAACGAGCCCTTATTGGTTGCGCCATAGGTCGCGCCCTCGGGCGGCCGAAAATAAGAGTGATAACGAGTGCGACCAACACAGTTCAGTCCAGTTCAGTCCAGTTCAGTCCAGTTCGGTCCAACCCAGTCACCCGCCCGCCCCCAAACACACCCACTCACACGGCACCATCGCCACCACCAGCACCACGACCACCACGCACCACCACCCGCACCACCACACACACAAACACGCACACACACACCACGCACGCCCCCCCCACCCCCCCCCCACCCTCCCCCCACCACCCCAACACCACCACCACCCACACCACACCAGACACACCTCACGCACACCTCACGCACACACCACACACCACCACCACCACCTTCATCACCACCATCACAACCACCAGTGCCACGACCACAACCACCACAACCACCACCACCAGCCCCACCGCGCCCGCCCCTCCCTTACCTCCTTTGAGATTCCATTTTGAACCAGCACATTTCTCGAAGGAGGTAAGGGCCTCGGTGCGGGATCGCAGTCTGCAACGTCACCGCCAATACTTCCACGCCCACGTGCGCACGAACACGCACACAACCACCCCCGCGCACACACAACGTTCACAGACACACAGACACACACCCACACACCCACACCCACACACCCACCCACACACACACACCACACGCGCACTCGTGCACCCGCCCACACACAGAGGAACGCACCACACGCGCCACTTCGTGCGCACACACGCACACACACACACATTCGCACGGCACCATCGCCACCACCAGCACCACGACCGCGACCCAACACCACCCGCACCACCACACACAGGCACACGCGCACCACGCACAGCACCCACACGCACACACACATACACACACACACACGACACACACACAGACCACGCGCACAAGTACGCGCGCACAGCACCACCAACACCGCCACCGTGACCACCACCACGACCACGACCATAACCACCGCAACCACCACCAACCCCACCGCCACCACCGCCCCACCACCCTTACATCATTTGAGAGTTTACTTTGAACCAGTACAGTCCTCAAAGGAGATAAGGGCCTCGTTTTGGGATAGCAGTCAGCAGCGTCACCGACAACACTTCCACCTCCACGCGCACACGCACGCACACACAATCATCCTTGCGCACAGACAGGCACACAAACACACACGCACACACACGCATTCAGACATCCACACACGCAAACATACGCACACACACCACGCGCGCACTCGTGCACCCGCCCCACACCCACAGGAAAGCGCCACACGCGCGCTTGCGTGCACACACCCATGCCCGTCCGCCCCCACACACGCCCACGCGCGTGGCACCACCACCACCACCAGCACCACGACCACCACCCACCACCGCCCGCACCACCACAGACACCGACATCCACCACGCACAACACACACAGCAGACACACCCGCACACCACACACACGTGTACGCGCGCGCATCATTTCAACCAGCACCATCTCCACCACCGCCCCCAGGACCACAACTACTACAATCACACACCACCACCAACACCAGAGCCTCCGCCCTCCCCCCCCCCACCCACCCCCCCCCCCCCCCCCCGCCCCCTCACACCCTGCTAAATCACAATCAAGCAAGACATGTCTCAAACGGAGGTAGGGGCGTCGTTTTGGGGGTAAGCAGTCTGCCCCACCAACCCCCAACACCAACACCAACACCGCCACCAACCACAAACAACAGGGAACAACACCGCAAACCACCACCAGCAAGCAATTCGCAAACCATTGGGAACTCTGTCCGCAGATGGCAACTTTTCTTTGGGTTCCCAATATAAAAAAGACCGCGTCGGGTGGGGGCCCCCCCCCCCCCCCCCCCCGACACGCGCGCGCACATAACACGCGCGCGCGCACGCGCGCACACACAACCCCCACCACCACCGCACCACAGCCGCCACCACGCGCACACAAACACACACACACACACACACACGCGCGCACACACACACACACACACGCACACACACGCGCACCCACGAACCCACCCGCGCACGCACGCGCACACCACCCACCAAACCAACAACAACAACACCACACCACCAACCACCAGCACCCACCACCCCCGCCCGCCACCGCCACCCAATTGCCCAATAATGATCCGATGTGCGGGGGTCTCGTCGCCCCCCCCCCGCCCCCGCGGCCTGCGCGGAATGCGCATTGGTGTATGACGTTGTTCGGCTCTGGCTATCATTCCAGCTGAACGAAAGCGCGTGCAAACCACACAACATGCCATGTCCAGCTTTTGAGCGACATCTGCATAAACATGCGCAAGCCAGATTGGGCAGACCGCCGCGAATTTTACGGGGCGCGATGCGCGGATTGGGACGCACGCCCACGGCATTCCGTCACGGAGTGGCTAGACTCTCTCTCTCTCTCTCTCTCTCTCTCTCTCTCTCTCTCTCTCTCTCTTTTGTTCTTTCACGTTTCAGGTGGCCAAACTCAATCCCCACATTTATCATGTTTTCTTGCAGACCACAACCCCCCGCGTGGAACAGGACCCTTGCGGATTTCGCTTGCCCCCCCCCCGCCCCTTCCGAATCTACGTGTCCGGCAGGCCTTCGGCCAGCGCTGCGGAGTCCAACGGCGGAAGGGTTGGGGGTGGGTCCTACGGGGGGTGGGGCGCGGGAGGGGTGGGGTGGAGTGTGGCCGAGGGAGGGGGGAGGGAGGGGGGTCTTATTGTGGGGGTCCTATGATGCGGCCCCGATGAAGGAATCCGATGGCGCGTGCCTGTGGCGGAGTCCCTATTGCGGGGTCCGATGCGGGAATCCTATGCGGGAGTCTTTTCGGGGGGCGGGGGAGACCCGATGAGGGAGCCTCATGCGTGCATGTGTGCGCGGGCGGGGAGCGTGTGGGGGGGGAGGGGGGGGGGGGGGGGGGCGTATGTGTGTGTGCGTGTGTAGTGGGCTTCTCTGTGTGTGTGTGTGGTGGTGGCGGTGGTGGTGGTGGTGGTGGTGGTGTGGTGGTGGTGGTGGTGGTGGTGGTCGTGGTGGTGGTGGTGGTGGGGGCAGTGGTGGTGGTGGTGGTGTGTGTGAGTGAGCGTTTGTGCGGGGCGGGGGGGGGGGGGGAGTGGGGATTTCTTCCAGGGGGAGGGGGGGGGGATTGGGCCTTGTGGCGGACTTCGCCGTAGGACTCTCCCAAACGCCCCCTCCTCTCCCCGCCCCCCCATGCGACTCCTCCGCAGGATTCCCCATCGGGCCCTCTCCCCCCCCCCCCCCCGCAGGACTCTCATTAGAATCGCACATTGGGATCCCCCATCGGGCCCCCCGTTTGCCCCCCCCCCTATGGGGCTCACCAAATAATAGCACCACTCAGTTTGCATCCCGCGATTCCCATGACATATGCACATTGCACGTAACACGCTGCACGCTTTAATATCACATCCGTTGAAACACTCGCCGCTGCTGCCAAACAACGTAACTGTCTGGGTCCACCGCGCCCGTGTAGCAAATATATATCAGGACCCGCCCTTGCAACGCAACGTAAATGCTCCTGGGCAACCGGGGCACCGATCACGTGTTTCACGATAGTACACATCGCGCATGCGCGCTTGATTCTCTCATTTTGGGTGAGCAAGGCGTCGGCGGAGTCGCAGGGGCGCCCCCTCCCCGAGTAGTCCTGTTTACGTAGGGGGGGGGGGGGGCAAGCCCTGGCCCAAGGGGGGCTCCTCTGACGCGTGTCGAACGCTGGTCCAGCCTTTGCCCCACAACCAAGCACCGACCTCGGTTCCCTTCTCTTTTGTGCTTCGTTACGTTTGATGCGACCCTTCAGAAGCTGGCCGACTTCGTCCGAGCCCCGACGTTCGAGGATGAAGCGAACATGGATGCCGCTGATGCTGATGAATGGTATTCCGAGGCTGCTCAGTTTATGAGGACTGCAATCGAAGACGATGGCGTGAAGAAGGGCAAGGACATGAGGACACCGAGAGTGAGTGGTTGGGAATATTGTTGCTGCTTAGATAACATGCACATGGTTCAGCACGGGCGTGGGCTTGATATGTTCCAAGACGAAAGATTCAAAGCTGGCCACGCCGTTCATGAACCGAAGTGGCCGCCACCTGAAGAACCGATTGCAAAACCATGGCTGGGAATGTGCCAAGATGAAGCTTCCAAGGTGTTATCGCCCATCATGTTTCTGATATTCGACCTTGGCTTACGCATGACCAACCTCGCCGATCCGAACCACAAGATTCAGAACGATTTATGGGGAGCTGCTCGGGAGGCAGGCATTTGGAAAACAATCAAGCTTACACAGATCTCCCTGAACGTCCTCGCTGGGCCATTTGGGTCGCAGGGCCACCGCGGCAAGTGCATCGACGCCACGCTTGACTATCTCAGACGCTGCGGGGTCGATTGCCCCATGCTGTCTGCTCATTTGGAGGATATTGCGAGAGAGCGAGGAGAACTGGACCTACTTCACGATGCAAACTATACAGAGCACGTGCTTGGGCAGATGGCGACGTTGGACTTCATCACTGAGAAAAATTTGAGGACTCAGCTCGCTCGGTGGGGCTCCTGGCTCGATGCATGGGGGGGGGGCGCGTGCCGAAGTTTACGGTGCACAAACTTGTGAAACTTTATCTAGCTGTAATCTTGGGTTGGAGGCTTAAGCACTTCGTCGGCGCGTCTGCTGTGTTGCCAGATGTTTCGAAGGTCGGGGACAAACCTATGTCCATGGCGGCCGAGGCCAAGGCCGAAGAGAGACGATTCAGGAATGATGCATCGGGGGCTTTGCATACCGCTCTACTTGTTGACTTGGATACAACACGCATTCGGAAGGGTAACATATTCTACCATTTAGGCGTGCACTTGAGGATCGACCAAGGTAAGCAAGGAAAAACAAACAAGGGCGCCGAGTCCAGCATCAGATATTGGGGTGGACTGGCAGCAGGCGGGGGATTCGATGGCCTCGCCAAGGTATTCGAGCAGCTCTTGAGCCCACGTGTTCTAATCAAGATGGGCTTCTGCACTAACGTGGCGGACTTGGGCGACCACGACACTTTACCTGCTGAGACTCTGAAGTGTGATATTCAGCTCGAGCAGGACTGGGCTTCACTGACGTCGTCAATTGCTTGGGCCATTGTGGATCATCGCCAGCGGCCCCTCCTATCCTCATGGGAAGGCTTCCCAGGCAGGGCAGCGCAACTCTTGATGCCAAGTGAGACGGATGTCCGAAAGGGCTTGACATTTTTGTCAGAGTGTGCGAAGGTGTATCTGGCAGCGTTCAAGCGAACGGAACCCCACGTCGTGCAGCGCGTTGCGCGAAGTTTTCTGAACACTGCGGCTGGCCGCCACATCTTCGAGCTTATCAGCTTCCATGGGTACAACGTTGTGCCGGTGGAGGCACAGCGGTGTTTGCGAGCTGCGTTTAGCATGGGCCAGTCGAGGGTTCAAGAGAAGAACTTCCATGGCCATCGCCAGGCTACAAAGCGATTCTTCCAGAGCCCCAAGATGACGAATTCCCGCAGGTGGATGCAGCCCGTCCAGGACAAGCTCGCGAGCACAGACTACAAGTACAACGAGGTCGACTACAGGAAGCTTCCGAGGAACAGCCCAATCGCGGTGGGCAAAGCTATGCCGAAGCGCTTCTTCGACCCGCTGAAGAAGAATACAACTTTGAATTTCAAGAAGATTGCGAGTTCCTCAAAAACATCGTGGCCAACGTTCACAGCACAGACCTTAAGCAAACAAATTGGAGACATGCAGATATTCAGGTCTGCGTATTCTTCTGGTGACTGGCCGAGTACACAATATTCTTGGTTGTCTGGGCTTGCGCCTCGAGGTACGCTTCTTCGCAAGAAAGGTGCTGGCACCGAGTTCAGCTTCTCGTGTGGAGTGGTCGGTGGAAGTGCAGTTCGCCTGTGGCCTGCGGACAAGTCCGTCTCGACAGATGGCAAGGTGACGTGCTACTTCCCGAGGCTCGCCAACGTGAACTACGAGTCTCTTGGCTGGGCCGTGATCTGCAAACACTCGCAGTGGGAGGTGCAGCCGACTCGTCCTATCGGGCCCTTGGAGTTATCTCGCCACGTGTTTCCTGGAGACTTTCAGCCGACGTTCGGATCCACCTGCGCTTCGGCGCCGTTGGATTTGCTGGAGGGTGCCGCGCGCGAGGCTTTTTTCAATTTCCCAATTGGCGCCTTGAAGATGCTGCCGTCGCGCACGCACACCCGCCTGGATGATGCTACCACGCTTTGGGCAGTTCTCGAACAGCTTGTATCCAAATTTGCCAAGCCAGCCAACAAGGAAGAGCTCATGCGCATCTTGGCCAAGCGACAGGTGCACGCGTACAACGAAGCAGACGTTCAGATCGATCCTGCGAGCTTGGAAGAGGTTATCGAATCACCTGACTTGCGGACCTTCGACGAGCTAGAGGATGACAGCTTCAAGAAAAAGGCAGGGCGTAAAAGCTACAAGAAATCGTTCAAGACACTCTATAAGGAAGTACGCGGCCTCGACGGGCCCCCCCCGAAAAAGAACAAGAAACTACCAGCGGAGGTCGTGGCCGCCTCCAAGAAGAAGTATGCAGCTACAGACCGCATCAATGTTGAGTACGCCCGTGCGTTGATCCCACCTGGGTGCTCGCTCGGAGTCGACACCACCAGAGGGAGGTGGTACGTGAGAGACGATGCCATTGGTTTCAATGCTGAGCGCTCTTGGGGCCGCTGGGGCCCCGTGGGCTCGTCGACCATTTGCGTGGAGCTAGTGCGGCAGCACCTGGACGAGGCCAACCCCCACGAGTGGCTGAAGGAGATCGCCGATGAATCTCTGTCGAAGTAATGACGCTTCGGCCGCTCCCCGAGCAGATGGAGGAGGAGATACATGAGGAGGGGATGGAGGAGGAGATTGAGGAGGATAGGGAGGAGGATGAGGAGGAAGGATTCGCGTTTCTGCTCCGTTGTTCTCCCAGAGATCTCGTGGTAGACCCACAGGGTCTATGCAGTTGTTTTTTTGGTGGGCCCTGGCTGCGTTAAAATATGCAGCCAGGCGCCACGGCCTGCGTCGCATCGAAGCGGGCCGCGCCAAGAGGTCGCGATCGCGTTGCTTGGGCCCCCGCGCCGAAGGCACGTTGAGGCCCAATTCACGCGAGGAAGTACGCGCTCTGACTCTGTTTTTTTTGGGGGGGGGGGGCAACCCAAGTGCAGTGAGTTGCCCCAGCTCTTGCTGGGTTCAGTCGGCGCGCCTGCTGGCCGACCTCCTCGCCCAGAAGCCGCGAGCTTGAGCAAAGTAAAAGACGGTTCGCCCTAATCTTCCTTCGCTTCGCGACGGCGCACCCAACGCACATGGCAGACACGGTGACGCATTCGCACGACATTCGCATGTGTATGATAAATCGAGGCATAACACCATGAACACGACCATGCGTCTTCGAGTCACAACACACACCACGAACATATGCACACACATGTGATTACGCCATCCCCAACCGTAGGCGATGCACGGTACACTCGTATCATGCGCATCCTAATATAATAGCGTTCAATCCGACTAACGTTTTACGGCTCAAACGTGCATTCTGTACTTGTGTGGGTGTTTCTTGGGGCACGCCAAGAGTACGAATCGCCGCGAGACCCTCGCATTCGTTGGTGGCGCGCGCCAGGGCGCAGGATAACAACATGGTAGCGGAGCCCGCGCCGCAGCGCATGGCGATATTCAGCCACCACCCGAAAAAAAGCCGCGAGCACAAGTTGAAAACATTTGTCGATCAACGATTTTTCGATCAGTCAGGACACCTCCGATAGTGCTCGGCTGAACAAGAAAGCATGCATTGCCTACACCCGCTGGCGCATATGGCACGGCGCGCCAGCCCAATGGAAGACCCCATCGCCCGCGATTGCACGCTATTTCGCGGCTGAGAGAGCCCAGCTTTACCCGGGGCTTCGTCTCAAGGACTACGGCAAGCTGGTGCCAGTGGCGGGTTTGCGGAGGTAAGCTCCGGTGCAGAGCGCGTGGCGTTCGCGTCAGTGTACGCAGGATTATGGTGAGCTCTCCTCCTTCGTCTCCTTTTGCTTCGGCGGTTAGCTTGCTCTCCCTCTCCTGTTTCACTGGGATCTTCCCTCGCGGCGGGGATTGCCGCCAATGCCGCTGCCGGGTGGTGCTCCGCCAGCTTGGATCTCACGTAGCGTTTCGCACTGGGGGTGGGCGGCGAGGCGCCCACTGGCTACCTTAGGACGGCGCCCCCCCCCCTTCTGATGGCCGCCAAGATTTCGATTGGATTTCGAGGAGTTGCTCTTGCTGTTTACGGTTCAAGGACTTCGAGTTCGGCAGGTGCCATTATGAGCGCTCGTTTTCCACAGGGGCTCATTTGGCACAGTCAAGAGTCATTCGGCGCAGTCACCTTTCTCCTCCTTTCTTCTCGCGCCGCGCGCCTGGCGTGCGTGCGCTTCCCCTCCTCTCCTTGGTCTCGCTGGGTTTATCCCGCGCGGCAGGGGGGGCCCTCCAATACTGCTGTCCGATGGTGCTCTGACTGCCTGAATCCCATGCAAGGATCACACTGGGAATGGGCGGTCAGGCGCCCCCTGGCCTGCTCCTGGCCGGCGTCGGCCTCCACTGACGGCCGAAAGGGCTCAGTGGGATCTCGCTGCGCTGCCGACCTGTAGGGTGCAAGGACTTCGGGTTCGGCATGTGTGGCTCTGTGCGCCCGTCGGCTGATTTTTCCTGCATGGGCTCCGTTTTCGACAAGCGCCACTGCTGTGCAAGCAAGAGTTACTGCCGTTCGCTGTCCTATATTTGACGAGTTTGCCCCTCTTCGCTTTTGCGCCGACACGATGTTTCGACATTTGTGTTCGTCCACGTCACGGATGTCATCTGGGGGTGCTTGTCGGTCTCGATCGTCTCTGACGTTGCCGTCCGACCCACTCAAAAGTGATCGACCTCTACGTGATTTTGGTCGCGCCGCCGCGCCGTTTTGGCTGCGTCTGTTCGCCGGTAGCCACCGGGATTTTCGGACGCCACCGGGATTGGGTTTACCGGTTCGCTTCGCCTTCTGAGCTGCCGCCCGGCTGCTGCGCCTGTCTTGCTTTCCGCTTTCCGCGGCCTGGTCGTGGCCCGGCTAGAGTATGGGCGCCTTTTGACCCGCTTCACGTGGCCGTGGACCAACAATCTCCCCATCAGCCCTTTTCAGAAACCCTGCCCATGAGCTGACGGGAACAGGGGGTGATTTTTTTTGGATGGTCTTAGGGCCCTCCTGGGCCCTCTTGGGGCTCTCGCGGGGTTCTTCTGGCAGCCATCTTAGATGCCATCGATCACATGGGGAGGGTCTTCTATCTAGGTCCCCTTTTTCGGGCCCTCGCAATCCCCTTGTCGGATTTGCTCCTGGCCCTTTGGGGGCACATTGGACGCTCGCGATGCCGTCTGAGGGGTTTTTTGATCCCCTGTTGGGCCTCTCTTGGGCCATCTCGCGGGTATCTTGAGCCCTTCAGATGCATTTCAAGTCAACAAGCGAGACGGCAACGATCAATGACTTCCCTTCGGTGTTTGAATGTTGTGTTCTCGTCGGGGTGCTGAGTCATCTTGGAGAGCACTTGTAATGGCATTGTGGCCTTCTTGGGGTCTCTTGGGGACATGTCGAAAGCTGTCTTGGGCAATCTGCGGCTGTCTTGAGCCATCTGGGATACCATCTTGGAACATCGGATGCCCCATTGGAGCCGTATTGGTCCAATCGTGGGCTTGAACCCCCCGCGACCCCCTGTAACTTCAGGGATTGGATCGGGGGAGGGTGCCCCTCCCCGAAAGGAAAAAGGCGCCACGGTTTTCATCACATGCGTAGCATGCTCTCTCACCCACTCCCTGAGGGCTGGTGGGATTACCCTGTTTGCTGCGTGCGGCTTGTTTCGGTTCCGCCGCCGGGCCGCCGGGCGTCTTCCTCGATACACTGTCGGTTCCAGCGCTGGGAAGCGTCAGGAAAACTGGCTGCATGTGGCTGATTCGCAAATCCCCTTTTCGTCCGACCCGTTTAGAGGTGGCTCGACGGTCGAAGCTTTAGGGTTGGCCTCTCGTCGCCACGGCTGGATGCGCCTTGGTACTCTGGCCAAAACGCACCCCTGAAGGGGTCCACGGAGGAGGGGAGGAGGAGGAAAAGGAGGCGGGGGGACGAGGAAGAAGAGGGGGAGGAGGAGGGAGGAGGAGGAGGTGGAGGAGAAGGAAGAGGGGGAAGGGGGATGAGAAGGATGAAGAGGTTGGACGGAGGAAGTCGATGATGATGATGCTGATGTTGATGCTAATGCTACTGCTGATGATGATGTTGATGCTGATGATGATGATGATGATGATGATGATGATGATGATGATGATGATGATGATGAGGCTGATGCTGATGCTGATGCTGATGCTGATGCTGATGATGATGATGATGATGATGATGATGATCATGATGATGATGATGATGATGATGGTGATGATGGTGATGAGGAGGAGGAGGAGGACGAGGACGTTGAGGAGGAGGAGGGTGTGGAGACGGAAAGACAAGGAGGTGGAGAGAGAATGAGGAGGAGGGAAAGAAGCAGGAGGAGGAAGAGGACGAGGAGGACCAGTGTAAACCCAAGACTCCTCAAAGATGTTGGAACAAACCCTCCCTCCAAGCTTTCTCTTCATACGCCCCTACAAGGAATCATCTTCACTGGGGGCAGTTCCCCGTTGGGAGAGAGTCGTTTGAAGATCCTGAAGCGTGCCAAGGCACAATTCTCCGGACTGCTGCGCCACGAATCAACCTGATTGTTTCTTTTGACGATCTTGAATTGTGCCAGAACGCCGTTCCTGGGACTTCAACACCGCGAATCAACATAACTTTTGCGCCTGGACAGTCCTGAATCGTTCCAACACGCTGTTTCTGGTACCTTAGCCATGCGAACCCGTGCGCGGCGCTATGGCGAGAGCCACACTTGGAAAAGGAACCGCCCCCCATCCGTGAGACTCTTGCGATATTTCGAAACGTGTGTGCGCGGCGCTACGGCGAGAGCCGCATTGTGAAAAGGAACCACCCTCCGTCCGCGAAGATCTTGCAAATATAACTCGTTGAATGAGCGCGGTGCCATGGCGAGAACCACATTTTGAACACCGCCCGCTCTCAATCGATGAACTGTTTGCAAATGTTCAAGGCAAGTGTGCGCGGCGCTACGGCCAGAGCCACATTTGGAAAGCCACTTGCGCTCCATCCGTGAAATTGGTGACGACCTCCTCAGCTGCAGGACCAGAAAAAAGTGAGGAATTCTCAGGCGAAACGCCCGGCCCGCCTTTCGACTGGCCTCGGGGTGCAACAAGGAGGAGCGATGTGTAAGGAAAAGGAATAATGGAGGAGGGGAACAAGAAGGAATAATCTGGTAGAGGAGGAGGAGGAAGACGAGGAGGAGGAGGAGGAAGAAGGCAGGAGGAGGAGGAGGAGGAGGAGGAGGTTTTGGACCCACATTCTCTGGTCTGGAGGCTCTCCTGCAGGCTGGTCGTCCGTCGCGACCGACCAGGAAGGGACATTCAAGAAAGCCATATTCGGACCAGCGCCAGGATTTCTCAGCCAGACACCAGTGTTTGGAGAACACTTGGCGGTACTGCGCGGGCTGATGCAGGCCGACCGACGCACAGATGCCGTTCTTCGCCGCCAAAGTTGATTGCGCTGTTCTGATGAAAAGGGGTGGGACTACCTCTCAGAAGTATGGATGGAACCACCAGCTCAGCATATGTCTGGCTAGAAGTGGACGATGGCAAATGCCCACCTCTGGCCTTAACGAAGGTCAAAACACACTCGAAGTTTACTGAAGATACCGCTCCGATTACCCATCTGAATGTTCGAGGTAATACTCTTGCGGATGAAAGTTCTAGACGTGGAGCCCTGATGCGCCTACATGCCTAGGACATAGAAGTGTGCGTAAGAGTCGCGGGGCAATCTGCTCTGGGACCCCTCGTGGGCTGCTCGAGCCGCGCCATCAGATCTTCAAGGCCCAGGAGAGGACCCTCGAAGCTGGTGGACTCCAGTGGCCCGAAGGCCACCACATTTGCAAACTTTGGCCCCTCAAAGCGGGGGCGTTGGAATGGTGGAAGCACGCGGAGGCCGCCCTGCCCCCGCCCCTCTCTCGGCTTGCTGACTACGAAGGCCTTACGGCCGGTGCCGTCGACCCTGAATGGTGACGACGACGACGAAGACGACGATGAACGCTCTTGGGGGCCTCTTGGGGGTAGTTTGGGGGCCCCTTGGGAAGCTCTTGGGGGCCGCTTGGAAGCCTCGTGGGGGCCTCTTGGGGCTTCCTGGGGGTCTCTCGGGGGCTTATTGGGGCTTCTCGGGGGTCTTGTTAGGGACCTCTAGGGAGGGGCCTCCTGAGAGCTTCGCAGGCCGAGGGCTCGAAATTTCCGTTCGGGCACCCTGTCTGGGCTCCTCCTTAGAGCCGTCTTGGGGGCTTTTTCGGCTGTCTTGAAGGCCTCTTGGTCGGTCCTGGGGCCCTCTTGGGTCGTTTGGGGCTCTCTCGGAGGCCTCTTGGGCCATCTTGGGGCGGTCTCGGGGGCTTTGAGGCCTGCCTTGGAGCGCCGGGAAGCGGACGAGGCGATAATGCCGAAATGTTTCAACAAATTTCGGACAATCGATGATTCTTGCACCTTGGGGCCCTCCTGGTATTCCTCGTGGAACCCTCTTGGGGCCTTTTGGAAACCTTTTAAGCCGTCTGGAGGGTACTTTGGCGACTTGGACCGATGCGTGGGCGATTCGGGACCTTCGAGGACCGTCTTGGGGGCATCTTGGGGCAGTTGTGCCGCGTCCTGCGGCTTGTCTTGGCCGCCCAACCGCCCGAGGGGGAGTCGCATCTGCCCCGGGACCCGCCCGGGATCCCTTCCCCGAGACTCCCCCGGCGGCCGGGACCTCCCCCGGGACCTCGCCCCCAGGACTCCCCCCCCCCTGCGGGGAAGGGATCGAAAGGAAGGGGCTTCCTTCGGGTTGACCCAGAACGGGGTCCAGCGACAAGGGGGTGGCGCAATGGACTTGGTGCACTAGATTTGTGGGGTTGCAATAAATTTTGGGCGTGCAATATATATCGGGGCGCAAATGTATTGCTGTACTTTCGCGCACAATACATCATCCGCAACACAATGCAATACAAGTCTCCGGCGCAATACGTTTGCAATACAATTGCCCCAAATCTATTGCACCACCCCCTGTCAGCTGGACCCCTTCTTGGGCCACCCAGATTCCCTCGACTCAACTACGACGTTGGTTCGAGGATGAAAACCCTATGAAAGACGGGGGGGGGGCGGCGACGGACCTAGGGAAAAAGGGGGGAAGCGAGCGGCGAAGGCGACGACGACGACGACAACGACGACGACGAGTCAAACGGAACAGTCTCTTCCACACGCCGACAGGGTCGGCGGATTTTTTATCCGTCATGCGTCTTCCTTCGATCTTGATCGGTGAGTGAATGAGAGGCGGCTCAAAAGGAGGAGGAGGAGGAGGTGGTGGTGGAGGTGGAGTACGAGGAGGAAAGACTTGTTTCCCAACCCTCACTTGGTTGGGTTCTCGTTTTGAATAGAGCAGTGGGGTTGCCACTTCCCGTGTCCTTTGCTCCCGCCCTCTGTCCCCTTCTCGCCTGCCTGCCTGTGACGGCCTGCGTCTGCTTGCTGGGGGAGCCAGATCTGTCCCCATCTCGCCTTCCTGCTGTGGGGGCCAGCAAAGTGGGGCAGTGGGGCCCCGCGCAGATCCAACCAGGACCTCGCCATCCCTGGGGGGATGCGAAATGTGAAACTGCCCCCAGTTTCGAGGGTTGCTGGGGGGGGGGGGGCAGCACAGTGGGGTCCCACGCAAAACCAAACGGGACCTCGCCAAGTGCGAATGTGTCGCCATTTTCAACGAAGTGCAACATTGTCGCCGCTTTCGGGGGCTGCGGGGCGGGGCTGCACAGTGGGGTCCCGCGCAGATCTCACCAGGACCTCGCCATCCTTGGGGTGTTGCGAAATGTGAAATTGTTTCCGCTTTCGAGGGTTGCTTGGGGTGCCAGCGCAGTGGGGTCCTACGCGGATGGCAACACGACTTCGCCATCATTGCGCTGCTTCTGCCGAAGTAATTGTTCTTCCACCCCGGTGTCTTCCTTTTGGTTCGCCTTCCCAGCACAACTCCTCCTGGCCTTGTGTACCTCTGCTTTGCGAGCTGGTCACGCACACTTTGCACGACACGTATACCTGCCGTGTAGCGTTTCTTGCAGTGTTGTTGTCTCACTAATGTAGGCACACGAGTTGCATGCGTCGCAGGGTACTGTGCTGACGGTGCGTGTCGAATAACCATATCGGTTGAGGAGGAGGCAGAGGAGGAGGAAGAGGAGGAGGAGGTGGTGGAGGAGGAGAAAGAGGCGAAGGAGGAGGCGGAGGAGGAGGAGGAGGAACAGGAGGATGAGGAGGAGGAGGATCAACAGGAGAAGGGAGGAGTGCGGCGGCGGCCGTGCCTCCTCCAGGGCACAGCCTTTCCCACGCACCCTCCCCTGGGGGCACCGAGCCGGCCCCGACGAGCGCGCGCTTCCCATGCATCTTGAAGTCGGCGCACGGCGAGTTCGGCAAGGGCAACCGCATCGTCGAGGACCGGCGTCGCGAACCCCTGAGATCTGGGCCTGGTCGGTGGGTTTTTCCCAGCTTTCCTTTGGTTGGGGTCTCGTTTTGAGTAGAGCGGTGGGGTGCCGACTCCCTTCTCCTTCTCCCGCCCTGTGTCCCCCTCTCGCCTGCCTGCGCCTGTCTGCGCTTGCCTGCTGGGGGGGGCCAGCTGTGCCCCCCGCTCGCCTGCCTGCTGGGGGGGCCAGCGCAGTGGGGCCCCACGCGGGCCCAAACAGGACCTCGCCATCCCGGGGGGGCTGCGAAGTGTGAAACTGTTGCCACTTTCGAGGGTTGTTGGGCTGAGCCAGAGCCATGGGGTCCCACGCAAACCAAAAGCGACATGCGACAATGTCGCCACTTTCGAGGACTGCTGGGGGGGCAGCACAATGGGGTCGCACGCAAACCCAAACGTGACACGGTGACCTCGCCATCCCTGGGGGGCTGCGCGGTGTCAAGCTGTTCCCACATTCGAGGGGTGTTTGGGAAGCCAGCAAAATGGGGTCGCCCGCAAATCCGAATGGGACCTCGCCATCGTAGCGCGCCGATCCCCGAGTGCCTCTGCACGGCCGTCCGACGATGTCCAACCCGACCGATTCGACTGCGGGCTCCGTGGGCCACCGCTCGCGCAGTGGCGCAGCCGCGCGGCCTCCACCCAGCCCCCCCCCGCCCCCCTCGTTGCATCTCTACCAGTCTACTGCACGGTAATCCCCCCTTCATGTTCCCCCCTCTGGAAGTTCGCTCTTGCCAACGATCGAAGGATCCGATTCCTCTCGCACTTCGCCAGTGCTCGAGCGCGTGATATGTCTCGTCGCATGGCGTCGGCGGCGTTCTCGGCAAACGATGTTCTCGCGGGGCTTGGCGCGCGGCGCCGAGCGGGTAGGCGCCTCGCTGCGCGGCAGGTAACGCGCGAGTGCGCGCGGGCGCCCCTGCGGATGCGTCGCAGCGGCGTCGCTCATGGAAGCCATCGTTCTGCGGCCGCCGCGCGGGGAGGAGGGATTGCGTGGGAAGGCGTCAGCTGCAGTTGCGTTGTTCGCATTGGGGTCGGTGGGAGGCGCCGAGGAATTTCCTTGCTTGCCGGGATGGCGCTCGCGCGCGCAGGGGGCCACTCGCGCGTCGCACGGTTGGCCCAATTTCGGAACCTCCATGGCTCCCGGGGCCTCCAGGGGCCTCTTGATGTCTCTTGGGGCTTCCTGGGGCCCCCTGGTGCTTACTGTTACTTCCTGCGGGTTGCTGGGGCCACCTGGTGCCTCATGGTGCTTCCTGTTGCCCCCAGGGGCATCCCGTGGCCTTCTGGAGCCTCCTGGGGCTTCTGGAGCCTCCTGAGACCTCCTGAGGTCTCCTGTGGCCTCCTGGGGGCTGCGGCCAACTGGGGCCCCCTGGGGCTTTCTTGTGTTTCCTGTGGTTTCCTTAGCCCTTCTGGGGCCTCGTGGGGCCTCTCGGTGCTTCCCGGTTCCACCCAGGACCTCCTGGGGCTTCCTGGGGCCTCATATGGCCTCCTGGGGCCACATGTGATTTCTTTGGGCTTCTGGGGCTTCCTGGTGCATCGTGGTGCGTCCTGATGCCTCCTGGTGCTTCCTGGTGCCTCCTGGGACCTCCTGCGGCCTCCTGGGGTATCCTGGGGCCTCCAGAGACGTCCTGGTGCCTTCTGGAGCTTCCTGGGGCGCCCTGGGGCCTCCTGAACCTGGGGCCTCCTGGGGGCCTCCTCCAGGGGTGCGCCCATGAGCGTCGCGTGCGAGCGGGTGCGCGCGGGAGCGCCCTCGGGGCGTTGCTGGCCCAGAGCCGCTCACCGTGCGGAGAGATGGATTCTGAGTTTGCGGGCCTCCTTTTTGCACTTGCCTGAGGCCCGCGCGACCCCGATTCGCTCCATGAAGGGAGTCGTCAAAGCTGTGCTACGCACAAGGGGGGGAAGCTTTCGCCCGCCTTCCGCGCCGCTCGGGTGCGGGCGAGCTGCGAGCTAACTCTCGCCCGCTGAGGCTTGTCGTTTGCGTCGTTCGCAGCCTGGCGATTGTCAGGACCGACGCTCGCTCTGGAGAACACGAGAGAGAGAGAGGGAGATCGAGAGAACGATAGAGAAACAGGGAAAGAGATAGAGAGAGAGAGAGAGAGAAAACTCGAGAGAGTAAGAGTAAGAGAGAGAGAGAGAGAGAAAAAGAGAGAGAGAGAGAGAGAGGTCACCACATTTTCTCGAGCGGATGTATGCGGCCCTCGCGCGACAGCACAGTTTGAAGCCAAACCGTTTTCCATGCACGTAACTTTCGGAAGTGCCACGCGAGACGCCCAACCCGCCCCACCGACACCCTTGGTAGTGCGACGCTGGTGGGTTGTGTGTATACATACATATATATATGTGTCTGAGGAAGTCGGTTAGGGGTGGACGACGGCGACGCCCCGCCAAGAAAACGAAAACGAGGTGCCATCGTTTCTCATTGTATTGATTTTGTCATTCTAACAGCAGAGGACGAGAGCGAGGTTCGCCGCTGGGCCAGCGAGGGCTTCGGGTCGCAGTGGGTCCTCCAAGAGCTCGTCCCGGGGCGCGTCGAGCACTCCGTGTCGCTGCTGGCGCCCCCGCGGGATAAGTTCAAGGGGTGGCCCAAAAGGCGAGGCGTGGGCGTCCGAGGGGAGAAACACATTCCTCCTCCTCATCCATCCTCCTGCTCCTCTTCTGCGTCCTCCTTTTCTCTCGACCTCCTCCTGTCCATCCTGTTCCTCCTCCAACTCGCTCCCCCTCCTCCGCCTCGCTCCTCGTCTTCCGCCCCTTTTCCTCATCAGTAACTCTTCCTTGCCGCGCCTTCAGACGTATCGGTACGGCGGGCCGGGCGTGTTGCATGATACCTCGTACCATTTGTGACCCTGAATCTTGGAATTTGTAGCAGTTTCAGGGATGGAGGGCGGGCCGTTTTCAAAGTGTGGCTCTCGCCCAAGCGCCACGCACATTCTTATTGCAACGTTGGCAATGGTTTCAATGATGGGGAGCAGGTCGTATTGAAACTATGACTCTCGCCTTAGTGTCGCGCGCATTCGTCCCAAACGTTTGCAGCACATGCCTTGATGGAAGGCGGCACGTTTTCAAGATATGGCTCTCGCGTTAGCGTCGCGCACGTTCGTCTTCACAGTTTGCCACAGCTTCAGGGGTGGAGGGCGGCTCCATTTCAAATTGTGGTTCTCGCGTCAGCGCAGTGCAAATTTGTTTGTTAAGCTTAGAGTTTCAGGGTTTCGTAGGGTTGCAGCTTGTCGCGACTTGAGGTTGTGATGGCCCAGCAATCACGTTGATTCGCCGTGCTGGAGTCCCAGGGATGTGTACTGGCACGATTGGGGATTATCAGATGATTCTCTCCCAATGGTAGGGACGTGATCGCTGGGATTTAGGAATAATGCTTTCTTGCGACATCGTTGATGCGACTTGGGTTTGCACTGGTCCTCCTCCTCCTCCTCCTCCTCCTTCGACACCGATGCTCTCGCCTTCGCCTCTGTTTGGGCCCTCCTGGCGTCACGGCCTGTCTTCTCTGAGCTCACGGCGTCAGGACATACACGTCCGCTTGGAGTCCCCGTGCCCGTCTTTGAGCGCCTCTGGGGCGAGGATGAGGAGTAGGGAGAAGAGGACAGAGCAGGAGGATGAGGAGGAGGAGGAGGAGGAGGAGGAGGAAGGGCGGAGGAGGATGGGCAGGAGGCCGAGCAGGAGCCCCAGACGAGCGGAGCGGGGATCTCTCCCTCCTCTCCCTGTGCCTCCTCGGGATGTCCCGGGCCCGTGGCCGGCAGGCCAGACTCGTGCCCCCTCCTGTCTTTGGGGGGTGGCCTTGCCCCCAGGAGGTCCCGCGGAGACATGCGGAGGCCTCGGGAGGCCCAAAACGAATTCAAGAGCACCACACAACAAATCATTCTGGAGGCCTCAAGAAGGCTCAAGGAGGCTCAAGGTAATTGAAGCATTCGCGCAGAAAACCTTCCCCCTGAATGCCTGGCTGGGCCCCCTTCGGGCCGCGCTGTGGTCAGGTGAGCCCAGGACTCTGATAAATCGCTCCAGAGCGCTCCAGAACGGTCTGCTCTCAGAGACGCTTTAAGAGTGTCCCAGAGCGCTTTGGAAAGCTCGCGGCGCCCGATCCATACAGCAGAGACGCGGGATCTCAACTAATCTCGCATTGTTCCAGTCCTTTGTTTCGACGGCGCGCCGAGGGGGAAGGCAGAGGGGACGGGCCTGCTCAGAAGGATCAGAAGGCTCCCAGCCTTTTTGAGAAGCTTCCGAAGCCTTCGCCGAAGCCGCAGAGGGTTTGTCATAAGGCCCGGCTTTTGAGAAGCCCTGACGCCTTCTGAGAACCTCCTTTCCCCCCTCGGCGCGCCGTCGAATGTTGCCTTGGTCCTGGCTTCGTCTCCGCCGAGGTGCTTGCTGGCCGCATCCTGGACAGCGTCGGCACCGCCTACGAGTGCGACCGTGACGTGTACATCTGGCCGCACGTGCGCGGGGCCCGCGTCTCCGCCCGGGTCGTGCCGCCAGAGGACGGGCTGGCTTGCGGCCGTCCACGGTTCGATTGCGGCTGGTTCGCATCGTGTGCGCGCGGCGGCGACCTTGCCGCGGGCGCTCAGGGTTGAAGGCCTTCAGGGGCCCAGCACCAGCCGCCACGGAACGATCTGGCGATCGGAAAGCCGCCGATCGTTCAATGTGGAGTGATCCGCGCGCTGTCAGAGAGCGACGCTGGTGTGTCGTCAGAATATGCTGTGCCGACTGCGACGACGACCACGACGACGGCAATGGGGGCGGCGATGGCGGCGGCGATGGCGGCGGCGACGACGTTGTCGCTTTGGAGGTGTTGAGCGTTTCTAGATGTTCGCGTCGCACGGCTGGACGCAGCTCGAAAGGTTACGTTTCCGAACCTGGCTCGCCGTCCTCTCGGAGGAGACGGTCAGGGTGAATAGCCCAGGGGCGGGCGCTACCTGTTTCGGGGCTCAGCAGTAGCAACATTCTGTCGGGCGCTGGAGTGGGGGGGCTGGGAATTCGAGCAGGCTCTCGGCGCAAGACTTCGATTGGCGCGAAGATGGCGCATCGAAAGTCGCTGTAGCGCCGGCGCTGGCCAGACGTGCCAGCGCGCGGGACCCACCCGATATCATTACCGACGCCCGCTCGCGGTGTCCGATGCGGCAAGGAGATGGCGGCGGTCATTGCGGCGAGCGCAGCGTCGCGCATTGCGGGTAGCGCGGAACCAAGAGACCGCGGCTGGCAGTGCATCAATGTCCCACTGATACTTTGATGGGGGAAAGGTGATGTCCGAGTGGCCGCGGGGGCGCCTTGCCCAGACGAGCCGCTGGTGATGCGGGGCGCCGCGTTGGTAGGAACACCTTGGGGGCAGCAACGGCGACTAAATGTATAAGTTTTCGCTTACGTGTATCGAATTTCCGTGACTTGCATGGCTTGCGTACGTGAAATCATGTTTGGCTCGATGTTTTTTGTTGTGGGGTGGAGATATGCAGTTTCCACTACATGTATCCGTTCTGCGTTCAGGGGGAAACGAGGCCGCCCTCGCGGCCCGCTGGCGACGCGACCTGTGATAACCATGCCCCCGCAATAGATCATGCATTGTATGAAAAAAGGATGATGCCGCGAGGATTTGCCGCTGTTGGCCAAGGTTTCCCGACGCCGCAATTTTTCGCGTTACTCGCCACCGCGCTCGCCGCCCTACGTGCTTATATCTCCTTGTCACCACTGGCATGTCGGCCAGGCAGTGGAATCGTGTTCGCGCCGCGCGCCGCTGCATCTGATTAGAACCGATGCTGCCGCAACATTGGATGCGCCCTCCTTGTGCCAATCCAATTCCTGCGCCGCGAGCCTGTTCAAATCCTCAGCTGCCCCACTCAGGCTGTCGAAAACATGCTGCTATTGCCGAGCCCCGACAAGGGTGACGCCCAGCCTTCGACTGTCCACCCCCATCGTCTGATCCGATCCTCGGGCCCCGGCGCCCCACCCGACCCGAATGACTTGGCCATCGAGCTCGGGAGAGGCCCAGGAGATGGTCGGTGGCCAGTGCGAGCACCGTTAGTCGCTGCGGGCAGCAATGCAATACCAATACTCCTTGCGGGAGGCAATGCAGTACCAATACTCCTTGTGGGGGCCAACATCGAAGGACCAGTGCCAACATGAATATTCCCTACGGGAAGTAATGCAATTCCAATACTCCCGACTGCACTCCAGTACAATAGAACACGATACAACGTCACACCTGCGGAAACAAAATGCAAGATATCCCTGCTCCTGCGGGACCGAGTTCGGGCCGGCCGTCCCGTCCCACCTTGTCGCCATCTCATGAAACGTTGGCCAACCTTATGGGCCAGGTCGGAACCCAGGGCCAATACCACTAATGCTTGCGGGAAGCAATACAGTGCCAAAGTTCTCCACGGGTAACGACAGCGAGGGGCCCGTGCAAGTATGAATACTCCTTGCGGGAGGCAATACAGTACCAGTACGCCCGTCTACACTTGACTACAACAGAGCACGATACATTAACACACTTGCGGTGCGCAAAATCCAAGATACCCTCGCTCCCTGCGGGCTGGAATCCGTCCCAAAGGGCCCCGCGTGGAACGTTGCCTACCCGTGAGCCGGTGCCCAACCCTCCGGGCTGGGTCGGCCGTCGGCCTCCTTGCGGGAGGCAATGCAATGCCAATAGTTTCTCCTTGCGGGATGCAAGTGACCCGCCCGGGAATGTTGCACGCGCACCAGCGTTCCAAGGCGGGCCCGCTGTCTTCAGGCCGCGACACTTCACCCGCCCTGGAAGTTTGGCCACCGCCCTCGGGCAGTGTTCCGGGCCGGGTCGGTCTTGCCTCCCGCAGGGAGTATTATCGCCACTGGCCCCCTAGGATCTCCGGGTCTTCTCCTGTGCCCTATTGCAGACCCAGCCCGAAAGGCTGAGCCTGGCATCGGGCCAGGTCGGCAGTTGGGCCCAGGAGAGGCCTTGGGGATCCTCGGGGTCCAGTGGCGACACCAATAATCCCTGCGGGAGGCATTAGTGACCTTGCCCGGAGCGTTGCCCGAAGGCGGTGGCCAAATTTCGGGGCGGGTGGAGTGTCGCGGCCTGAAGACAGCGTACCCGCCCTGGAAAGCTGCTGTGTGTGCAAGAATCCGACCCAGTTGGTCGGCGTGAATTCGCCTTCGCATGGAAGGACGTTGGTGTTTTGCTTTCTGCCACCTGCAGGTGCGAATTGTCGTGTTGTATCGTAGTGCACTGTAGGTGGGAGTATTAGTATAATATTGGTTCCCGCAGGGATTATTCATACTGGCATTTGCCCCCTGGTTTCGCTTCAATCAGGCGTCAATCTTATTGTCTTGTTGCCCTCAGCATTATGGTGCATTGCTTTGCATTTCTTGACATCATGACATTGAATTTCATCGCTTTGCGTTGTTTTGCATCGCTTTGCAATTCGCCCCAAACGCTGCCGACTTCGAACATGTGGTTTCGCGCTCAAGTGCCTTGTATGCCTGCGCTGGTGAGATGCTGCCCTGCCATCGAATTCATCTCCCAGGAAGTTCCCGGACTTCCCACGTCCAAGGCACGGGCCCCTCGGCCAGCTCGAGCAGGATCCCGGGGCCAACGCCGCCTCCGAGAAGTCGCCGTGGGACTGTTCGGCGTTGCTGCAATCGTTGCGGGAGGTGCTTCCTCCTCGCCAGCGCCGGCTTCTCTGTGAAAGAATGCCCTGTAGCGCCTTCGTTGCTGCTCCTCTAGCGCCTTCGTGGCTGCTCTTCTAGCACCTTCGTGGCCATGCAACTAGCGCCTTTTTAGCTGCTCGTCGCGACGATCGGTTTCGGAGTTCACTGAGGAACCTTGCGGGTTGCCCATGGGCTGCGATATATGCGTGTGGATGGGAAGGGAAACAGGCGGCGGCTCCAGAGGCCATCGGTTCGAAACAGATCGGGGGTCTGGACACCTGAGCACAAGGAGGAGCTGGTTCGGCGAGGGATAAGGTTTATCCTTTGTCCTCCCCTCGCCTGGAGGGCCTGGGGGTCTGAGAGTCCCCCGGGGCTTCCGAACTGCTCACCAGCCGCCTTGACGGTAGCAGCACCCCTTGTCTGACAAAGCACCAGACGCAGACAATAATTCGACTTCCCTGCGTGCAAGGGCCTACGAACAACAGCATCATGCTGGCGCTCCAGCAAGACATAGTGCACGAGGCACGGCCCTTCAAGAAGGGGTCGAGACCGTTCTGGAGGAGACCCCTCCACGGAGGCAGAGCTTGTCCGGACTGGCTGCGCAGAACCAATTCCTTGTGGCCGATCGGGGGTGCATAACTCTCTTCCCGTGCCCGTGTGGTGGTGCATAACTCTAGTCCTTCGGCGCTGTGATGGCGTAGAATGCTTTCTTTGTTGCCATTACAGGGAGAGGATATGGGAAGATATGGGGGGCGGTATGAAGTTCGAGGAACGTGCGTTGAGGATTTGGTGTTACTTGGCTTTCTTGGTGTGTCCTCGTCGCCAGTGCCGGTTCCTTCTCGACATCGCGGTCAGTATGGCGTCTTCGTGGCTGCTCCTCCGGTGCCTCCGTGGCAGCTCATCTAGCGCCTTCACATGGTTGCCCACTCAGCGACTGCGTGGCTGCTCGTCGCGGCGACCGGTTTCGGAGTTGGTTCAAGGACCCTGCTGGCTGCCCAGGGGGCGCGAGAAGCGGGCGGGCGGGAAAGGGCTTGCGCAGCGGGGGATCAAGCCAGCGACTCTTAACAACCTCGGAGGCCTGGAGACCTAGCTTGCGTGGACCTATAGCCAGAGCCAGGTCCGCCGTGTCCAGGCCCCGGGAGGGGTTCAGGGACCGGCGCTGGGCTAGTTTTACGCGTGGATGAGGTCGTCATCCACCGTTTCGATCGGTTAGTTTCGCCTCTCGCTTCTCTTCCCTCCAAGAGGGAGCGTGCTTGGCTGGTTCGATCCGATTTCGACTTCGACGTGATCAGTTACCGAACGGAAGTCCGCTCTCGCGAGTCCGTTCCATGTCGGACGTTTCAATCGTCGTATGTCTCGTTTCGATCTTCACCGTCCGGCTGCTCCCTCCGCTTGTGTTTTCGTCTGTTTCTCGCCGCTGCGGGGCTGATGGAACCCAGCCCAAGGAGAAGGTTGTCGGCGCTCACGACGGGGTTTGGAGCGAAGGAGGGACTTTCTAAGAATGCACGGAGTTTTTTACGATCCACCCCACTGGAAAATTTGTACGAAGGCAGGGTTGAATCGCCCGTTTCAAAATACTTCCCAGTGGGGTAGTACCATTTTTCTAAGCTGCCTGGCCTGAGCGTAACCGGGGCTGGCAGAGAGCAGAGCGGCGCGCCCAGAGGGAAGTTCGAGGGGGCGGGCCTTGTTAGAACGCTCAACAGGCCCCTGGCCTTCTGAGAAGTTTTCGAAGCCTGCTGCAAAGCAGCCGAGGGCTTGTCAGCGGGCTGGAGGGCGTCTGAGAAGCACCACCGGCCTTCTGAGAAGGCCCGCCCCTCAAGGAGGCGCAGGAGATCGAGGGGGTCGAGAGCGCGGTCTGCCTGCTCCAGGGCACTAAACGGCCCGCGCTTTCGCGAGGGGGCGCCCGAGGGGGACGGGGCCGACCAGAGGGCAATCGCCTTGCCGCGGACCGCCGCCTCGACACGCATGCGGCTCGGCTCGACGCAGCTTTTGCTGGTGTTCGAGGGGTGCTTGCGTGGTCCCTGGTGTCCCTGGGAAGGCGGAGATCCCGATTTTGAAACATAGAGCCAGGGCCAGAGAGAGCTGGAGAGCACCAGAGACGATGAGGGCGCAGGAGGAGGAGGAGGAACAGGATGAGGAGGAGGAGGAGGAGGAGGAGGAGGAGGAGGAGGAGGAGGAGAGACGAGGAACTGGCCGTGATGGAGCAGTTTCTCGTTGACTACAGCGGCGTCTGCAACTTTAACTACAAGCTCCCAGAGGGCGGCGGCATGCGCATCTTCGAGATCAACACCCGTGTAGGCCCGCTGTTGGTCGGCCGCCCTGGTCTTTCTTCGCTTGGCGCTCGTCGTCGATCTTCCTTCCCCTCTCCCCATTTCCTCTCCTCCTCTCCTCCTCGTCCTCCGTCGCCGCAGCGGTCCTTCTCCGTCGCTGGCGTCGCTGTTCCGTCGTCCCCTTCTCTTGCCCCTCTTCTCTCATCCTTCTCATCCTCCTCTTATTCCTGTTCGTCCTCTGTTGTTATCCTTCCATCCTCTCCTTTTTCTGTGATCATCTTTCTCTTCATCCTCATCTCCTCTCGCTTCTTTCCTCAACCTCTTTCTCCTCCTCCCCCCTTCTCCTCCCTGTCTTCCTCCCTGTTTTCCTCCATATCCTCCTCCTCCTCTTCCTCCCCTTTGTCATCTTGTTTTGTTGCGTTGGCCAGACCTTATGTGTGAACATGTAAAACGACCCGGCGCAAAAATAACTCCGAGGGCTCCGCGGGAAACAACTTAAGAGAAAACAGCGGGACATGAAAAGGCACAACAGTACGCGCCCGCCAGGTCATCGAGGTCGGGCAGCACCTGACTAGTAAAGTCCCCCGCCCACCAGTATAGCCTGAGGTAAGATCCCGTAAGATCAGTAGGTGCTGCCGCTTCGGTTGGCAAGGTCCCAGCATGTACCTTGGAGTGCAAACAGCTATTGAACACATAACCGAAGTCAAGAGTATCAATATTGAGGTACATGCTGTAGGGCAGACAGGGCAATTGTGAAAAAATGCAGAGCGTCGCCGTGACTGCATTTTCGGGTTGGTGCCCAGGGGGTTCGTGAACCCCAAACCGTAGTTAGTATACGCCACCGCAGACCCACCAACACCCACACCACCTCCGATACCCCCGAGATTTGTTTGCATGCGCCAGCTATTGGCACAAGGATCAGCAGCAATGGGAGATGGAACCGAGTAAACGCAAACTGCTGGTGTCCAGCAGGAAAATCAGACACTTGAGCAATCTGAAAGTGTGAGTGCGCATTCACTAGCGTGTCGGGTAAGTTTGAGTGTGCTGGGCTGCATGTGGTCAGCAGTCCACAGTGGGAATAACAGGTCATGCCGTTTCTGACGTGCCATGTCCGCGCGGAGACACAATGCTGAGTCAGGCCCGCCGCGCACGATAGTCATCCTCCCCCACCGCCATAAACATCCAACACCCGCTCCTCCATAGTAGGTGCCAAGCATCTATAGCGACAGCAGGTGCAGTAGAACAGCAAAACCATAATCAGAGGGTGTGCGTGCTGTTTCCTTGTGGTATTATGTGAAGCGGCGGCTGGCCTGCGTAGGCTGGCCTGTCGGGAACACATTGGTCGGTATTGCGGCCGTGTTAGCATCAGCTGGTGCTCGTGCGCGCTGTGTTACTTGGCTGCTGACGTGGGCAGATTATCCGTAAGGGCTTCGCCCCCTGCCGCCGGCCCCCTCTCTCGGAGAATGGGCCATGGAAGAGCTAAGTCATGAGGCTTTGGCGCTGTCGTGCAGCAGTATCGGAACTTCATGCGAGGCCGATTCGCAATCGGCAAAACCCACTGATCACAAGAGGGGTTACCACACAGGGCGATTGGTAAGACGTGTATGGTTTACGATCTTGGTTACCACACCTTGGGATTAAAGGGCCGAGGGAGTACTCGCAGTTTGGGTTACCACGCCTTGCGATGGATGTGCGTGAGGGGTGGCACCGAATTTCAGAAATGTGGCAAATCCCCTGTGGTTTTGGACCCTGACCCCGCGGATCTGCGTGAGGGGTGGCACCGAATTTCAGAAATGTGGCAAATCCCATGTGTTTTTGGACCCTGACCCCGCGGATCTGCGTGAGGGGTGGCACCGAATTTCAGAAATGTGGCAAATCCCATGTGTTTTTGGACCCTGACCCCGCGGATCTGCGTGAGGGGTGGCACCGAATTTCAGAAATGTGGCAAATCCCTGTGTTTTTGGACCCTGACCCCGCGGATCTGCGTGAGGGGTGGCACCGAATTTCAGAAATGTGGCAAATCCCATGTGTTTTTGGACCCTGACCCCGCGGATCTGCGTGAGGGGTGGCACCGAATTTCAGAAATGTGGCAAATCCCTTGTGGTTTTGGACCCTGACCCCGTGGATCTGCGTGAGGGGTGGCACCGAATTTGAGAAATGTGGCAAATCCCTTGTGTTTTTGGACCCTGACCCCGCGGATCTGCGTGAGGGGTGGCACCGAATTTCAGAAATGTGGCAAATCCCATGTGTTTTTGGACCCTGACCCCGCGGATCTGCGTGAGGGGTGGCACCGAATTTCAGAAATGTGGCAAATCCCATGTGTTTTTGGACCCTGACCCCGCGGATCTGCGTGAGGGGTGTCGATTTCGAGCCCCCCCAGTAATTCAGACAACGCGCCCAGGGGACGCTGGAAATCTTGTTTGGGCCTCCCCCCCCCTCGCGCGGTCAATCAACTAGTTACAGTAACCAGCAAGAAGCAGAACTGTAACACTGGAAACTACAAGCTACAACTGGTACTGGAAACTGCGAACCCGTGCCTCGCAGCCTGGTGGCCCCACAAGGGGGCCGGCGGATTCACATGCGCGTCTAGGACAGGCATAACATTGACTATGCGCATGCTGAGTGGCCTTAGCGTAGAACTATCAAGTCTGAGCCGTCTGGGACAGTATGGCTTGGACGTCTTAAGTGGGGAGCCCTTCTTGCCAGCAGTCGGCCCGCTATTTTGCCAGCTGTGTACCCGCTTTTCGGTTCCTGGGTGGATGGGGCAACCGTCGCCGTACGAATTCCCAGTGTGAGCGGCGTTGAGCGCTTAAAATTGCAGGGTGGGCATTAGGTATTATGCCGATGGTGCCGTAATGGGGCAAGTGCAACAGCGGGCGCGGCTGTAGCATCCGCTCTGCAACCTGACTCCGCGCGGCTGGCCCGCGGCAAAGGCTGGCTGATGATTCAAATGATGGTACTACCGTTTGTACTTGTGTGTTAGAATTGGGAGCGCGTGGATGGAGCGCCTTGGGCGTCCGTCAAAGCCAGCCTGGGCGCCGGGTCGCAGGCAAACGCGGTGGCACCCGAACTTGCAAGTGGGAGAGTGCCACCACGCGCGTCGAAAGAGCCGCGAGGGTGTGATGCGAGGAGACAGGGGCATGGATGAACACACTGTGCAATCCTAGGGCTGTGGCCCAGCGTTTTGTAGGATAACCGCACGCCTGCGAGCGAGGGCGCCCCCGCCCCCCCCCCCCCCCGCCGCCTGCGCCGCCGCAGCCTCGCAGGAAGGGGGCAATGGAAG
This sequence comes from Prorocentrum cordatum, assembly GCA_963575745.1. Classification (NCBI taxonomy): domain Eukaryota; class Dinophyceae; order Prorocentrales; family Prorocentraceae; genus Prorocentrum; species Prorocentrum cordatum. The sequence continues at coordinate 114,134 of CAUYUJ010022381.1, forward strand.
CCCTGCGTGGGGCCTAGAGCACTTGTGGAAGCTGCCTGCACCTAGATTCGCAACGACAGGCGGTATAACGCGACCACACGGCGCAGTTGATTTGCGGCTGCTTCCAGATATAGGTGTGCACGCTGATGCTTGCGCAGGGAACTTATCCATCATGTTGGAGGTGACGTCTGTCGATATCCACAGTTGCGCAGGCATGTCTGCAACTGCTGGGGGACTCGCGTCGCTAGGTGCCCAGCCGACGCGGCCACAAGGTGGCGAGCGCAAAAGCGAGCGAGAGGGATCGTGGCACCTCGTTGTGCAAGATGACTGCGTGCGGCTGGCCTGTAATTGAGGCTGGTCTTGTGCCCAAATGAGATGGTTCTATTGTTAGCATTTGTGTGCATTAGCCGAAGCGAGTGAATGGAGCGCCTTGGGCACCAATCGAAGTCTGCCTTGGGTGTCTAGCCGCAGGTAGTGGCGGCGGTGATGCGCCGGGCCTGCATCCGAAATGCATAGCCCGAGGGCTGCGACCCAGGATTTTGTCGGCTAGCCCCAAACCTGCGAGCGAGAGGAAGCCGTCGATCGCGTCGCAAGTTCCTCGAAGGAGAGAAGGAGGGTGCGCGGCCGAACGATGGGGAGAGAAGGCAGGGGCTTCGAATGATACAAATGTGCGATCCTAGGGCTGCGACCCAGGTTTCTGCGGGACCGCCCCAAACTTGCGAGAGGGGACGCGCCGCCGTCGCGCCGAAAGAGCCGCGAGGGGAAAGGGGGAATAGCGTGTTGCAAGTTGGTAGTGTGTCTCGACGGTCTGACCGCGATTGGGCGCGCCTGTGCCCAGCAAGTCCGGTGGGCCCCACCTGCGGTACTTGGGCGAGCAGGTACTGGTTGTGAGTGTCGTGGTAGATTGTAGTAATGCCCAAGGCTGGTTGTGGTGGGTCGACATGTCGTTTGTGTAGACTGACCCACGTTGGTGATCGTCGGTTTGCCCTCGGGAGTAGCCTTGCAGAGCGCTGCAGTGCACTTGGGCGGCGGCCCCCCATGCGTGCCTTCATGCATGCGGTTGAGGCACTTCTCGTAGCGGGTCTGGTACGTGCGAAGCCTGGTCCTGTAGTCCTGGAGCGCGGGGTGTCCAACCTTGTTGGGGAAGACGATGCGTCGGTTGAAGCTGAGGATCTGGCGTTCGCCTCGTCGCGCTGCTTCCTGTTGCGTTGCGGTCGGTTGCTTGCGCTGCGATCGTCGGGAAGTTGGTGCGCCGCGTCGCCAGCGTTTGTGCTGCCAGCTGTCGCCGTGGAATATCCCGTGTCCGTTGTTGGGCGTGAGTGTCCTCGTCTGATATGCGTGGTTCGTGCAGGTGGTGTCTGGTGCGCCGGTGTGAATAGGTGTGATGGTGACGATTTGATCATGCTGGTGAATGAGGGCGAGGACGTCTTTGGTGGCGTCGTTGCGCTGTTGGTTTTGGGCGTGGTCGGTGGCTGTTGCGTGGTCTGGTTAGCTCGTTCGATGAGGTGAGCTGACGGTGAGCTGGTGGTGGTTTCTAGGGTCTCCGGTGAGTCGTAGTCGCGATGAACGGGGTCGTTTTGCGGACGTGGATCTTCTGCATGCGTTCGCTTGGGATCATATGTTTTCGTGGTTGTGTGTGGGGGTTTGTTGTGCTATGCTTTGTGCTTCTGGTGGCGTCGATCCACCTGGTTTGTAAAGCTGCTGCGCAGGTTGGAGCTCTGCTGCGTTGATGTAAGCAGCGTCGGTTGGTTTGGTCGGGCTCGTTGGGGTGTCGGGTGCGCCCCGTGAGGGTGGTGGCGTGGGTGCGAATGGTTCGGGTCTGCTGGGTTGCGATGATGGTGGTGGTGGTTTGGTTGGAATGTGCTGCGTCTGTTGTTGGGTTTTGGCGTTTTTTTCCCAAGTCGGTGTGGCTGTCGCTGTCGTCGTGCTTGTCGGTGGTGTATCTCCTTGGGTCGGTCGGTGTGCAGATGCGTTGTAATTGGTAGGCTGTGCCGCTTATGCATACTACCCAGTCGTACTTCAGGATGTCGTGCGTGTCGTGGCATGCGTTGAACCATTGGGCAACTGCCTGCGTGGCCGCGATCTTGACGTTGTCGAACGGTGATTGTCCTCCTGCGATCAGCGCGATGAGGTGACTGTATGTCGTGGCCATTTGTATGCTTAGCGTTAAGCTGTCACGATAAATTGCTGCAGATCAGATGCCTGTGGGATGTCGCCGTATCTTGCGAAGGCAGAGTTCTTGGGCGGCTTGTGCATTAGCTGGTGTGCGTCTGCTCGAATGGCTTCTTAGCTTGAGCCTTTTTGTGCGTGTTGCCAACGGCGATGTGAAACTCGATAATGGCGTGGCTTGGGGGTCGGGCAGGAATGGCAGATGCGGTAGGCATTGCGGGCCATCTTGGCTGGCAAAAATCTTGTCGCTGCGCTCGTTGAGGTATCTGTGCCGGCCAGGTTGCAGTTGGCCGCCGCTTGGGAATATGAGGGTGTATGTGTTGGTTGCATCGTGTTTGCATACGCACGGTGTCATTGGTCTTCGGCTTGGCCTTCCTTGTCTTGTGCCGTTGGCGTAGTGGCAGTGGGCAGTCCAGCCGCCGGGAGGGTGCATGTCGAGGTACCTGTTAGGTTTGAACGGTGATAAGCGAACTTCTCTAGAGTCGGATTTTCTGATCATTTTGGCCCATGGGTCGTGCCTGTCGTTGTTGCTGTTTCATTCGGTAGGGTCGTATCACAGGACGGGGTTGTCTTGCCAATGGTCTTGCTGTTCGTTTTGGTTGTCCTGAGTCGGTGGCGTTGGCATCTTTGCTGGCCCTGGTGGGGTGAAGTCGCGGCTTGTGTCGCGCCTGCTTCGTTGACGTTTTTTCCCAACCCTCCTGCGTTGGGTTCTCGTTGTGAATAGAGCACTGCTCGCGCGAACCTTCCTTCCTTCCTTCCCGTCCCTCTCTTCCCCCCCGCCTTTGACCTCGCCATCCCTGGGGGGCTCTGTGAAACTGTCGCCACTTTCAAGGGCTGCTGGGGGGCCCAGCGCAGTGGGTGCTCACCGCGGACTCACACTAGACCTCGCCATCCCTGGGGGGCTGCGATCTGTGAAACTGTCGCCACTTTCGAGGCCTGCTGGGGGGCCCGGCACAGTGGGTACTCACCGCGGAGTCAACTTAGACCTCGCCATCCCTGGGGGGCTGCGATTTGTGAAACCGTCGCCACTTTCGAGGGCTGCTGGGGGGCCCCGCACAGTGGGCATTCACCGCGGACTCAAATTAGACCTCGCCATTCCTGGGGGGCTGCGATCTGTGAAACTGTCGCCACTTTCGAGGCCTGCTGGGGGGCCCAGCACCGTGGGCACTCACCGCGGATTCAAATTAGACCTCTCCATCCCTGGGGGGCTGCGATCTGTGAAACTGTCGCCACTTTCGAGGCCTGCTGGGGGGCCCAGCACAGTGGGCACTCACCGCGGACTCAAATTAGACCTCGCCATCCCTGGGGGGTGCAATCTGTGAAACTGTCGCCACTTTTGAGGCCTGCTGGGGGGCCCAGCACAGTGGGCATTCACCGCGGACTCAAATTAGACCTCGCCATCCCTGGGGGGCTGCGATCTGTGAAACTGTCGCCACTTTCGAGGCCTGCTGGGGGGCCCAGCGCAGTGGGTACTCACCGCGGACTCAACTTAGACCTCGCCATCCCTGGGGGGCTGCGATCTGTGAAACTGTCGCCACGTTCGAGGCCTGCTGGGGGGCCAGCACAGTGGGTACTCACTGCGGAGTCAAATTAGACCTCGCCATCCCTGGGGGGCTGCGATCTGTGAAACTGCCGCCACTTTCGAGGCCTGCTGGGGGGCCCAGCACAGTGACGCCACACGCAGATTCAAATTAGACCTCGCCATCCCTGGGGGGGCTGCGATCTGTGAAAATGTCGCCACTTTCGAGGCCTGCTGGGGGGCCCAGCACAGTGACGCCACACGCAGATTCAAGTTGGACCTCGCCATCCCTGGGGGGCTGCGATCTGCGAAACTGTCGCCACTTTCGAGGCCTGGTGGGGGGGCCAGCACAGTGTCGCCACGCGCGGACCCAAATTAGACCTCGCCATCCCTGGGGGGCTGCGATCTGAGATCCCCGCCTTCGAAGTGGCTAGGGTTGCTCAGGGATTGTAACTAAACAGCTTTAAGTAGCCCTTGTCCTGTAGCCACTGTCCTGCGAGTGTCCCGAATTCCGTCTGCAGACATATGTAACCCTCGTTCCGTCATCGCCCCCTTTATAAAGTGTCCTAAACTATTTGCGCCCCGCGTTTGCGCAGGGGTTGGGTACGTCGCCAGGGTAATGTTTCTTGAAGGTGAGGTGTGGGATAGTCTGCTCTGGCGGTGACAGTTTCAGTTGGCCGTTGCACTTGTGACGCTCTTTTCCCAGGTAGTCGTAATGGCGTTTTTCGATGTCGCGTCGTTCTGCCAGCTGTTGCTCTAATATTCTTAGTGCCCGTCGTCAGGCGGTAAGTCAGTGCGAAATCAGAACCCGTCTCTTGTTTGCATGTACTTGGGAGGTCCGCGTGTGAATTGGGGTCCTTGGGTGCGGTTGGGCGCTGGGGGATTCGGTCGTGTTGCGCGTCGGTTTGCGGTCGTCATGTATAAGGTGCTCGCTTGGGTGGAGCTCCGTGATGGGCGTGGCCACGAGGTTGCAAAGAGTCTGAGGCGATTCGGGTTGTCTCTGGTGGGTGCGGCATTGAGCTCTTATTGCGTCGGTGGTGTAGGTCCTATGTGGTGGCATGGTTTGAATCGTGTTGTGCCCACCCATTGGTTGAGTACTTCGCACTCGTAGGTTGTGGCGCCGTCGGCTTTACGTAGTTGTGCTGCTGGAAATTGACTGGCGGGGCGATGTGAGCGCGCGTGTGTTTTTGCTTGCGAGCATGCATGTTGCCCATGGTCGGTGGAAGGTCGATTCGTTTATTTGGTTCAACGTGTGTTCTTCGTGATTGAGCGCAGTCAGGGTCGTATGTGGATGGCTTGGCTGTGCGTGGTAGGTCTGGCCTGTTGGTCCTGCTGCGGGTGCGACGTAGAGGTGGTGCTGTCTCGTTGCCGTCCATGTACTGCTCGTTGGATTGGCGGTATAGTGGGTCAATCGTATGTTTGCGCCCCTTCGCGATGTCGTCGTCCTCCTTGAGTGGCCGCGCCATGTGAATCGTCAAAGACGGTGGGGAAACAACCGTGGTGCGCTGGCCCTCTTGCCCTCCAGGGTAGCGAATGCGTTGCTACTGGCCCGGTCGCATGGGCGGCGTCGGGGGCATTGTGCTGATGCTGCGCGTGGGGGCGAGCATGTCTGCAACAAGTTTGCGCCTGATGGTAGAGGTGGCAAATTTTAGGGGAATCTGTGGTCGACAGCGACAGTCGTTCAAAATGTATGGCCCCCCAGACGTCATCGGTGCCTTCCCATGGCTCTGTCCCGACGCCTCTCCCCTAGGTGTGCCCCATGGGGCCCCCGTGCAGGAGATGGGGCCCAGCTATCGTAACTGTGTCGCGCTGCAAGAGTGTTGATGGCGAAGTGTGTATTTGTACCCTGTGTGTTATGATCGCGGATCGCAGGGTCTTGTCACATTCCATTGATCGAATGCAGCAATACCTGGGGTCGATTGGGTTGTGTCTCCAGTCGTTTGCTTGCCCGCATGTGCTCTACCTCGTCCGTGCATGCCCCTCCCCTTAGTATGCCGCTCTGAGTTCCCATGCAGGGCGTGGGACTGTCGCGCGGGTCGCCGTTGTGGGCGTTCTGCCATCGCCTGTGAGTCGCAGTGCTGGTCCGTAGTGCCTTTGGAGGTCATGTGCTAATGGTCTTGTGGAGTGGGTTGGGCAGCATGATGACAGTCGCGTCGGCCGTGGGGCACCGCGCAGATTAAATTCCTGTCCCCCAGGCGCGTCCGTTAGGCCCCCCCTATGCAGGGCATGGAGTTTTTTCAAAGTGAGCGTCGTGCTTGAGAGAGATTCCCTGCGGAAGCACTTGGATGTTTTGTAGCCAGATTGCCGGGGGGCGTCACACTGACCAACTGTGATGGACGCAATAGTGCGGCCTCCAGCGGCGTGTAAGGTCGTATCGGCCTGGTAATGTATTTATCGTAATTGTCTCTTCGTGGGCGTGTGAGGTGTATTTCTTCCCTCCCAGTATGTCATGTAAGTCATGTGTTGCCGAACCGTGAAAATTGCATGTGTTAGTGCGGCCGTGTGGGTATGATTATTTGTTACAGCTGTTTGACAAACTAATTGTGGCAATCTGGAGCTACGTGAAGTCATCTGAAGAGTAGCAACCGCCTGCCCATTAATCTACCATTTCTCCATCGTGCATGCCTCCCCCCAGGTATGCCGCTCAAGGCTCCCATGCGGGGTATGAAGCTGTTGCTCGCATGAGCCGTCGACGTGGAAGTTCTGATGTGCCAGAGCAGCGTGTGCTGGTGGACGGCATGTGCCTGGAGTCAGGTGTAATGCTGGGTAGCATGGGGAGTCGCGTCTGCTGTGGTCTTTTGGTCAATGTTGATGCGTCTCCCCCAGGTAGGCCCGACAGGTCTACCATGCACCCATGCAAGGTATAAGGCTGACAGTCCAAGACTTTGCGGATCGATCTGGGAAGAATCCATCTGCGGATTTTAGTGTCATCCCTGTATCGGCTTACCGAGGAAGCATTCAGACCTGCCATGATGTATGTGAGAGCGTACCGTGTCGCCAGCTGCTTGTAAACGGCCCTGGGGCATTGCTGTACGGAACATCTGAAACATAGACGCGTGAGGTATTTTCTTCCCTCCCTGTATGTAGTGTACGACATTCGATCGTATCGTGATAGGTTGCATGTATTTGTATGGCCGTGCATGCTATGATCGCAGCAGTCCTTGTTGGTCGGCGAGTAACTACTGATACGTGTTTCATCCACCGCATTTTCCCCACTTCCGATGCCCCCCTCCAGGTTTGCCCCGTGGGGCTCCCGTGCAGGGTATGTGGTTGTTTCTGTCGTGGTTGTGAATTTCGTATGTGTCATCGGACGTGCTGTTGGGATGTGCAGATTGTGCTGGTAGAGGCCATTGGGTCGGGTGGCTGTTTGCCGCTGCTGTGCGTTGTGCGTCAATTGTGTTTTTTGGAGTACGCTGGAGTGTGATCGTTGGTTGTACCTTGTGTTGGTGCTCTGGTATGTAAGGACCATAGTTGCGAAGTCATCTATAAGTATCGGTCGGGTGGTAGGCTACCTTCCGTGTCCTACCCCTCCTCCTTCTTATCGTTATTTCTCCTCCTCCTCCTCCTTATCCTTTTTACCTGGTCCTCCGCTCGCATGCGCGTCCGGAACGTAGAGGCCAAGAGCCGTTCCGAATCCACCCGCTGCCTTTGAGCCGCCCCCTGCAGGCGGCGACCTCGCCTGCGACGCGCCCCGCTCCCAGGCGCTGGGCGGTTGGAGCACCCATGGGAGGGGGGGGGCAATGAAAAAGAGGAGCACGAGCAGGAGGAGGAGGAGGAGGAGGAGGAGGAGGAAAAACAAAAGGTTGATGAGGATGAGGATGAGGATGAATGAGGGGGCAATAGGTGGGGGAGGATGTGGGAGAACGGGGGAGCCTGGAGGAGGAGGAGGAGGAGGAGGTGTAGGAGGAGGACCGGTGTCCATCTTCCACGATCATCACCCCCCTTCCAAGTGTCATCTTCAGATGACCATGCACGAAATTATTGTCATTTCGGGAAGCGCCCCGTTGGAGAACATCCGCCCGAGAATTATCAACCGTGCCGAAACATAATTCATTGGACTTCAGCGCCGCGAGTTGACGTAATTGTTGTTTCCTGACAACCATACGTCGCACTTGAACACCATTCCTGAAACTCCAACACTCGGAATCCGCGTGCCTGTTGCGTCCGGGCCATCCTGAGGCGTGTCAGACCACAATTTCCAGGACTACGAATTTTCGACACAGCGGATAGCGTTCAGGACCAACGTACGCGGCGCTATCGTTTTGAAGCGTAGCCGCCATCCATCTCTGAATATGTTTTACTCTTTGACGACGAATATTCGCGGTGCCCAGGGTAACACAGCATTTTGAAAACGTCCCGCCTTCCATCCGTGAACATGTTGCACACTTTATGGCGAATGCGCGCGTCGCTAAGGCGATGACCGCATTCCTTCGTATCTCCCCATCCATTCTCTGGTGGCACCCCCTTCTGACATGTACGACCGCAAGGTGACGAAGTTGAGGTTCGGACCTCTTCCTCCAGGGGAGGAGCATGGGGAAAGAAAGTGAGGAAGGCGAATCAGCACAGGAAAGGGGGTAGGTGGGAGGGGGACAAGGAGGAATGGGAATGGACATGGGACCACTGACGCAGTCATTGAAACAAGGAGGAGGATGGTTGAGGTGGAGAAGAGGCTGGTCCTCATCCTCTCTTTCCGCATCCTTACCACCCTATTATGTTGTCCTCGGCCTCCTCCCCTGGCTCCCCCTTCCTTCCATCGTCCTGACTCTTCTCTTCCCATCCTGCTCATCCTGCCCCTTTGCTGATCATATTCTCCCTCTTCCCCCCCTCTCCCTCTCGTCATCCCACCGATCATCCTCCTCCTCCTCCTCCTCCCCATCCTTCCCTTCCCCCTCTGTTCTTCCCATCGATCATCCTATTCCTCCTCCTGCCCCTCCTTCCCTCCTCCTCCGCCTCCTTTTCCATGCCCTTCTCCCCCATTCTCCACCCTTCCTGCTTATGCTGCCCTCTCGTTTCTCCTACCCTCCCCCCCGCCCCCATCTCCCCCCCCTTCGGGGTGTGTGTGTGTGTGTGGGGGGAGGGTACGTCGAGGGGGAGAGGGGGGAGGATAGGGGTGATGGTTGGGGGGGAAGGGAGGGCTCTCCTTCACCTCACCTCGATCCTCGATCTTTGATTCTCTTTTCGATCTCCAAGCGTGGATCCTTTATGCTCCCCCCCCTCGATGCCCGATCCTTGATCCCACCTCCCCTCGATCTCCGATCCCCCGATCCCCCCCCCCTCACCCCCTTCCCCTCGATCTTCCCATCCCCTCGTTCCTCCTTCCTAAATGTTCTCCCACTCCTGTCCTCGATCCTCCGTCCTTATCCTCCCACCGGCAGCGCAGCAGCAGCAGCAGCAGCAGCAGCAGCAGCAGCAGCAGCAGGCCGCCGGGGTGCACAGGTGCATGCGGACTGGACGGCGCCCTCACACGCCTGACCCCGGGGGGTCACCAGTGCTAAAGGGGGGGAAGGTTGCCGGGGTCGCGGTTGCAGCAGCAGCAGCAGCAGCGGCCGCCCTGGCAAAGGCGGCGCGGCTGCTGGAGGCGCTGTGGCAGCTGCCCGCGGGCGCTTCCGGAACCCCCGCCGCGGGGCCCAGCGCCGCTGCGGACCAGCCGAGGGTCTGCGCTCGCCCCTCCGGAGATCATGCACGATCGAGCGGCGATCATCAACAAAAGCACGTGCTTTGACATGGTTCCGATTTTTCTGCCGCTGCGGGCTTCAGTGGGCTTCTCGGCACCAGTGCCGGCCCAAGAGGGCACCACAAAAAGCTTCGAGAGGGCCTAAAGTTTCCCAGAGGGGACCCCAGGAGGGCCGCAAGGCAACCAAACGCAGCCCTAAAAGAGGCCGAACATAGGAGGCTCGTGGGAGGCAGTCTCCGAGAAGGCCCAAGGATAGCCCCAGGATCGAGGGCCGAGGGGTCGATGGGGTCGCTCTGATAATAAAAACGGCATCGACATGCTTTCTCGAATTTCCGCGCGCGGGCCTTGGAGACATTTAATGTTTATGCAGTGTCTGGTTGCTCTAGAGGGGTCGATGGGCCGACGGTTCCAGGGTTCAGGGGTCCAGGAGTCCTGGTGACCAGGGGTCCAGGGGTCCATGGGTCCAAGGTTCGAGGGGTCCAGGGGTCCGGGGTCAGGGGCCAGGGGTCCAGGGTCCAACGGTGCAGGAGTCCAGGGGTCCAAGAGTCCAGGTCGAGAGTCGAGGTCGTTGGAAGTTGATTCTTTCGTCCGTGAAGCGTCGGGGGCCTCCAGGTTGCACCTCCAGGGTCGTCGTCCGTCGTCGTCGTCGTCGTCCCTTACCTCTCCACATCCCCTTCTATTCCCCTCCTCCCCTCCTCCCCTCATTATCGTCCTCGTCTCTTCTCCTCTCCTCCTCTCCGCGAGAGCTCCAGCTCGCACCCAGGATTCTGGAGGCATCCGAGAGTTCCGAAATTAGGGAGGGCTCCGAGTCCTGACCTTTGGCGGCTCGAACACATCGTCTGTATCGTTTTCCAACTTTTTTGGCGTTCCGGCGGGGGCCGCTTCTGGCCCCCCAGGACCGTCACAAAACAACTCATACCGAGAAACTGTCGGGGCTCCAGACTGTAGTGACCACACCGTTTTTTGTTGTTGTTTGTTTTCCTTTTTTGTAAAAACATCGGCATCAAAGTGCTACAAACATTGGCCTAACTTACCCCAGGGACCGACTTCGTCTGTGACGTTGACCACACGATATGTTCAGTCAGTGTGGATTCGGGGTGACCGCGGGGTTTCTTGGACTCAGGAAGTTCTTTGAGGATGTCTCGGTCGACTGGGGCACCCAGAGTCCCAGAGCAGTGCGGTGACGGACCGTGTGGTGAGTTCTTTGGGGACTGCGAGGTCACCGCGCGACCTGTAACCGCACCGTGCCGGGAGCCCCATAGTTGGCCCGCCGACGCCGCGGCCTGCGGGAGCCACTCTTCTACAGGCCGTCTGTGCGGCGACTGGTTGAAGGGCACATCGCCCTTGGACGCGGCTTTTTGGTATGAGGTGCCCAGAAATGGCCCGCTACGAGGTCAAGAAGCCATTCGCGGTTCGCGATTTCCGCTATTCGCGATTTCTCATTCTCATCCTCGTCTTGCTCTTCTCCCCCAGTGGGGCGGCGCAAAGCGCTCCGCGAAGCGCAAAGCGCGGATATAGCTGCCCTTGTCGGACAAAAACGCCCCGGGGTCCAGGGTCCGCTTTCCCTCGGGAACCGCCTTTCCTCGTGGCGCCCGATGCTGAGGCCCGAGTTTACGGGGCTCCGGATCCTTCCCCAGACCTCTGACGTCACGTTTCTCTGGCAACGTGGGCCGCCATGGGTCTTGGGCGCTTCCCCAGGACCCGTTTTTCATCCCAAACCGTTGTTTGCTGGTCCTTGGGATTGTTGGGGCTCTGGGGCGGCCCTGGGAGGCCTGAAACGGCCCAATCCCCTCCGTCGTAATTTTTCGCAGCGCGAGGAGTTCTGGGAATCTCTGCAGGGGTCCGAGCGCCCAGACCTCTTTGGCGGCTCGAGAAGCCCTCTCCAGAGGCTTTCCGTCGTTTTCTCTTTGGCTTGGCGGGGGCCGCTGTCCAGATGGCAGAGGGCCTGGGCCTGGGCCCTTCCGCGTTTTACGTTGAGCGGGCTCAGGCTACCGAGCCGCAGCGTTCACGCGGCAAATGGTGGCAGAACAAGCAGTAGACCCGCCAGAGTGCAGAAATAATCGGTACAGGAGGTGCATATTGAAACGGAAACAGCGTTTGCCCGCGAGGGCAAAGCGCATTGCAGGCGTAGGCTGGTAGTCCCCATCCCCCCCTCCCCATCCCAGCATCCTACCCCTCATCTCCCTTCCAACATGCCCTCACACAGGGTCCTAGACAAGTCAAGTTCATGCTTCTGCCGCTGGCGGTTGACACGCTCTTTATTGTAATGTTGACGGTCGACATGCTCCCTACCTAACGCCAGGGCCTTTTTCTCCACCGCCACCTCCAGCCTCCTCCTGTTTCTCCTTGTCCATACTTCCCTCGAAGCCTCGGGAGCAACGACTGGTGGCAGAAAGAAACGGCCTCCCATGCACGCAAATCAACTGAGAGATGCTGATGCCATACTCTGCACTGGTGGCCACGTGCCTCAAGGGTCCACCACCACGGCCAGGAAATTGGAGGCGGAGCGGACCGAGGAGCGCGGCATAGTGCGAGCGGGCGGCTGCCAACGGGGAGGGGAGAAATAGTCGTGTTAGCTGACTTTGTGGGGGCCGTGGTGGGAACCTTACTCTTGGTTGTGCTTATCCTCGTGAACGTAGGGGTGCTGGTTGTGCTGATGCTGCGCTCGGTAGTGCAAGTCCGAAGTGGGTTGCCCCCAGTCGCATCCGAGGTCATACTCATTGTGTTGGCCGTAGTGCGAAGTATTCTCGGGGTCGTGATCGTGGCCGAACGCGTGGTAGTAATCTTGATCCTGCTGGTGAGAGTGGACGTGTTTGCGGCCGCGCTCGTCGTCGAGACCGTGGTGCCAGTCGTACCCTTGGTCGTAATCGTTGCCCTGCTTTTGGCCGTAATCGTGCTCGTACTCGTGACCGTGATCGTAATGCCGCTCGTCTTTGCAGTTGCGGTCGTGCTCGCGGCCGTCCTCGTAGCCGTCGGCGTGGTAACACGGGAGCAGACGTCGTTTGCTGTGTCCAGATCGGCATATGGATGGTGGTCTTCATACTGCAATGCCGAAGAACATCAAGTTATGCGAAAAATGCTGAGCTGTCCTCCGGATCCACTTCCCCCATCCCCAACTCCTAACATCGTAACATGTAACATGTCCGAACCCATGTTTTGCTATTGCCTCACCGATGATTTAAATAGCTGCGACCCGTTATCGCATTCCGACTGCAATACAGAGGCAACCAATATATGCGCAGGTTTCCGATGTGTCTTCGGGATCCACCTCTTTGCCTCTGTTCCTCCAGTCCATCCTTTCCCTATTTGTCGGGAGCCAACTGTGACGGCAAAAGGAAATCCCTACCCATGCACGCTAAACAAGTAAGAGATGCCGACTCCATGGTCTGTCCGGATGGCCACGTGCCTCAATGGCCCACCATTGCTGCGCCAAAGGACCACGGAGGCGGAGTGGACCAAGGAGCGTGGCTAAGTTCGGCCGCTGCTCGTCTCGGAAAGCGGCTGCGCGGGAACATGCACCACAATATCAACGTGTTCGGTCCACATCAGGTTGCAAAGGAAGCAACCGACCGCTTGCAATAACTGCCATTTCCTCCTTCACCTCGCCTTCATACCTTCCCCTCTTCACTCTCGGGCCCCTAAGGGCAGGCCTGAAGGGCCTACCAACACCGCCAGGAATATGGTGGCGCAGCGGACCAAGGAGCGGAGCTACACTCAGCTGTTGTTCGTGTCGGGCGCCGCTGCGCTCGGACATACACCACAATATCAGCCTGATCGGTCCATCGCGGGTTGCAAAGGAAGCGGCCAAGCATTCGCAATTAATGCGTTTTCTTCACCCCCAACTGCTGTCCTCCTCCATACTACCTTCTCTATGTCTGGGCCATCAAGACTGATGACAGAAAGAAGAGGCCTCTCATACACGCTCGTCTCGGGCGTCGCTGCGCTGGAACATGCTCGACAACACCAAGTTGCTCCGTTCACAACGGATTGCAGAGGAAGCGACCACACGCACATGCGCACAAACACACACACACACACACACGAACACGCGCACTTGCACGCACGCGCACAAGCACACGCACAAGCACACGCACACGCACACGCACGCACACGCACACGCACACGCACACGCACACGCGCACGTGCACACGCACACGCACACGCACACGCACACGAACATGCACACGCACGCGCACTTGCACGCGTACGCGCACACGCACACGCACTCGCACGAGCACACACACACACTCACACGCAAACGCAGACGAACACACGCACACTCACACACACGCGCATATGCACACGCACACGCACACACGCATACGCGCACACATGCACACGCAAACACGCACACGCACACACGAACACAAGCACACACGCACACACACACACACACACACGCACACACACGCACACAGGCACACACGCACGCACGCACACACGCACACACGCACACGCACACACGCACACGCGCACACGCAAACACGCACACACGCACATGCGCACACACGCACGCACGCACGCACGCACGCACGCATGCTTTCACGCACGTAATCACTCACGCACTCGCGCACACGCGCACACCCGGACACACACGCACACACGCACACAGGCCACACACGCGCACACGCGCACACGCGCGCACGCGCGCACGCGCGCACGCGCACACGCGCACACGCGCACACGCGCACACACGCACGCACGCACACGCGCACACGCGCACGCGCGCGCACGCGCACACGCACACTCGTGCACACGCGCACTCGTGCACACGCGCACACAATCACACGCGCACGCGCGCATACGTGCACACGCACACATGCGAACACGCGCACATGCGCTCACGCACGCGCGCACACGCGCACACGCGCACACGCACACGCGCGCACACACGTACACATAAACATACACATACACGCGCATACATAAGCAGACACACCCGCCCGTACCCCTGTCACATGGGGGAGAGGAGGATAACGGAAACGAAGGTTGGAGGGTGGGGCAAAGAAATTAGGTACAGGTGTGGGCAGGCAGAGAAGGTTGGGGGAGGCCGGGTCTATTGTTATTTTTGTTGGCCGCCACGCCACATAAAGGGAGCAGTGCATCGCTGGCGCTGTGGCCAAACCAGCGAAAAATATAAATCCCAAATACAGCAGGGATTTGAGTTCACCCAGGTCATCTGCAACCTGATCTTTATCAGGATGCAGCCCCCTCTTGAGACAGTGAAGACTTCTCAAGCCAGTCACAAGAGGGTTGGAGCAGGCCTTTCCCAGCTTCATGACCCGATCACCGCTGCTGTAAGATTTGCTACTCATGCACAGGAACAAGTGACTGTTGTCACTGCAAGGAAGGCGATGACTCGATTGCCGGGCTGAAGGAGTTCGCCCCTTTTCCAAGCTTGAACGGCCGCGACAGTCTCCTGACACAGGCGGAGCCGAGCACTTGAACCCGATGAGGCACGTTCTACATTGCCGAACCGAGCCCACGCGACTCCACCTGTGGGAGACTTGCAAAGAAGGCGGCTTCTCGACAGGAGGCGGCTGCGTCCGCGGCGCCCCTCGAAACTCGAGGCGAGGCCGCTGGGGCAGCAGCTGAGAGCCAGCAGCGAGAACGGCACGCGCAACCTGGATGCGTCGGTCTAACTCCGACGCCTCCACGGGGGTCAGGCGCTGCCGAGCCCCCTCCTTGGCCGCTATGTCGGCGTACAAATTGCCGAGACGGCGAAACCTCTCATCCGAGCTCAAATCGACCTCCTCCACATTCTTATGCGCGTCCACCTTGTGGAGCGCTGTGCAGAGATTCACGAAGTGATGGCGGGCCTGGAGCACCTGCCTTGAGTGCTGTCGCCTCGCACTCATGGCACCCCTGGCTCCGAGGGCTCGGCGCAAAACTACATTAGCACAATCAGAGTAGCACGCCGAGGGGCCTTCGGCGCATGGGCCAGTCCAGGCCAAAGCGCCGAACTCCGAGCCCTGAGGGGTGCGAGGCCAAGGGGGCCCAAGAGGTCCCTTCAAGGGCCTTCAAGGGACCTCTTCGAGCTGGTGAGCGCCTGAGCACCTTCAATGAGGTTACCCAGGCGCTCACCAGCTTCAGAGACCATAACCGCCGCCCAGCCCGCTCGAGACAGCTCGCGAATGGTGCTACGGCTACAAGAGCCGCCCATGAAGAGGTGCCTCCAAAAACCGCCCCCTGGACCCTGGGGCAGGCCAGACAGAGAGTGCTCAGGCGACGGCAGCTCCGCCACTCGCCACTCCAAACTAACTCCACGCTCGCAGAGAGGAGGCGGCGCCGTGTCTCCAGGATGCTTGAAGGCACCACAAAGGAACAGCTCTGGTTCGTAGGCGGGGTTATCCTGGTCCTTCGCGGCCTCTTGGGCCCACTGGGGGAGCAACTCGCCCCGCTCGGGCTGGGGGCGCGGACAGATGTAGAGCCGGTGGAAGATCGTGTCCCGCTATTTCCCGCGCGGGCCGCGCAAATCCGAAATTTCGTAGCCCGCGGCGGCTGCTTCTCCTGCAGTCCAAACGCCCTTAATGGAAAACTTACGAGAAGCAAGCATTTTCTTAAACCACGCCCCAGCATAAACGATGACCAGTGCCGTAACGATCCCCAGACTCACGCTCGAGATCCTTGAAGACAGCTTCCTTACAGGACAGCTTAACCAGCTCGGGGGTGGAGAGGGCGAGGGGGATCTCACGGCCGAAGTCATCGCGGATCGTGACGAAATTTGGCATAGACCAACCCAGCCTATACAGGGGCACCCGAAGGGCGGAGATGGGGCCCCTGACCTTGGCCCAAGACCAATCGTCCTTAGCAAGAGCACGATTCCACCCCTCACGAAGCTCTCTCCAGCTCAAACATCCAGGCAAAGCCCGAGTGTGGCACAGCCAAACTTTTTTAGCCCAACGGATGATCGGCGCGGCACTGGCCCTCCAGGAGGGGTCGCCCTCCAGAAGACACGCAACCGAAAGCGACCTGCCTTGGGCGCGGGGTTCGACGCAAGACGCGCTGGCCCGCCTGAGGTCCAAGGGTCCCCGATCCGAAATGCCGAAGACGCCCGGCCCATGGGCGGCGCCAGCCAACGGACCCGAGGCGAAAAGCCGAACGCATTTTTGACCGAGAACGTCCGCATGTCTCCCGAGCCTGCGAGTCTTGCGCAAAGAGGCAGCAATGCGAGACTTGAGCTTGGCCGCGCGGCCTCTACCAGGGGCGCCCAAAGCTCTGCCAGCGGTGTAGTCCACACCGAGGTTAGTGAACCTGCCCGCGTCAGAACCTACCAAAGGTTCCAGAGAAGATAACAACGCAAACGAAACCTCTATCTAGCTGGAGACTATTCCGACCTTGTCCATGGCCAGCTTGCGCCCCAAGGTTTCAGTGACAGCCCTATGAAGAGCACGAGCCCCCGCCACAAGCCGCGGGATAACCACCTTAGCAGCGTCGATGCAGCTAAGGATTAAGTCGTCTATGTGCGCGTCAAAATCGGCGCCGAGCTCCCTGGGGATGCTGCCGAAGCTCCCCATAGCGGACGCACGGATGAAGGTGGTCGCAACGGGGCAGCCCGCAATGAGGCCGCGGATGACAAAGCAGGGCCCGTCAACGAAACCACCGAGAGTCAAGAACTTGGCCGGTGCATAGGCTCGACTGGCAAGCCTGGCAACGTGGAGGGGGGACCCAAATTGCTTGCACCTAGACCATGCTAATTTCAAATCGGTATGCTCGTAGTATTTTCGGAGGTCCCCAAAAAATGACGCCGAAACCAGGCCCCCTGCTGGAGCCCGACTCGGCCTTGCAGGCCTGCCTCCACACCGCGCCGCTGGCCCCCAGATTGGCCCCCGCAGCCCCGAAGTCCCCGGGGTTGCGGTCCTCCCAAAGCTGAGCTTCAACTTTGCGAGCCTTGCCCCAGACCCGATGCCAGCTAAAAAACGACCCCAATCGGCCGAACAAAAAAAAACCATGCCTCCTTGGCCAGGAGGGCCATAAGAAACCACGAATGATGGAGCGGAAGGCACCCCGTGGCCTCCATGACAAACAGCCGCAGAGCTTGCATCGCAGTGTCACACAGAAGCGAGTAGCGCCTGCAGTGAAAACCACCAACGCTGACGGCACTCGCCACCTTGTATCTCTTGGGCAGTTTGCGAATCACAGACGGCACGAGAATGGCGCTGGGCTCCAGAAAATCCCCAGGACAGGAACCGACGCCGTCACCGTTCCCCCTAATATTGACAAGCTTGTCCGACTCGGCCCTAAGGAGGGTCAGGGGGTCAGCAATGATGGAGCCGTTGGAGGACAGGGTCGTGGAAAGGGGTCCATGGCTGGGGGTCCGTGGAGACAAGATGGGCTCTTTCCCCCCCGAGTCCAGGCCCTCTCTCAACCAGTCCTTGCAAGCTTCCCTGGACTTTGGACGCGGCAGTGGCCTTGCACGCAGGCCTGACCGACCTCGCCGAGCAGCTGACTGAGGTCATCACGGTGACCTCCCTCCAGGCCGCCCACGAAAACATCGAGGCCAGAGTCCCCGCTCTCGCAGGGCCCATGCGGATCTTGGCTAAAACAATGTTCGAGAACGTCGAGCTCATCGGATCGCGCAGGATCCGAGAAGCTACGCCAGCGCCAGCGGGAAACATTACGCTGCCAGTCCGAGTGCGCCTCGGCGGCGAGGTCGCCGGGGGGCGACTGCAAGCCCCGCGAGATGTCGCGGCCAGCATGCGACGAGATAGCCGAGCCGCCACCGTCCACGTAGCACCTGAGCGCGCGGAGCTGCGCTGCCAGCCACACGATGGACCTAAGGCTAGGATGTGTTTCTTCCCCCCCAGGTCGAAGAACAAACTTCCAGTGGATAGGGGGGCGCTTGCCTCGAGCCCCCTTGGCTTTGAGATCAGCCCCCAGGGCCCTCGCTAAGTCAGATTCAGCCGGGTCCGCCCAGAGACGGTAGGGTAGCCAGGAAACAAGAGGTCCTTCGCGGCATCCAAGTTGCCCTCCAACACGGCTCGATGGGCGCGTTTCGCCATGCAGAGAGCCTCGATCCAATCTCAGGGCACGGGGCAGGCCCCGAGGGGGCGGCGGGGGGGGGTCAGGGGGGCGGCGGGAGGCGGGGGCCTTAAGCGAAGCCAGAGACCGATGGAAGAAAGGCTGCCACAGGGCGGCGCGGCGACAGACCAGCCTCGGCAACGACTCGGACTTCTTGAAGGCACTTGCTCAAACTCTTGGACACAACGAAAAAGTCAAACACATCTGGGGGGGCCCGAGCTGTGGAACTGAGCGTGGCCACTGGCAATCACACTTTCACCTTCCGCAAGCTCTGAACAATCCGTTTGGTCCAGGGCCCCCAGGAGAAACATTGAAGCCCCCAGCAAAAATGAAATCACAGCTGAGAGTGTCCAACAAACAGTCCAACAGCACGAAGAATTTCCATATTCCCATCCGCGAGTCCTTGCGAGTGGCGCAGGTAGACCGACACCGCGCAGAACGAGGTGCAGCCTGGCACGCGGGTCAAGACCGCGATAGCGCGGCCCCCCACCAGCGCGAGCGTGCCAGGATGCTTATACAAGCCGAGGCCGTCCCTGACCAGCGCCGAGCGCCGAGACTACCGAGCTGACTCCACCTCCTTCACCAGGGAGACCAGGGGCCCACAGGGACTGCCAACCGAGACCCTTCGAGCTCTTGGAGGCCTGGGCAAGTTCTTCACGAGAACGAAGGCGGTGTTCTTGGGCACTATCCACATGGGCTGAGGAGTTCTCCAGGAAACTCTTGAGGGCGCCCCGGCGATTGCAATTCATGGTGGCCACTTCCAACGACATATCTTCCAGACCAGATATGTCGGAGCCAGGGGGAGCAGCAGGAAGAGGTCGTGGGTCAGGAGCCTGAGGAGCCTCAGGAGCATTGCGGGAGGCCTGCGAGGACCCCAGAGGACGGGGGGGCACCAGGACTTCACCAGGAGCGAGCGGGGCAGGCCCAAACTTGGTGGACCTAATGCTGGCGGCTCCAGGGAAACCCAAAACGGAACCGAAAAGACGAATTCCAGCATGCCGAATATTGGGCCCGATCGGGGAGACCCGAGAGGCCAAACAACCAAAATAATCGAGCAGATTGCTTGCACGAGAGCCTACTCCAAGGCCCAAACTCAGACACACATACCCGCCCTCAGGCATTGGCCGAGGGGGGGGGGGGGGGGCTGCAGCAAGGGCCGAGCCGATCCCCTCACGAATGTCACCTGGGGCGGCATGCCCAGTCGGCTCAGAAACGCGGCAGCAGGAGCATCTTCGCCCATGAGCTCAGCTTCGCCCACCTCGGGCACAGGGATGGCAGCCGCCTGCGGCCCAGGTGCCGCCCTCGGCGCACTCGGGCCACTGCCAGCGGTGGCCTCTCCGTCATTGCCACGTCGCTTCTTCGCCGCCATCCGAGCGACGCGGGCCTGGTGCTGCTCGGTGACGACTGCTTCAGCGCGCCCGCGAACAGCTTAGCGGCCATCTCGTTGATAGACGAGGCGAAGCCGGCCGAGCGCTTGGCGAGCTCCTCACGATCTTCGGTCGATACCTCAATTTCGGCCTCATCAAAAGCCTCCAAGACGTCCATCTTAATGAATTTTGTGCAGTCCACGTTGCTGCTGACAACGCCGGCCATCTTGATGCGCGGCGTAACAGGGGCCGCAGCCGCACTCGTCGAAGCCGTGGTCGATTCGTTCAGTTTTGCCACCGCTATCTGGTATTCCGCATCAGCGTAATCCAGCGCCTTCTTGGATTCACAAACTTTGTCTTGTTGCTCTTGAACTTGCTTCTGCAGCTGGAACGGCCTCTCCAAGTCGCCTTCGCACTTTTTCTCTGCGCGACGTGCAGCCGCCTGCTGAGATTGCAAGGCTGGCTGAAAATCCACTTCTGGAGGGTGCTCCAGTGCAGCCAAGTGGCTTGCCAAACATTTGTATTTCTTGGCCCTGGCCGTGTCTCCCGCTTTGTCGGACAGCGTCGCCAGCTGTGCGGCCTCGTCTTTGGAGAGGGCTTGGACGCGGCCCACTGGCAATGGCGGGCCATCGCCGCGCCCGCCGCCTCCACCTTTGCCGTCGCCAGATCCAGCTTGAGAGGCGCCCTGGCCAGCGCCCTGGCCTCCTCCAGCTGGCTGACCACCAGGCTGGCCTCCGCCCTTGCCGTAGCCGACCCAGGGGTCGGAGTAGCAGCGCGCGCCCTTGCCGATGAAGTAGCCAGGGGGAGGGGGCCACTGACCGCCATAGCCGCATTGCCCATAAGGGACAGCAGCAGGAACGCTAGGCAGAGGTGAACGGCAATGCTGAGCCGTGAGCGCGTTCTTCCTGCACCCGCACGCCGTGCACCGAGAGGTTGAAGCTCGCGGCGGCGGCGGCGGCGGAGGCGGAGGAGCTGCTGCCCCCTTCCCGTTGACAGTGTTCCACCAGCCATGCCGAGCATGTTTACCCGAAGCAGAAAATGCCATGGGCCTACGGCACCTGTGAGAGAAGGCGAAAGAGCGGGTGTTTGAGTACACGGTGTTTGAGCACACGAAAAGGCGCAGGTTCGCAGGCGGGGGGGCGCGCCCCCCGTGCCAGCAAGCTCTCTGTGAGCCACCTCGAGAAATGGATTACTTGAGCCAAAATGGCTACGGAGGGTTTATTTCTCAGAGTGCCTACGTGAAGATGGCCATACGCCACATGTTAGATGTTTGTGCACGCCCGCGGATGGTAGAATTATCGAAAGCCGTCATAGCATTGCCAAGTTTACGACCCAAGGTATTCGCATCGCAATCCGCGGAACGCCGCGTTTTGTTTGCCGCCGCAGTCTCGTGGCGTTGGATCTTCGTTTTGAAGAGCCGGTGCCCCGCATCCTCTGCTACCGCCTCCGTATCCCCTGCTCCTCCCGCTTCCCCCCGTCTCCCCTCCTCCCGTCACCCCGCTCGCTTTGGCGCGCCCATCGCGCATTTTGCGTGCTCTCCACATTTTGCTTAACAGCGACCCGCATGTTCAGTGCATTTACGACGGTATCCACGAGATCCACAGAGATCATCAAAGCACGCTGTCACATCATTGTCGCCAGCGGCTTCAACGCGCAGGTTGGGGCATTCACCATTTCTGAGGACAACGACACGGACAGCGACGACGACGACCGGGCAACCTCAAGACGCGTTGGCTGCCATGGTTTTGGGGAACGAAACTCAAGAGGCACCTGGTTGCGAAATTGCGCAGCACAGGAAAGGCTTCAGATCGCGAGCGCATTTTCCTTCAAGCCGGCGCGCGAACTACACAAAAGTACACCAACGGCGACAACGAGAGGCTGTTCGAGTACATATTGCTAAGCCTTAATGTTTTCCGACGTTACACGAATGCTGAAGCCAAGAACGCGTCCGACTTGGGATCGGACCACGGAACTGTTCTCGCTGACCTGAAGATGCCAGAATGCATGGTCACGAAACGACCGCACCTGGACCGACAGGACAACTTGCCAACCTAAGCGTCTACCGCGATCACCAGCGCCCACAACTGCACCCAAATAAATCGCGAAGGCCTGGCGGCGGGCGCCGCCGACCCTGAAAGACATCGACGACGATCAGGGGGGGGGGAGAGGAGAAGGAGGAGGAAGCGGAAATAAGGAGGCGGAGGAGGAGGAGGAAGAGGGGGGGGATGGGGGAGGGGAGGGGGAAGAGGAGGAGGGGGGGGAGGAGGAGAGGAGGAAGAGGAGCGCGGGAGGGATTGTCGCGCCCCGTGCGCGGCTCAAACCCCAAGAGGGTCCCGCGCGCCCCCGCAGGTTCTGAGCCCGGCGCGATGGTTTTAGATCTTCTTTTCGGGATCTAGGTGCGATGGCAATCAATCCTAGGGACATTCCGATTCCAGAC
Organism: Prorocentrum cordatum; assembly: GCA_963575745.1. Taxonomy (NCBI): domain Eukaryota; class Dinophyceae; order Prorocentrales; family Prorocentraceae; genus Prorocentrum; species Prorocentrum cordatum. The sequence continues at coordinate 136,300 of CAUYUJ010022381.1, forward strand.
GTCGTCGACCCAAATCTCGATGGCGACCTTCGCCCAGCCGATCGTGATCGCGTTGTTCCCGTTCCACACTTGTGTTCGCCCGTTTGACGCAGACTACTTTTCTTGCGACGGACAGTCGCGACGCTGAGCCACGTCCAACTGGAAGCACAGCTTTTGGAAGGCACACAGAGAAACAACCGAGACCTACCAACTTGGGAAACACTTTGCGCGCACGCACGGACAGTCGCGATGTTGCGCCGCATCGGACTGGAAGCTTCGTGCGCGGGCGAGAGCAAGGACAGCAACCAGGGGCGCGACCGCGCTCGCAGAAACGCTACATGGGGGCGCCAGCGACCACGCAAAGGACCACGGCTGCGACGGACACGAACGCCTTCCTCATGGCCCGGTTGGGGGAGGGCCCAGCCGACGTTGCCAGGGAATTGTCGGCCGTCCGCTCGGGCGGCGGCGGCGACAGCAGCCGCGCCAAACGCCCTTTTTGCCGGCGATCCCGAGGAGCGCGACCGTGCTCCCCAGCGCAAAGGCTTGAAAGACGCGGCCCCGCACGAAGTTGTTCAGATGGCGCGGTTGCACGCCGACGGCTTCGCTGACGCTGCCCGGGCGGTCTTGGAGGGCCCGCGCTTGGACGTGGGGCCTGTCTATAACAACCAGCGTGTCGCCAGTGCGAATACGGCGCTCGCAGTTGAGATCTGCAGCTTGGCCGACGAAGACCTGAGTCTTTATTTCGCGCGCATGGGCCGCGGCGACGGCATCGCGATTCCCGCTGCGCTCGCGAAGGCCATTTTGGCTTCGAGCTCTGCTCGCGTCGAGGTTCACCAGGGGCGGTTCTCCGGCCCCGAGCCCGTGGCGGAGAAGAGCAAGCTACAGCGCGCTTTGCGGTTGTGGCGGGCGGAGTTCGACGTGCTGGGCGCCGTCGGATCAGCGCCTTCCAAGCAGACCACGCAGCGTTCTTTGAGGCGTCTGATCTGCCAGATCGACGCGTTAAAGAACCCCTTGGAGGCGGCGGCTCTCGCCGGGCCCAACGACCCAGAAACCATCTTGCAGGTGGCGGAGCAATTGGCGGGAGAGCGGGCCGCTTCCGCGCCGACGCGCCCTTCGCAACGCGCGAGGGCCCCCGCGAACGCGGCGCGGGCTGGCCGGGGGAGCAAGGACAAAAACAAACACAAGGACATCAACGCGGGCAAAGGCGCAGGCGAGGCATGGATTCCATGTTTTTTCTACCTCAGCGGATGCTGCCGCCGGGGCAACAACAACTGCAGATTCAACCGCGCGGGCCGCAGCGCGTGCAAATATTTAGCAACAGTTGTTTGCCGCATCTGCCGTCAACCTGGGCGCCAGGGCATCGAACGCCCGCGCGAGGACTATGGGGCGCCCCCTGGGGCGGGGCCCGGGGCAACAAAAGGACAACCTTGGCCGGGGCCCGGGCGAACAGGCAGCGCCAAAAAAACAGCTGGACAGGCTTAGCAAAAGGATGAGGCGCCGACGCGCCCGCCCCTGCACCTTCCGGTTTCGAGGCCGAGGGGGGCCAGAAGCGCAGCCGGATCGGAGCCGGCGCTCTGCGCGCAGAGGCAGCCGGATCGGAGCCGGCACCAACGACGCAGCAGTCCGCGGCCAGCGCGCCAGCGGCCAGCACGGCAGCACGATAGTGAACGAACAAAAGAACATTTACAAGACGGTAAGGGATACTTAGGATTGTGTCTCTGCGAACACGCCGCGGATTTCCACCCCCAACCTCGCCCTTGGAATCGACGGTACCACTTTCGAATCGATTTTGGCGATGGCGGCAGATTCGGGCGCCGAAAGACACGTTTTGGCAGATGGGGGTTACAGGCGCGCAATGAACATCCGCCCCCTAGACGCCCCCCTCATCCTAGAGACGGCGAACGTGGAGAGCGTTGTCACGGACCAGTGCGACGTCGCATGTGGAGCTGTCCTTCTCCAGGGCGTCCTGATGTGTAACGCGGCAACGTTGCCCCGTCTAGTCGTCGCCCTCTCGGCGGACGACAACTGGCAGTGCGGCCAAGTTCGCGCAGGAGCTGTCCTGGCGGATCCCCAGCGAGGCCGTTTCAATTTTCTCAGGTCTGGCAATTAGTTTATTCTCGTTGGTGCTAATACGACACCTACCCCATTGCCATTGCCATCCTTTTCGCCACCACCATCATGGGGAAAGGGAAAGGAGGGGGGGCAGGGCACGTTGTAGCAAGGGTTCTGTTGTGTCGGAGTTTCGCAATGGGGCATCATCGCAGCAAGAGATGACGGGGGGGGTTGACAGTCGTGCCGCTGCGCCACGGCCGACTGGATTCCAAATGCCTGGCAGCGGGGTGGACAGCCGCGCTGCTGCGCCACGGCCGACTGAATGCCCGCCGTTGGGCGCGTCGTCAACGCTGGGTCACGGCGGGTCGCGGGCGCCAAGCACGCTCGAAATGCACGTTGCCAGCCTTGGAGAAGAAGCTGTCGTAGCGGCGGGCGCCCCGGAGGCCTCCCAGCAGCATTCTGCGCGCGGCGATCATCGTAAGATGATGTTGCACCTCCCTGAGCGTGGAAGCCCGCCGACTGAGATGGGCCCTGCGCCCCTTATCCGTTCTAAGAAGGGCCGCGCGGCGCGCGACCCGAATTGCGACATCTGCGTGCAAGCAAGGCTTCGTGCTCGCCCGGCGCGGCGGGTGCACCGGGAGTCTCGCGGAGGGAAGGTTTCTTCGGACCTCGCCGGCCCCCTGCCCGTCAGCCCCAACGGAAACGAGTGCGCCCTCGCCGCCGCAATCCGACTTTCTCGGCGCGGTTTCGCGACGCCCATGCCCAACAAGGAGCCCCAAACAGTGAGAGGCGCGATGTTTGATTACAAGCTCGATCAGCGACGTTTGCGGCGATTTCATTCGGATGGCGGCGGGGCGGGCGTCCAAGGGGGGGTGGGCAGGCGGCTTCGGGAACGCTGTCACGTTCACGCGGGCGCGGGAGGCTATGGGTCGCAGGCCAGCGGCATCGCTGAGAGGCGCATCCAGGAACGATGTGAGATCGCCCGGGCCCTCTTCCTACAGGCAGGCGCCCCGGGAGAGCTCTGGGGCGAGGCGCTGGCGCGCGCCGGCGCCGTGTTCCACAGCGCCCCCCGCAACGTGGCAGGGCAGGGGGGCATGGTGCTCCCACAAATGCTCGAAAGTACTAGTTGCGATGATGTAAGTAAATGCCCCCCCCCCCCGGGTTTGCAAGCGCGCTCATCTTATCCCCGCGCCTGTGCGGGCGGACAAATTGGACGGAGTTGCTCGGGTTGGAGTGTTCGTCGGTTACGACCCGTGGACGGTTTGCGGCGCCAGGGTTGCGCCGGTGATTCGCTGCGTGGGCGAGTGGGTCGTGGAGAAGCCGATCGTTTCGACTGCCGCGCGCGCTGTCGACGCCGAGTTAAGAGCCGCGGCAGCGAGCTCGACCCCCTCGACGGCGTTTTCGACGCGCCTGAGACGGGCGCCCCCCGTTCCTGGAAGGACTCCGCGGCCGCGGAGAGTGGCGCGGCGGCGCCGGAAGCGGGGCCGCAGGCGGCGGCCGGAGACCGTCGAGGTGCTGCACCACGCCCGAGTGGAACCGTCGCGCCTGAGACCCCTGCAGCAAATGCGCGGGGTCGCACAAACAGTCGTTTCGCCGCAGTCGAGGAGCAACGCGCCTATTGGCGCGAGCGTAAGCGGGAGTAAACCCGCACGCGCGCCTGGTCCAGATCGTTGGCCGTTCTCGTAGATGGCCCCCTGCGGCCAGGCGAGGGGGGCCTCGATTGGGGCGCCGCCAGTTCGTGTAGCACGCCTTCGTCGTTCGAGTCCGTGGCCTCTGACAGCGGCGACGCCCAGCCGGCTTCGTCTCGCGATGAAGTGGCAGAGCTGGCGATTGGCACTCACTCGCCCCGCCCAGTCCGTTCCGTAGGCGCCGCCGCCGTTGCGACAGGGCTCCGCGAGGATACGTTCCGCATTTCTGCGAGCGCCATCACTGCGCAGGGGCCGGTAGCCGTGATTCTGCGCCTCTTAGGTCGTCAGGCGGCGCATGTTACGCAGCTGATGTCACGAAATTGCATCTCCAGTGCCCAGATGGCCGTGGAGCTCAGGCGGCGGCGAAAGAGTTCGAGCGCATGGCCGGGAACCCCGTGTGGCTCGCGCCACAAGAGCTGTCGTCGATCCCAGACGGCGCCCGAGTTGTCCAAAGTGAACTCCTGATCTCTGCGATGGGAGCAGCCAGAGTCCCTTCGCGAGCGCAAGGCCCGTTGCGTAGCCATGCGCAACCTTTTGTTCGACAAGCGCATGCAAGTAGCACGTGCGCCGCCGGGGTCGATCTGGGCGCCCTCAGCCAGCCTCGCCGGCGCCCGTTTCGTCCAAGCACGCTACCTCGCCGTGGGTCACCCGACGGAGACCATCGACTTTCTTCGTGCATATTTGCAGGTACATCTGGGAGGAGAAGAGGAGCATTACATCATTATCCCGGCAGAGGTAATCGACATCCTCCCCTTAAGGCGTCCAACAGCAGTTCCGTTACTTGAAGATGCCTGTGAGTAGTCTGGTCCGCACATTGCATGGCATTCAGCGCCCTGGCTCGGATTTCCAAGCCGCCTTCACCCAGTGGCTGTTGTGGAACTGGTGGCAGCCCATGGAGGAGTAGCCGGTTGCGTTCCACCTCTGGCACGGGGGTCCCGACCGCGAGGCCATATGCAGCACGCTGCAAAACTGAAGGTGTGGATCGATGCCGAGCGCTGTGCTGGCAGGAATCCATTATCTGACCACTTGCAGCCAAACCGCTCGTCATGGCGCGACGTTTCCCAGTCCGTCAAATCGACGCAACGCCGCGTGCGACGGAGCTCCAAACAGCGCAACACTATGGCAACATACGTAGAATACTGCGAATTGGACGCTGGGAGGCGCCACCGCTCCCGCATCTGGGACATCATCCGGGTAGCTTTCGACAACAAAGCTCCAGAGTTGGTCCGCAAGTTCCTTGGCTGCTCGCGTGGCGCACCTCGCCAGGCGACTCTTTCAGATGGCCGCGCAGGCGTCGCCGCCATCTTGTCCCAGTCGGCGCGCTGCCAGAGGGTCGTCGGAGACCGCGAGGCGATTGTCGGCTGCAGCGCGCGCCCCGTCACAACGCCAGCGCAGCAAACGACCCCTCCTCGACCAGAGGATTTGGCGCCAGCAGAGGCTGGAACAGGTCGCCGTAGAATTATTGGCGAGGCCTTTTGTGCAGCTCGTTGTGCTAGGCCAGACTTCTCTCTTGCAGTTGGTCGTCTCGCTCGGCGCGCCGACAAACGGTGGCCTTGGGCAGAGGCAGAGCTTGGCCGCTTTGTCGGGCACGTCCTTTTCAGCTCGGAATACGGCCTTGCGATTTTATGTTCCGGCAACTCTTGGGGCGACCTGGAGCTCCATGCCTGGGGCGGCGCAGATTATGTTGGCGCCCGAGAGCGCCGCGGGCTACTGCCTGGAGCTGACCGGCCCGATGGGACCCCTGTGCCCGCTGCCTTGGGGAGCTGCAAGATAGGAAGTCGCGGGAACCAGCTCCGGGGAGTCGGAGGCGCTCGCCCGGGGCAAAACGGCGCATCGGGCTGGCAGCCGTGATCGAGCGCGCGCGCTGCCCCCGTCGTCGCCCGGGGCCACCTCGACAATTGAGTTGCGCAGCTCGCAGCCCAAATGGGGCACAGCCCAAAACTAGGGCACCTCAAGAAACGCGCGCAGGTGAGCTGTCTCTTCCTTGACCAGTGCGGAACGCTGCCAGACCGCGCGCCAAGGACCACCGAAAACATCGGTGACGCATTCACGATATCGTTAGGTCACAGCAAGTTGATGTACCTCCTCGGTCGGTTGTTCGGTATCCCTGTTACTCGGTTTCCGAATGGTTTAGTAAGACAGGCGTGCTCAGGTTGGCCACGCCGGGCGCCTCTTTTTCTTCCTCGGCGACAGCATCTCGAGAGCACGTGGACATGTTCCCAGGGCAGGGCGGTGGGGCGCACCGCCAGGGCCGCGATGCTGGACAACGCGCAGTCTCTTGGGCAGCTTTCCGGAACATCTGATACCAACTAGCCTCTTCACGCGGACCGGCGCGAGGAGTTGTTGGACCTGCAGGAACGGCGGCTCTGAGAGGCCGACCGCCTTCAAGAGCGCGTCCAGGCTGACGCGGCTAGCGCGGCCGCCGGGAGGTCAGGCGACAGTCGCGCCTTTGCGCCGCGGCCGACTGGGCCCGCCCGGCGGCGCGCCGACGCGGCCGCAGGCGTACCGAAGTGGGTCGCCAACCACAAGGGGCGTGAACGGAACCGTGCCAGGGCAGACCGTCGCCCGGAACCCATTCCAGACGCTCTGCAGGATTCTGGCCCCGAGCTGCAGGCGCGGGTCTTGCAGGTCGTGATCGACAGGCGCCCGCGCGACGGCGTGATCACGGCGCTGTTGACTAACCTCTATGCGTCTGCAGTTTTGCCCCCACCCCCTGGGGCTCTTCGCGGCGAATAAGCTCGCCCCGAAACTCATCCGCTCCCAAGACCTCTCCTCGTCCTCAAAGTGGAGCTCTCGCCTCTGCGCCGCGCGCATGCGTCTTCGTCTTTATCGTCGCATCGCTGTCGTAGTCGCAATCGCACACGTACTCGTTATCGCCTTCGTCTTCGTCTTCGTCGTCTGACCGCCCGAACTATAATTATTCCCCGCCATTGTCGGGCGGGGTCGTTTGTCCGAGTTGTCAAAAACATCGCCCGAAATATATGTATATTCCATCTACTGGCCAGGGGATTTCCTAAAGACCTATCGGGGTTAACCCGCTTACTGGGGAGGAGGAGACGCAGTTCGGCGTCCAGCGCGAGGCCCGTTTCTGCCACTTGTGGGCGGAGATTGGTCGCATAATCCTCGGCGCAATCGCATTGGCGTCGGAGAAGCACGTTCCGCTGCGGACCGTCCGCGGCGACTACCTGGCGCAGGACATCCCAGACCTGGACGACGACCTCTAGGAGATGAGTCTCTCCGCCCCAGAGACCTCGGAGCTCCCGTGCTTGCGCGCCCCATCGCAAGCTCACCCGCAAGCCCCCGAGCGAGGCGCAGAGGGCCCGCATGCGGAGCAACCGGACTGCCGACAAGAGGGCGCTGAAGGACGCGCTCAAGCACGCCGCGCCTGAGAGCAAGGCTGCCCCCAATGGGTTCCCTGGCGCTACTTCCAAGGCATCTGGCTCCCCGCCGGCGATCTGACGAACTGGAACAATTAGTTTCATCGCGAAATCTCGAGTGAAGCGTCTAGGCCTGATGCGAAGATCCAGAGAGAGAGAGAGATGAAGAGATAGAGTAACTGGTATGTCTGACAAGTTGGTGCTGTAGTCTGTCGCTGACCTTTGGATTTGTAGTGCATCGCGCTGTGCCGGCACTTTCTAGCGCGACGGCATCGTGCCCCGATCGCTTGAGGGATTTTTCGCACTACCTGTAAATGTGCGCGTTAAGCCCGGCCGGCTTTTTTTGGTGGGCGCACTTCAGATTCCTTTACTCGTCGCCCCCCCCCCCCCCTCCGTTGCGCCGCCCAGCGAACAGCGGGGGCGAATCTCCCTGCGCGGCCGCCATAGGCCCGCGGCGCGGCAAGGCGGCGCGCGGGAGGGACTGCTGCGCCCCGCGCGCGGTTCAAGCCCCGGAAGGTTTCCGCGCGCCCCCGCAGGAAGGACGAGGGAAGCGACGCGAATCCGACCCCCCCCCCCGCCCCGACCGCGACACCCCCCCCCCGCCGTGGAAGGGGCAAAGGGAATGCGCTTCTTTATGACACAATGAGGACGTGGATGGAATTCCCTCAAGCTGCGAGCTCGTTCCCCGAAAAAGGAAGGGTGCTCTCTCTCTCTCTCTCTCTCTCTCTCTCTCTCTCTCTTTCTGTCCTTTTCTCTCTCTCTCTCTCTCTCTGTCCCTCTCTCTCTCTATCTCTCTCTCTCTCTCTCTCTCTCTCTCTCTCTCTCTCTGTGTCTCCCGACGGGGGAGCGGGGCGGGGGGGGGCGAAAGGGGCTCCCCGTCGACGGGGCCGACAGACACCCCGCGCACGCCCGCTGGGCCGGCGGATTACCATTCGACCCGCAAGCAGCGCTGAACGGCCGCGCCCTAAACATTGTCGCCGAGGCCGCTGCTGCCAGCGCTGTCGGGGGATCGTTTGGAGGCCGCCCGCTAGACAGAGGAGAGAAGCGATTGCGCCCCCTACTAGAGCACCGTCACCAGACACCAATCAACGACCACCAAACTCGCCTGCACTTGAGCAAACTTATACAGCGGGATATCCGCGCGCAAAAGCGGAGGAAACGACGAACTCATAGAAGCGCCGCGCTTGGCCAGTTCAGAGATTAGAAGAGCATCGCGCGCGTCAGGAGACGCAGAAAGCGGACCCCGTTCGCGCGCATGACACATGCAGACGGCGCCACGCGCGCGACAAGGCAAGACGTTGCTGACGATTTCGAAGAATTATACGAGCACCGTCTGGCGACTCGACGGCAGAGACAGCGCAGCCTGAGCGACCTGACGACGATGTCCCACCTTTCACCATAACAGAGTTAGAAAAGGCGGTCACCGGGCGCTGCCTCGGCAAAGCCCCCGACACCAAGGGCCTCCGATCAGAGATGCTGAAAGAAGGCGCTGGAGAAGCCAACGAGGCATTGCTTAACCTCTACAACGCGATCCTTCGACGCAGCGCCCCGCCACCGGCCAGCAGAAGAACGCAGTTTTCATCCTAGTTCCAGTAAGGGGGGGGCCCGCGTTTCTTCAAATCTACCGCGCTATATGCACGATGCCGTTGTTGTGCAAACTTTCCAGCGGGCCATTCTGCAACCGACCCCAGCCGCCCCTCGACCCCCGACAGACAGTTGGCCAAGCAGGCTTCAGACCGGGACGTTCGACCACAAACCACCTTTTTCACCTCGTATATTCTACGAGAGCGCGCGCGCGAATGGAACCAGAACTTGCGGTTTGCAACGGCCGGTTTGTCAGAGTTTTTTGACGCCGTCGAGCGCGAGAGCAGAGTGCTCAGCCAGGATGCATTTCTTTACTCCAGCAGTTGCACGAGAGACAGGATGCCAAGTCAACGCGGACGTAGCCAGCGGGCCTTTCAGCCTTTTACGGGGCACGAAACCAGGGGGGCCGCTCAGTTCTTTTGTCTTTCAGTTTCTTCTACAGCACATTCCCGAACCGCTGATCGCCGAATGGCTAAAAAAGGGCAAAGGGCGTTCAGCTTGGGCCCACCACCGCCGCCACACTCGCCCACCCTTGCTTCGCCGACGATGTGCTCTTGACCAGCCAGACTTCCGCGCGCCACCACGATGCTCGAATATATTGCGCGCGCGGCGCAACCGCGCGGACTCGAACTGCGCCCTCCCGAAACCTAGATACGGAGCAGCCAGGCGAGGCAGACCAGTAGGGCGAGCTCGCGCGCGGCGCGTTTTGAGGGCATGGACAAAATATACGGCCACGCGAAGGCACCATCAAATGCCCCGGTCAACGCATCATCCTCCACGACGCGATGGAGACATAGATCCACCACCGCACAAGAGCCGCATGGATATCATTCACCTCGCGCGAACAGGAGCTGACCAGCGAGCACCGCCCAGTGGCACACAGGCTTTGGCTTTTAAGTCGCACAGTCACGCCGACAGCGCTGTGCGGAGCAGGGGCCTGGAGGCTCGCGGAACCTCTCCGGCAACATCTGCGAGCCGCATGATTTTCAGGACGACGCGGCAACGCGCGACTCATTGCGCGATCCGTCGCAATAGCCATAGGCGGCGCGGACGATGGCACGATCAACGGAGCACCTGGCGACGATCCCAACGCAACGCAGCAAGACGCAACGCAGACAGCCACGCAACACAGCAAGACGCAAAAAACCGGCACAGCGAGAGCAACGACGACGACGACGACGATTTCGACAACGAGGACATTTGAGAGCCTTGGGCTGAGTACATTCAGCGGGCAGCACGGCGTGCAGAGCAGGTCATGCAGCACCACCAAATCGCAAATTGGGAGGCGATTCGCAGGAAGAGGTCGCGGTGCATGGCGTCGAGGGCTGCTAACCATGATCCCACCAGGAGGACGCAGCGCGCAGTCAATTGGCAAGCTGGAAAGAATCCACGCCAACGCGGACAGCGACAGCAAGGCGGCCAGCGCAAACGCTTGGAGGACGACGTCGCCAAGTTTTTCCATCAAAGCAGCCCCGACCAGCATCCAATTCTCACGCCGGCTACAAAAGGGCAGCCGAGCGACTTCACCTGGATTCGCGCAGCTCAAGACACCCCGACCTGGTCGACATTCGAACGGCAATACGTACACCCCACGTAACGACAGCACGCCGACATCCACATCCAGGACTTTCTCCCGTCCCTCCCTCTTCCGTCATCGTGTTTTATTGTAATGTTCTCCGGCCAGTGCCGTCGATCCGGTGGGCTGCGGATTTAATGATCTTCTCGGCTCTGCGGCCTCCTTCCTCGCGGATTTTTCCAGCCATTTTTCTTCTTCTTCGTCGACGACGACGACGAGGACGACGGCGACGACGACGACGACGACAACGGCGGCGGCAGCGGCGGCGGCGGTGGCGCGGGCCGTGCTTCGGGTCGCCGGCCGCGCCTCCGCCCGACGCGCGCGAGGAGGGGAGAGAGAGGAGGAGGAGGAGGAGGAGGAGGAGGAGGAGGAGGAGGAGGAGGAGGAGGAAAAGGAGGAGGAGGAGGCGCAGGAGGGAGGACGAAAAAAACATCGAGGAAAAGGATGAATATGAGGAAGCGACAAAAAAAACCGAGAGGAGTCCCGCGGTCCCAGGATCGTCCAGGATTTCCTCTCGTCCGCCCCTCTTCCGTCATCGTGTTTTATTGTTTCGCTGATCGTACGCATGCTTGCGTGCAGTCCATGTGTGCAGGTTTCAGGAGGCCACGCCCCCCCCCACCAGGTCTTGAGTCATTAAGGCCAGACAACTCTCCGCAGTCGAAGTTCGTTCGTTCGTTCACACGTTCCATGGCCCCATCGGGAGCTCCACCGAAAGCCCCAATGGCATGATTCTCATGCCGCCCCCCCGTCCAGTGGTGCACACCCCTCACACGATTCGTGGCCCCATTGTGATTTCCACCGAAGGCCACAGTGGCATGATTCGCATGCCGCCCCCCTTCCCTGTTTGGCACACCGCTCACAACACGATTCGTGGCCCCATTGTGAGTTCCCTCGAAGGCCCAGTGGCACGATTCGCATGACGCCCCCCCTCCACTGTGCCACACCCTTCACATGCTTCGTGGCCCCATGATGAGCTCCACCGACGGCCCCCAGTGGCATGATTCGCATACGTTTCCCCCACCCAGCGCAGCGCTTCGTGGCCCCATAGGAAGTTTAACCGAAAGTCCCAGCGGCGGCGTTCGCATGCGTTTGCCCCAGTCAGCATGGCGCTTCGTGGCCCCATAGGGAGTTCCACCGAACGTCCTGGTGGAATGACTCGCATGCCGCCCCCTCTACTTCGGAACACCTTTCGCGCGCTTCGTGGCCCATAGGGAGCTCCACCGGAGGCCCCAGTAGCATGATTCGCAGACCGCCCCCCTCCACTTTGGCATACTCCTCACACGCTTCGTGGCCCCATGGGGAGCTCCACCGAATGCCTCAGTAGCATGATTCGCATATCGCCCCCTCCACTTTGGCATACTCCTCACACGTTTCGTGGCCCCATGGGGAGCACCACCGAAGGCCCCAGGAGCATGATTCGCATATTGCTCCCTCCACTTTGGCATACTCCTCACAAGTTTCGTGGCCCCATGGGGAGCTCCAACGAAGGCCCCAGTAACATGATTCGCAGATCGCCCCCCTCCACTTTGGCATACTCCTCACACGTTTCGTGGCCCCATGGGGAGCTCCACCGAAGGCCCCAGTAGCATGATTCGCATATCAGCCCCTCCAATTTGGCATACTCCTCACACGTTTCGTGGTTCCATAGGGAGCTCCACCGAAGGCCCCAGTAGCATGATTCGCATGTCGGACCCCTCCGTTTTTGGCACATTGTCGCGGCTCCATAGGGAATCCCACCGAAAGCCCCAGTGGCTGCGTTCACATGCCGCCCCCCATCCACTTTGGCACACCTCTCACACTTTCGTGGCCCCATAGGGAACTCCACCGAAGGCGCCAGTGGCAGTGGTCGCACGCGTCTCTCCCATCCAGCACAGGGCTTCGGGGCCACATCGGAGTTCCACCGAATGCCGCAGTGGCGGTATTCGCATGCGCCTCCCCAGCCCATTACAGCCTTTCGTGCCCCGCGCTTCGTGGCCTCATAGGAGTTTCACCGAAGGCCGCACTGGCGGTGTTCGCATGCGCCCCGTCCCACTCAGTAAAACAGTTCGTGGCCGCACATGGCGGTCCCGCCCCATACCGACACACTCTTCGCATGCTTCATGGCCTCATGAATAGATCCCCTAAAGGTGATACCCGCAACGACGGCACTCACAGCTGCACATGGTTGGGCTCTTCGCCAGGATCATGTTCCCCGCCCCTATTGGCTGCTGCCAGGACTTTCACATGGGCTGCATGGTTAGTACTTCTGGATTAGAAGACGATGCTCGAGGGCGATGACGGGAACGAATGCCAAGGCAAGGGTGGAGAGGAGGAGGGGAAGAATGAGGAGGAGGAATATGAGGAGCAGGAGGAGGATGGGGAGGAGGAGGAGGAGGAGGAGGAGGAGGAGGAGGAGGAGGAAGCGAGGAGGCGGAGGAGCCGGCGAGGCGGAGGAGGCGGAAGAGGCGGAGGAGGAGAGAGGAGGGAGGAGCAGGAGGAGGAGGGAGGAGGGAGGAGGAGGAGGAGGCGGAGGAGGAGGTGGAGGAGGAGGAGGAGGGAGAGGAGGAGGAGGAGGAGAGGGGCAGGAGAGGGAGAGAGGGAGAAGAGGAGAGAGGGAGAGTAGGGAGAGGGCGGAGAGGAGGAAGAAGAGGGAGAGGAGGGAGGAGGGAGAGGAGAGGAGGAGGGACGAGGAGGGAGAGAGGAGGAGAGAGAGAGAGGGAGGAGGCGGGAGGAGAGGAGGAGAGGGAGGAGAGGGAGGAGAGGGGAGGAGGGAGAGCGGAGAGGAGGAGAGGAGGAGGAGGGAGGAAGGGAGGAAGGGAGGATGTGGAGGAGAGAGAGAGGAGGGAGGGAGAGGGAGGAAGGGAGGAGAGGAGGAGAGGGAGGGGGAGGAGAGAGAGGAGAGAGGGAGGAGAGGGATGAGAGGGAGGAGAGGGAGAGAGGGAGAGAGGGAGGAGAGGAGGAGAGGGAGGAGACGAGAGAGGGAGAGAGAGGAGAGGAGAGGGGAGGAGAGGGAGGGAGAGGGGAAACGGAGGGAGGAAACGGAGGAGAGGGAGGAGAGGGAGGAGGGAGGCGAGGGAGGCGAGGGAGGCGAGGCGGAGGGAGGCGAGGGCGAGGGGCGAGGGAGGCGAGGGAGGAGAGGAGGAGAGGGAGGAGAGGGAGGAAAGGCGGAGAGGGCGGAGAGGGCGGAGAGAGAGGAGGGGGAGAGGGGGGGAGGGAGGAGAGGGAGAGAGGGAGGAGGAGGAAGAGGAGGGAGAGGAGGGAGGAGAGGGAGGAGGAGGGAGGAGGAGGGAGGAGGAGGGAGGAGGAGGAAGGAGGAGGAGGGAGGAGGAGGGAGGATTTGTTACTCCAGGGCAACAGGAGCTAGGCTCTGGCGTCCTAGATCCCAATAGGCCGCACCCTCTGTAGGGGAGGCCCCCGTGCGCTGCAGGCGAGGCTATGGGCTGGAAAGATGGCCACAGCCACAAAAACAGTGGAATTCACAGCAGACGCACTGGTGTTACTACGAGAACTACATACGTAGCCCCCGCGTGCGGCGAGGGCAGTCAGGGGGACTTGCCCTTGTCCTTGCCCTTGCCTCCGTCCCTCTTGCGGTACTGGTCGTACGTGGCGCAGAGGTTGCAGGACTTACTCTTGCCCTTGTTGGGCTCCTTCTTGCTCTCCGCGGTGTCGGACTGACCTTTGCCGTTTGTGTTCTGGGACTCCTTCAGAAGCTGCGCCTTCATGATGCGCTCCATGTGGACGGACCCATCGTACTCGAAAGGCTTGAGCTCCGAGGAGGAGTCCGCCATGAACGAGGAGACCGCCACTGTGTCGGCATTGACGTCCAGCACCTTCTGCATGGGCTTTGAGGGAGTGATGAACTCCGCCATAAGGTCGTTCTTCTTGTTCTGGAGCTTCACCTCGTGCAGTGTGTCGCGCATGGTGAAGCTCTCCTCATCCATCTGCGCGGATTCGGTGTCGTGCTTGACTCCTGGCAGGCCCTTGAAGCCCAGCACTTCCTCCTTGAGCTTCGACGGCTGGTCGATCGCTTCGGGGTTCGTGACGTAGGTGTTCTCGTCCCCGTACTTGTTTTGTAGCTTTTCATCGTGCAGGGTGTCCCACATGGTGAAGCACTCCTGTTCCATCTTGTAGCCCAACACTTCCGCGGACTGCTCCAGCACGCAGTTGGGCGTGGGCTCACCAACTGCGGAGCGCCGCAGGGCCTCGCACACGTCGTGGACGAACTCGTCGCCTTCAGGATGTGCCGCATAGCGCCTCCCCTTGAGGAGCTCGTCGGCCCTTGTCGCGAGCTCCTTCTGGTTCCTGTGCAGGAGCGCGCCGCGCAGAGCTGCAGGAGAGGCCGCCGAAGGGAGCCCCAGAGCCTCCCCAGCCCCCCGCATGAGCCTCTCCTTGAGCAGAAGCACGCTGTTGTTCACCACCTCACCATTGACGACAGGATGCTGCGGCTGACCACGGACAACCGCCACTGCTGCCGCACAGACTGCCTCCTTCATGAGCCACTCCTTCAGCGCGCGCCGGTCCGGAAGCCGACGCACTTCGGCGAGCACATCGGCGAGCGACGCCATAGCACGCAAGACGGAGTAGGGGAAAGGAAGGGCCGCGGCCAGGCTCACAAACCCAAATGGCTTGAGCCAAAATGGCTACGGAAAGGAGGAGGGAGCAGGAGGGAGGAGGAGGGAGGTGGAGGGATGGGGAGGAATGAGAAGGAGGAGGAGGGGGAGGAGGAGGAGGAGCTGAGGACGGGGACTAGGGCAGGAACGAGGATGAGGACGCACGCGGGCAGAGGAAAAGGGCGAGCAGCAGGAGCAGGATGAGGAGGAGGGCCCAGGTCGCCGGCAGCTGGGGCGAGCCGCTGGTGATCGAGCCCAAGGGCGGGGGGCACCGGGTCACACTGGTGTACCTGCACCCCTTCAGGCCCGCGCATCGCATCGCGCACCTGCCGCTCAGCAGTCTGTTGACAAAGACCGTCGATTGGTTTGAGCCTATCTCAGGGGCAATGAAGGGGGGTCTGCCAAGGGGGGACGCATCGACCCCCAATCGCCGGTTTATCGCCGATATGGTTCCGACTGAACGCCCCGCCCAGGTACGTGTGGATTCGCTCTCGAGGGCCTATCACCGATCCATCGGCGATCTATCGTCGATTCAAGCTCGATGGTTCCCCCCTGAGCAGGTCCCCCCCGCAACGTTCCCCCTCAGCATCATAATAAAGGCTTCCCGCCAAGAAGATTTTCGACACGCCTCCTGCTGGCCTGAGCCTACTATTGGGAACAATGGGCGGGTGGTGGCAGACAGTGTCGGTGCTTTGGGGCCAGGTCGGGAGCTAAAGGGCCCAGAACACTGCTTCACTACGGGTGCTGCACATCGGCGTCTTCAGTCTTGGAAGTGCAGAAGCCTTTAACCCAGACATCCGCCGAAGTTGGGCCTCTTGGCGGCGTATGGGGGAGGGGTCAAAACACTTCTCCCGTTCGCAAACTGTTTGGCTCAGTCCCACCAGCCCTCCCAACACACCAGTCGCACCCGAGTCTCACTATATTCAGTTGTCGTCTTTGGATGGTCAGCTGCTGGGAACCGATGCAGACCGCAGGCGCGCGGCGCTGGGGCGAGGCGCGCCACGCGTGCCAGTCGGAAGCCTGGCAAGGGCTGCTAAATCCGTGGTTGCTAAAATCGACCTCCGGGAAGTTGTCTTCGTCCTTCCGGGAAGAAGCTCGTTGACTGTTTCGCCTGCCGCGCCTCATTCCGGGAGGTTGTTTTTTCCTTCCGGGAGGGCTGTTTTAGCAGCCACGGTTTTAGCAGCCCTCGCCCAGCTTTCGAGCCAGGCGCGCCACGCGCACCATGCGCGCCAGTCGCCCCTGAGGCCCAAGCGTACCAGGCACGGTGGTGCGCCAGGTGCACCACGTGCTCCAAGTGTGCCACGTGTGCAGCATGCTCCAGCCGTGCCAGGTGCGCCACGTACGTGGCACAGGTACGCCCACGCACGTCGGGAGGCATATCGGCCCCCTCTATCCTTGTCGAAAGTCGTATCGGCCATCATGATGTCTTGCAGGCCTGTCTGCACACAGCAGGAAATACGCCAGCACCCCCACCGTCCCTGTCAAAAACCAATTCGATTTGATCTCGGGGTGCCTGCGCATGATTCATACTTTGTATTGTCTTCTGACGTGGATGGTGGTCCTCCCTCGCTCCCGCAGCCTCTGTCAACAAAGAACACGAAGTGCTTGCGGGTCCTCCGAGCATGACTCATGACTGTCGCCGCAACTGACATGTTGTATGTTTTTTTTGACAGGGATAAAAGGGGGGGGCAGGGGTTCTGCTTGGTTGCCGGTCGCTGCTCGGGTGGGTAAGGGGGTTTCATTCATGTAAAGGCCTTCGGCCCATCCGGCTACCGTGCCTGGGTTGTGGGTCATAGGCTTCTGGGATGCTCCTTGTTGAGATGTCGCGGGAGGCCTCTCGGGGGCTTCTTCGCGGCTGTTTTGATGCCTCTGGGGTTTACTTTTGGGTCCTCCTGGGGCGTCTTTGGGGCATCTTGGGGGTCTCTTTCGGCCTCGTGGGGGCCTCTTGGGGCCTCCCTGGGGCCTCCTGGGGGCCTCTTGGGGCGGAAAACGCGGATCTTCGGTTCGTTTTCCGTCTCTTTGGCCCCTTTTGTGGTTGTCTTTGGGCTTTGTTGGGTCTTCTTGGTCGCCTCTGGGGCCATCCTGTCGCCCTCTTGGGCCGAGTTGGGGCCTGCATGGGGGCTTGTTGGGCCGTCTTGGGGCGGTCTTGGTGGCCTCTTGGGCAGTTTTGGAACGTTGGGAGCTCGAAAACTCGAGGACCCCAACATCATTAAAAAAACCCATAGGGAATCAATGGTCCGTGCTTGCACCTTGGGGATGCCCTCAGTTCATTAGTATGTGTCGTCGCCAATTGGCTCCGCACTGTGGTGTGGGCCTCTCCGTTCCAGAGTGAGCGGATGGACGTGGCCGTCCCTGGCGGCGCCGCGGCGGTGCCCGCGTGGGCGGTGCTTGCCGTCGAGGCGGCGACGTGGTGGCGGCGGGGTCAGACTTGCCACGACCTCGGCTGCCCTTCCTGCCCTTCCTACCCCGAGGCCGCGCCCTGCCCCGAAGCCGTGCCATGCCCAGCGTGCGAGTGCCCCTCCTTTGAGGTGGCGGCTTGTGGCTTGTGCGGCCGAGCGTTCGGTGGGCGGGCAGGCGGTCGACAAGCTGCTCAGCGCGGTCTTTGGCGGTGACAGAGGTGGTGAACAGGCGCCATGACGTCGGTTACCGCGTGGCTCCGCGGCGCCGCGGGGCGGGAGTGGTGGACTAAGGCGTTGCATCGAGAGCACGCGGTGTCTGCCGCTACTCGGACGATGAGGTGGACCACGAGTGCGTGCTGCTGCACCCCGTCGCTGGATGGTTTTGGGTGGTGCTGACTCCCGATGGGCAAATCTATCCGGAGGACCTTCGGCGGCGCCGACCCTGACACTGGGCCGGCGAAGGTATTCCCGCTGGCCATCAGGACCCGCAAGATGCGGACGCTGTATCGGTCCAAGGAGGCGCTTGGACCAGATGAGGTGGCGGACGCCCTCCAGAAGGGTCGGCAGGCGGCGCTCAAGGATAACGCCGAGCTGGAGGAACCCGCGGGCGGCCCCCTGGGGCGAGGCGGCGGGCTCGCTGACGGCCTCGGACCGTGCGACGCCGCTGCGCCTCGGCCAGACGGCGTCGAAGATGGGCGGCAGGCTGTCGACCCCCGCGAGACGTGGCTGACCGTCGGCGGGGGCCCCGGCTTGGCGATCGACCGGCGCCATCGGGGTTTCTTTCAAGAACGGCCCCGAGCTTATCGGGGCGATGATGATCGAGGAGGGCCACATGGCGCGATTTGCGAGGGTCGAGGCTGCCCAGGCGCCCGGCCGGGCGGCGGCAGATGGGGCGCTGTGGCGGCGCCGCCAGGCGGACGAGGACCGGGCCCAGGAGAGCCCCTTCGACGCGCAACAGACACGCCCCCTCGGGGGCCGCCCGCGCTCGAGGACGAGGTCGGAGGCACGGCCGCTTCTGAGGAAAGGTCGAGGGCGCGCGCCGCTCGCGACGACAATGGGGAGGAGGAGCGCGAGGGCGCGCGGGCCCTCTGGTTGGGCTACGACGCCCAAAGGGAGAGTCACAAGCGCTGGCGATGTGATGCGACAGTCACAGCAGGAGCGCTACACCGACGCGCCCGTCGAGGGGCCGCCAGGTGCTCTGCGCATGTGCAAGCGCGTGGAGAAAAAGGGTGGCGACCCTCGTCTCTGGCCACAGCTCTCCAGCCGCATGGCGGGGCTCGGCGCCAACGGCCGGGCGTCGCACGAGCTCGAGGCGCTGGCGGGGGCGCTGTGCCAGGGGGGTGTACGACCAGCTCAGCATGGGAGGGCTGATACTGGTAGAGGTCATCGCGCGGCGGCTGGCCGCGGTCGCGGGCGCCTACGCTGCGCTGGCCCCAGCGAGCCGGGCTGGGAGAATGTCCGCTTCGTCGTTGGCGTCGCCTCGATCGAGGACGCGTCGGGCCCCGGCCTGCGGGGCTGCGCGCAGCGTCGGGCCAAGGGGCAGCGCGAGGCGGATCGGGCGCGGAACAAAGCCCAGATCCTGAGGGGGGCGCCCGAGGGGGTGACCGCGGCGCCGGGCAAGGCCGAGGGCGGCAGACGCGCGGGCGGCCGAGGCCGCGGGGGCGCGGCCGGGGCGTTGCCCGACGGGCTCATGACAGCCCCAGGGCTTGGGGGGAGCAGCGCATCCCCGGGCTGGTTTTTGCGGGGGCAGCGAGGCGGCCGCCTTCCGCCCTCGCGAGGAGCTCGCAGCTTCCTGCCGCCCCCCGCGCAGTCTGATGAGGTCCGCGGAATTCGCGGCATAGGTCCAGTCGGCGGGCGAGGTTATTGCCCATGTCCTAAGATGGTTATATATATATATATATATATATATATATGTATAAACTACTTGGGCGCCTCCTACTCCTTTTCCTTCCTCTTTTCGCCCCCTCCTATTCTCGTCTCCTCATGCGAGACTTCCTCATGTCCAGACTTACTCACGCACAGACTTACTTACACTGAGACCTACTCATACTCAGACTTACTCATACCCAGACGTGCACATGCACAAACTTACCCATGCACCGACTTACTCATATTCAGGCGGGTCTCAGGCGGGGCCCTGGTTTCAGCGCCCCTAAGCGGCGCCGCCAGGGGTGTTGGCACGGGCCCGTTCGCGGCCAGTTCGCGGGGATGTTTCAGGCGGCTTGCTCGCGCCATGCCCAACATCCTTCGCTTTCAGAACAGATTTTGAGGAGGTCTCAGGCGGGGCGCTGGTCAGCGCCCCTACGGGGGGCCGCCGGGTTTTTTTTCACGGGCCCGTTCGCGCCCAGTTTGCTGGGATGTCTCAGGCGGTTTGCTCGTTTTCATTCCCAACACTCTGGCTTTCAGAGCAGATTTCGAAGATGTCCCAGGCGGGGCGCTGGTTTCAGCACCCCTAGGGGGAGCCGCCGGGTGTGTTTCCACGGGCTCGTTCGCGGCCAGTTTGTGGGGATGTGTCGGGCGGTTTGCTTGTGCTCATGCCCAACATCCTTGGTTTTCAGAGCGGATTCTGAGGGTGTCTCAGGCGGGGCGCTTGTTTCAGCACCCCTACGGGGAACCGCCAGGGGTGTTTTCACGGGCGTCTTCGTGGCCAATTTGCGGGGGTGTCTCAGGCGGTTTGCCCGTTTTCATGCCTGACGCCCTTGGCTTTCGGAGCAGATTTTGAGGAGGGCTGAGGCGGGGCGCTGGTTTCAGCACCCCTACGGGGAGCCGCCAGGGGTGCTTGCACGGGCCCGTTCGCGGCCAGTTTGTGGGGATGTTTCAAGCGGTCTGCTCGTTTTCATGCCCCGTATCTTTGGTTTTCAGAGCAGGTTTTGATGATGTTTCAGGCGGCGCGCTGGTCGCAGCTTCCCTACGGGGCGCCGCCAGGGGTGTTTGCACGGGCCGGTTCGCGGCCAGTTTGTGGAGATGTCTCAAGAGGTTTGCTTGTGTTCATGCCCAACATCCTTCGCGTTCAGAGCAGATTTTGAGGATATATCAGGCGGGGCGCTGGTTTCAGCACCTGCAAGGGGACCCGCCAGGTGTGTTAGCACGGGCCCGTTCGCGGCAAGTTTGCGGCGATGCCTCAGGCGGTCTGCTCGCTGTCGCGCCCAACACTTTTTGTTTTCAGAGCAGATGAGGGAACCCGCCAGGAGTGTTTGCACGGGCCCGTTCGCGGCCAGTTTGTGGGGATGTCTCAGGCGGTTTGCTCGTTTTCACGCCCGACACCTTTTGCTTCCAGAGCAGGTTTCGAGGATGTCTTAGGCGGGGCGCTGGTTTCAGCGCCCCCAAGGGGAGCCGCCGGGGGTGTTTGCACGGGCCCGTTCGCGGCAAGTTCGTGGGGGTGTCTCAGGCGGTCCATTCGCTTTCATGCCCAACTTTTATGTTTTTCATGACAGATTTTGAGGATGTGTCAGGCGGGCGCTGGTTTCAGCGCCCCTGAGGCGAGCCCCCAGCGGGTTTTTCACGGGCCCGTTCGCGGCAAGATTGCGGGGGTGTCTCAGGCGTTTTTGTTGCCCAAAATCTTTGGTCTTCATATCAGAATTTGAAGATGTCTCAGGCGGGGCGTTAGATTCAGCGCGCCTAAGGGGGGCCGCCAGGAGTGTTTGCACGGGCCCGTTCGCGGCCAGTTTGTGGGGATGTTTCCAGGGGGTTGCTTGTTTTCATGCCCGACATCTTTGGGTTCCAGAACAGATTTTGAGGATGTCCCAGGCGGGGCGCTGGTTTCAGCACCCCCAAGGAGTCGCGGGGGGTGTTTGCACGAGCCCGTTCGCGGCCAAGTTGTGGGGATGTCTCAGGCGGTTTGCTTGTGCTCACGCCCAACATCCTTCGCTGTCAGAGCAGATTTTGAGGATGTCTCAGGCGGGGCGCTGGTTTCAGCGCGCCTAAGAGGAGCCGCCGCACGGGTGACTCATATTCACTCAGTCGCATTCGGATTCGCACGTCTTCGTCGGCCCTGTCGCCCATGTGGACGCGCTATCATAGTCAAGCGCTCATGAGCAGACGCTCGCTACGGCACGACACAAAACATGAGATGCACATACGGGGAGATCCGCGCAGTGAGTTGTTTTGGATGAGGCGCTCGTCGATCACAGGAGGTCGTAGAGCTGGCGGGCGCCATTACTTGGATGCGAAGCGACGATAAACCTCTGGGGCCCGCCAGTGTCACGCAGCGGGGCGGTCCTGGAGGGCTTGGAAGGGCCAGCGTCGAGGCGCCGAGTTGCAGGCGCCGCAGGTGGCGTTGGGAGTTGCTGCGGGGCCACTCGCAATGCGATGGGCGAGATGGCCCGACGACGGTCGCCCCCTACAGTGCCGGGTTCGTCGGCACGCCGACGGGCGCGAGGGGTTTCCCGCGGCTGGAGGCCCTGTTGCCTGACAAGGCTTTTCTATATTTGCAAGGGCGTCAGGGGCGCGTGCTCGATGAAAACCCCTTGTGCCGACGTGGGGCCGTTCTTCGTCGACGCGGGGGCCGACGCGGGGCCGTTCCCGACGCGGGCACCACATTGCGCAATTTTTCCGCGGCTGTTAGTTGCGACCCCAATCAAGGTATTACAGCCACGTCCAGGCGAAGTGTTTCGATTATAGAATTGCACGGGCAAGCAGTGGAGGAAAGAGACGGAAGGGGCACCGCGGTCTGGTGCGACGATTGCTCTCAGCAGGCGCCCCCCGGATTCTGTCGCCGAAGGAAAGGCTTGGAATGTTTTCTGCGTGGGGGGGGGGGCGGCCGCGAGCGTCTCCGTCTGATGGTGGGCGCCCGCCGGGCCAACGCCCGCTCCCGCGACCGGCCAGGCGTCGAGCTGCAGAGCAGCGAAGAGCTGGCGCGAATCGAGCTGCAGTTGCCCGCCGAGGGAGTGACGCCCCCTGCAGCTCTGGAGGCGCAGCAGGACTACGTCGGGATGGCGGACGTCAAGGATTGCTTCCAGCGCTTCCGCATTTTCTCTGAGCTTACCCGATGCTTCTGCCCGCCGCCCGCGCAGGCGTGCGCTTTGGGGATCGCCGAGGTGAACGGCGAGCAGGTTTTTGCGGGTCGGGCAGTCCACCCGCGCTGGCAGGTCCTGCCGAAGGGCTTCAGCTGGTCGCTTTACTTCGCTCAATGGGCCAGCCGGGATGTCACCCGCCGCCAGCCTGGACTCCTCAGACCGCGGCCCGCCGCTTGCATTTGCGCCGCTGGGGGCCGCGGAGGAGACGCGGCACTGCGTGTGCGCGAACAACCTTGGGATGTTCTCGTTGTTCTGCAGGCTCGTCTCGGGCGCCATGGGCCAGTTGGAGGGCGAGTTCACGGAGGCGCAGGTGCTGCCCCGCAAGGGCGAGCTGTTCGAGGGCTCAACGGCGGCCCCTGGAACGGAGATCGACGGCGGATATCTGCGGACTCGGACCTCCTCCGTCCGTTGGCTAGACGCATGGTGAAGGGCTGGGCCGTCGAGGCGTTGATGGGCCACCTCCTCGCCGTGGCTGCGTGCGAGGGGCGCCCTTTCGGCCTTCGGCTCCGCCCATGGCTTCGCGCGGGCGCGCCGCGACAGGCCCGCGGTGCTCCTGGAAGGAGGCGCGCCGTGAATTGAGGTCCTTCGGCTCCTTGATATATCCTTGAGGGGCGGGCTGGCGCCCCCATCGGAACTCGATGGCGCGGCGGTCCGACGCCGGCCTCTGCGGCCGCGGGCTGGCTGGGCCGCTATGGCCGCAGGACGTGGCGGAGTCAGTTGGGCGCGTGCCTGAGCGGGCCCGCTTTCGCCGTCGCCGCGCCCGCAGCGCCCGCGAGGCGCCCCTGTGTGCCGAAGGTTCTGCGATGACTGAGATTAGGAAATTGGACATGGGGGCTCCGGCGGCTGCCCGAGGGCGCAGGGCAACTCGACCAGTGGACCGCGATGGAGGATTCCCTCCTTGCCCGCGGGCTCCGCGCGGCTCTGCGGGGGCCCTGCTTCGCGAAGCCTTTGGGGCGCCTTGTGGGGGCGCTCGCTTCTGAGGCCCGCGCCCCGGTCGCCAGCGCGCGTCGCATTGCCGCGGCAGTGCTTGGGGGCAACATGGGGCCTCTACTGGTGCGCGATAACATGTCGGTGGTTATCAGTTGTTCATCGCGGGGGGAGCTCGCGTTTCAACCTTTTGGTTTCGGACAGGCACGGAACTGCGCTTTGGGCTGGTGGATGTAGGCGTCTGCGCGGATCCCCACGCTCCACGCTTACTTTTGCGGCGTCGTCTCACGTGCCGGTTCGCCCGCGATTCGAGGGGGCCGATTGCGTCTGTCGGATTTGCCGGGGCCTCGACGTCGCGCGCCAGTGTCAGCGTGGAGTCGAGACTTGCGCTTCGCGAGTGGATTGGAGGGCGAGCGCAAGGTGGGTCTTTCAGCTGCGGGGGGGGGGCGCGAGCGCGCGCCGCCGCGCAGGGGCCAGGGGCAATTGGGGAACGCCCGGGGGAATGCGGGGGCGGCAGGTAGAGAGCGAACGGGCGATGGGGGGGGCAAAGCAGCGGGCGGGAACGGGGAACATAGTCACCAGGCGAGATGCTCTGACAGGGGGGGCGGCGCGGGAGGAGGCCGCAGTTGGAATTCCGGCGGATGGCCCTGGGGCGTTGAGACACCTCCGCCCAAAGGCCGGCGGGGGGTTCAGCGGCCCTTGCCTTCCTGACTCTGCGGGCGGGGCGCGACGACGCACCCGACCTGCGCCCCGCCCCTTTCGCTGGGCGCTGGTCTGCGCGTGCTCGCCCCGTGCGAGACATCCAGCGCGCTCAGAATTGCCCTTAGCCAGGCACTAGGTGTTCTTCTGCGCTTGATGGTTTCGCCGGAGACGTCCTCGCAGAACGGAGCACTTGTAGAACTACACCTAGCCAGCGGGTCGGGGTGCATGTCGGACGCCCCCGCTCGCGCCCCCAACGTGCACGGCGCCCCGGCCGCTAAGCGCCGTTCTGCGTGTGCCCCCTCTTCGCGAAGCGTCGTCTGCGCGCGCTGCCCATGGCCGAGGCCGAGGCCCCGCCCCCTGGGCCACTTCCCACCGGCGCCCCACATTCCCTGGCTCAGCGAAGCCAGCCGCATGCCCGGGGGCCTCGACCTCGCGCGGCCCGCTCCCCTCCCCCTCCTGTGCCCCAACAGCAAGTCAGCGATCCGATCCCCCGCGCTGTCGAGACCGTCTTCATGCCGGATTCCCCGTCCGAGGGTGAAACGCTGCTTCGCGTTCTGATTCCTCTTGCGGCCATCGCCGAGCGTCGCCGTGAAACATGGCGAACGCTTCCACGCTTGGCGCGCGTCGCGGGACCATCGCCTTCCATCGTGGGTCGCGAGGCGGCGCCCGTCCGCCCAGACCGACCGACGCGCCAAATCAAAGTGCGATTGCCAACCCTGGTCCCCGCAACAAGGTGCAGTTGCGCTGCGTGTAGTTGTAGATGTTCGATGAGTCAGATCCGCCGATTTCGCGCTATATGATTGTGTCGCAGTATTTGGTGCGTGCGTTCGGTGGATTGCTAGGCTGACCCGCCCTCGGGGTTGTTCGACCCCGACGGTGTCAAGAGCGCCTTATTAGGTGAGCTGCTGGATTTGAAGATGTCTCGGGATTTTGGAGAAGCGCCCGAGGCCCGTGCCTTCCAGACTCAGGCAGAGGATCGCGCGTGCCCGATGGCCCCCCAGCCGCCGCCTCTGGCTCGAGTGGGCGGGCCCCCCCCCGGGCTGGCGAGGGTGCTTCCCGAGCGGCAGAGATTCCCGGCCCCCGCCAAGGCGAGCCGCCCGCCCGCCGAGCGGCCGCGCCCAGGCCCGAAAGCGGGAGTGGCGGCCGCCGCTCCAGTGGCCAGCCTGGGCCGGCAGCGGCGATTGGGGCGGTCGGGCGCCCTCGGCCTTCCGAGGGCCCCGACAGGCTGGCGAGAACGGTGTTGTTGGGGCCCGGCAGGTCGCTGCAGGAGGCGCTCCAGCGCCGCCTCGCAGCCCAGGTCTCGGGCTCGCTGGTGCCAGATCTGGCCTCGGCGCCAATGGATGGCGCGCCCAGACCAGCAGCGCGCGCGAGCGACGACACCTTTGACAGCGGCAGCTCCGAGCCCGCGGCCGAGACCGGCGCCGCGCGGCACCGCAGGCTGGGTCAGTCACAGACGGGACGGGCGCGCGCCACTACCACAGTTGGGGCGACTCGGAGGGCTTCTCGCTTCCAGAGCAGGAGGCCGTGCGGGGCGCATGCGGCGGGACTGCCGGCGCGCCTGGGACGGGTGGCGCGAGCTTGCTCGCAGGAGCAGCCCGCCAGTCGACGTGGATGCCCTCATCCAGCAGGAGAGCGTGAGAGCGATGTCGAGGTGGACGAGACCCTGGAACCTGTTCGGAAGTGCCCCCGGCGATCACGCGCGTGATCGGGCCCGCCCCCCCCCGTTCCTAGTCGCGTCGCGGCGGTCGTCCTGTGGCGACCGCGGGCTACTGTGGTGTTCAGAGGCATGTTGTTGTGCTCGCAGGGACGCTGTTGCACTCGCGAGGGAAAGTTGCGTCTGCTTGCGTGCCGCGCGATGCTGTCAGGGACGCAGTGTTGTCCTGTTGCCGAGAGGCATTGCCGCGGCGGTTGGGCCGTGGCGCTCGCAGTTGTTGCAGGCGTTGAGTGGTGTATACTGGCAGTGAATGTGCACGCGGACGTTGTGTAGTGTATGAACGATGCGATGTTCATAGTCATTGTGGCGCGCGGAGGTACTGAGGGTTCAAATGCATGGGGCCACGTCCAAGGCAACAAATCAGGAGGACGGGGAGGAGGGGAAGGAGGAGGAGGAGGAGGCGGGGGAGGAGGAGGACAACGACTACGAAGACGAGGGGGGCGAGGAAGAGGATGAGGAATTTTTCCCGTTGTCAATCGCCCAATCATCACCAAGACAACGTGAGGGTGCAACGTCAGGCTGGGGGCAAGGTTCCGCTGGCTTCCGGGGGTTTTCCCTGGATCCTGCAGGGTTCTGTCGCCTCGGGATGTTTCCCAGCAGCTGCGCCTCGCCGACGGCCGTGCGGGGCCGACCCGATCGTCCCGAACGGCCTAGTAGTAAGAGTAGTAGTAGTAGTAGTAGTAGTAGTAGTAGTAGTAGTAGTAGTAGTAGTAGTAGTAGTAGTAGTAGTAGTAGTAGTAGTAGTAGTAGTAGTAGTAGTAGTAGTAGTAGTAGTAGTAGTAGTAGTAGTAGTAGTAGTAGTAGTAGTAGTAGTAGTAGTAGTAGTAGTAGTAGTAGTTAGTAGTAGTAGTAGTAGTAGTAGTAGTCGTAGTAGTAGTAGTAGTAGTAGTAGTAGTAGTAGGGTAGTAGGA
>CAUYUJ010022381.1:162912-202912 GCA_963575745.1 Prorocentrum cordatum
GGAGTAGGAATAGGAGTAGGAGTAGGAGTAGTAGTAGTAGTAGTAGTAGTAGTAGTAGTAGTAGTAGTAGTAGTAGTAGTAGTAGTAGTAGTAGTAGTAGTAGTAGTAGTAGTGGTAGTTGTAGTAGTAGTCGTCGTAGTAGTATTAGTGGTAGTGGTAGTGGTAGTGGTAGTGGTAGTGGCAGTGGTAGTAATAGTAGTAGTAGTCGTAGTAGTACTAGTAATAGGAATAGTAGAAGTAGTCGTCGTTGTAGTTGTAGTGGCAGTAGTAGCATTGGTAGTAGTAGTAGAGTAGTGGTAGTAGTAGCAGTAGTAGTAGTAGTAGTAGTAGTAGTAATAGTAGTAGTAGTAGTAGTAGTAGTAGTAGTGGTAGTAGTCGTGACTAGTAGTAGTAGTATTGTAGTAGTGGTTAGTAGTAGTAGTAGTTAGTAGCTAGTAGTAGTAGTCGTAGTAGTAGTAGTAGTAGTGGTAGAGGTTAGCCGTAGTAGTAGTTAGTCGTACTAGTGGTAGTAGGCAGTAGAGGTGTAGTGGTAGTGAGTGGTAGTAGTAGTAGTAGTAGTAGTAGTAGTAGTAGTCAAGTAGTAGTAATTCGTCACTGGTAGTAGTAGTGTAGTCTTAGTGGTATTATATGGTTAGTAGTAGTGGTAGTAGCAGTAGAGTCGTAGAGAATAGTGGGTAGTAGTAGTAGCACTAGTAGTAGCAGAAGTAGTAGCCGTCTCATAGTAGTAGTAGTAGAGTAGTAGTAGTAGTCAGTAGTACTAGTACTAGTAGTTGTAGTAGTTGTAATAGTCGTAGTAGTAGTAGTAGTAGTAGTAGTAGTAGTAGTAGTAGAAGCAGTAGTCGTAGTAGTAGTAGTAGTAGTAGTAGTAGTCGTAGTCGTAGTTGTAGTCGTAGTCGTAGTCGTGATAGTAGTAGTAGTAGTAGTAGTAGTAGTAGTAGTAGTAGTAGTAGTAGTAGTAGTAGTAGTAGTAGTAGTAGTAGTAGTAGTAGTAGTAGTAGTAGTAGTAGTAGTAGTAGGAGTAGTAGGAGTAGTGGGAGTCGTAGCCGTAGTCGTGATAGTAGTAGTTGTAGTGGCACTGAAGGTAGTAGTAGTAGTAGTCGTCGTCGTCGTAGTAGTAGTAGTCGTAGTAGTAGTAGTAGTAGTGGTAGTAGTAGTAGTAGTAGTAGTGGTGGTGGTAGTAGTGGTACCACTATTCGTCGTCGTAGTAGCAGTAGTAGTAGTAGTAGTGGTAGTAGTAGTCGTGGTAGACGTAGTAGTAGTAGAAGTAGTCGTCGTAGAATTAGTAGTAGTAGTAGTAGTAACAGTAGTAGTAGTAGTAGTAGTAGTAGGAGTAGGAGTAGGAGTAGGAGTAGGAGTAGGAGTAGGAGTAGGAGTAGGAGTAGTAGTAGTAGTAGTAGTGGGAACCACTAAGTACTGGTGGTAGTAGTAGTCGTAGTAGTAGTATAGTAGTAGTAGTTGTTGTTTAGTCGCAGTAGCAGTAGTAGTAGTAGTAGTGGTAGTAGTGGTAGAGGTAGCTGTAGTAGTGGTGGTGGTAGTGGTCGTCCGAGTCGTAGCCTTACTACTTTCAGTGTTCCGCGACATCAAGTCGTAATATTGGTCGTAATACGATTATTACCATTATTATTACCATTACCACCACCACTACTACTCATACTACAACTATTGCTACTACTACCACTAGTACTACTACTAATACTCCTACGACTTCTACTACCACCACTGCTACTAGTATTGCTACTACTACTGTTACTACTAATCCTACGACATCTAATACGATTGCTACTAGTACTATTCGTACTACTGGTAACATTACTACTATCACTACTGCTACTACTACTACTACTACTACTACGATTACTACTATTACCATTACTACTACTAGTAGTATTACTAGTACTATGACTACTACTGTTACTGCTACTACTACTACCACTACTACTACTAGTACTGGTACTTGGACAAGTAGTAGTACTACTACTGCTAACAGCAGTCCTGCTACTACTAGTCCTCGTCCTTACGGCCCCTCGCAGAACGGACGAAAACGACTACTATTACTACTCCTGCTACTACTACCACGGCTACTACCAGTTGTACTACAAACACTACTACTAACACTACGACGACTACTACTATTACTACCACGACTACTACTACTACTACTGCTACTAGTAGTACTAGTCGTACTACTAGTACCACTACTACTACTACGACTACTACTATTACTACTACTACTACTACTACGACTACGACTACTACTACTACTGCTACTACGACTACTACTATTATTACTAGCATGGCGACTACTACTACTACCACTACTACTATTATTACGACTACTACTACCACTACTACCGCTACTACCGCTACTAGTCTTGATATTCTTTCTACTACTACTTCTACGACTACTAGTACTACTCTTTCTCGGGCGACGTACTAATCCTCAGACTACTACGACGACAGTGGGTATCATTATATCCACGACGACGACCACTACTACCACTATTACTTCTTCTTCTACCACCTACTATTACTATTACTACGACTACTGCTACCGCTTTCATTACTACCACTACTACCACTTTTACCACTACTAGTAGTACGGCTACCACTATTGAGACGATTATTATTTTTCTTCTGGGTACTAGTACTAGTCGTACTACTCTTTCTACTGCTACTACAAGTATTCCTTCTATTCTCAGTACTAGTACTACTATTACTGTTACTGTTACTGTTACTACTACTACTACTACTACTACTACTACTACGACTACTACTACTACTACTACTACTACTACTACTATTACGACTACTACCACTACTACGGCTACTACTACTATTACCACTACTACTACTACTAGTAGTGGTCTACTAGTTCTACTACTACTACTACTACTCCTCCCACTTCTCCTGCTACGACTACAACTACTACTACAACTACGACTACTAGTACTACGAGTACTAGTACTACGACTACTACTACTACTACTACTACTACTACTACTACTACTACGA
Source organism: Prorocentrum cordatum (assembly GCA_963575745.1). NCBI lineage: Eukaryota > Dinophyceae > Prorocentrales > Prorocentraceae > Prorocentrum > Prorocentrum cordatum. The sequence continues at coordinate 165,925 of CAUYUJ010022381.1, forward strand.
CTACTACTACTACTACGACTACTACTACTACTACGACTACGACTACGACTACTACTACGACTACGACTACGACTACGACTACTACTACTACTACTACTACTACTACTACTACTACTACTACTACTACTACTACTACTAGTACTACTACTACCAGGGCAACACGTGGCCTATGTCACTGGGTTCTGATCCTGTGAGTTCCCAAGCGGGAGGGCCATCCCTGAGTGACACTGGGAGAAGCTTCGAGCGGTAATGTTTTTTTTGGGTGAAGTCGGAGGAAGTCTTGAAGAGGGAGCCTCACATTTGATTGGGATTAGAGAAAGGCTCGAGCGGGATCTCCTGTTCTTAAAGGTTCCGCAGGTCGTGTCTGAAGCCCAAAGAATCATACCAACCATAGAATTGTCGCCACTTTGGGGCCTTTCAGCTCTGAATGTGTAGGACGTCTCAAGCGGGAGGCTCATTTCTGAAGGAACTGGAGGAGGTCTCAGGCGGCAACTTATGTTTGTTGTTTTGTGAAGATATATGTATATTCGTACACATATATATATATATATATAATACATATTTCAAAAAACAACAAATAACGTATAATCAAACACACCATAACGCTGTCGTCCCTTTTGGGCTGCTCGGCGTAGAACTCGTAAGAAGTCTCAAGCGGGAGGTTCACTTCTGAGTGACATTGAAGGAAGTCTTGAGCGGGAGCGCCATTTCTGGGTGGATTTGGAGGAAGTCTGAAATGAAATGGGCGGAATGGGCGGTGAGGCGGGTCAGCAGCGGCAGGCGCACGCATTCCGAGGAGACGATTACGAGGCCAAGGGAGGGACAGCAATAGCATCGGGAGCAGGGACGGGGGGTCCCAGGTCGGCCTCGAACCTTCGGGCCTCCTCCGTGCTAAGCTCTCTCTCCCTGGGATGCCTGCCGTGTCGCAGGCGGTTCGTACGGGTCTTCGTATTCTTATCTGCAGGTGTGAACTTACAAATTTCGGCCAAGTCCCGCAACGTGAGCGACAATGGACTCCCGCAGTTAAAACAGAAAACAAACGGGCCTGTCTTCCAGAGTGCGTGGCCTCGGAACAGGTTCCTATTACTTGTGGTGGAGGAGGAGGTTGGAGGAGGAGGAGGGGGGACGTGGCCTCCTGGCTTCCTACACGCCGTGCGGCCCAGACATTCCTGGAATCTGAATCTGGCGCGTTCCTTCCTCGCGGTGGCTTTGCGTCCGCATCTCTTGGCGATACGCATGTTGGTGGTCACGGGCCCAATGGGCCTAGTATCAGTATCATCCTTGTCCAGGGGGGTGTAGAGGATGTGCTGCAAGCTGGTCGGCCAATGGGTGCGTTGGCTGATGTACATGGCCAGGTTGCACATGAACTGCGTGCTCTTGTCGGGCAGCTCGCCCAGCCAGCTGGTATGCATCTGGTCCGCCCCTACCCCCCGTAGTCGCCTTGAATGTTCAGCAGACTTTCTTGAAGGTCTCGGGGGTGACGTGGTCTAGCGGGCGGTTGTAGGCGCAGGTGTGCCATGGGCGGGGTGGTTCTCCACGGCTGGTCCCGTGATGGGACAGCCATAGGCGATGCCAGACGGCTGCGCGTTGCTCCGTTCTCGTCTGCACGTCTGCCAGGTCGAGGTTGCCGATGCCTGCGGTGGCCCGCGCAGTGGTAGCGCATGGTTTGGGCGGCGCCTTCGCCCACTTGCTGATGCGATGAATGAACCCTGCTGAACCCCTGGGGACCTGCTTGAGGCGTTCTCATCATTCCTTGCTTTGCTGCGAGGCGATGTGCTGCTCGATCTTGTGCGCCTCGGCGCTGGCGTACTGGTGCGCTGCGCGTATTTCCATCAGCAGGTCCATTTTGCGCGCGGTGTTGTTCTCCAACGCCAGGTCGATCGCTTGCCGGCGCAGGCCAGCGTTGGGCATGTGCTTCCATTGGCTGCGGCCATGCTTGCTCTGCTTGGCCAGGCTCCTCCAGTGGGGGCACGAGGGCGTCGCAGCTGCTTCCGCGCTTGTTGGCGCCGCGGTGGAGGAGCACTATGCCGCCGAGCAGCTTGGCATACCTTTTCCAGTCTCTCGAAGTAGCCCCCCCCCCCCTCCCCCCTTCCAGGGTCTGGCGTGGGCACCGGGCCCTGCTGCGGTGACTGCGATAAACTTTGGGGCTCTGCCGCGGCCCTTGCACATGTATCTTTGGTCGCGGGAAACCGGATGCAGGTGGCAAAGCTCGGCTTCCATGCTGGCGTTGGCCTCCTGTCATAGTCGGTCCAGGTCGTCGGGGTGCAGACGCATGCAGTAGTCAAGCTGCGGCCACTGGACCCCGATGGGGTTTGGCCTGTCCTGCGCCAGAGGTGCCTTTGCTGGGGGCAGATTTATCTTCTGAAGCACGCGTGCCTTCACCTTGCGGAAAGATCCTCGGAGAGTCAGGGACAGCGGCGCGCGCGGCGGGGCGCTGACCTCGGCGTAGAACTTTTTTTTTTGGGGGGGGGTCGAAGGCTGGGCCAATGCGCTGGTCCACTACGTAGTAGTCCAGCTTGCGGTGCCCTGTGGAATGCTGGCAGGTAGGCATCCCCGTTGCCAGTAAGACTCCGCCGATGTCGTCGACCCAGCTGCTGCTGGCCAGCTCGCTGGGTAGCATGTTGATGTCGCCTTGGGGGACCCAGGGGATGCATAATCGGTGGGTGATGTCGGCGATGCGATCCAGCAGGTTGAGGTTGAGGTTCCTGATGGCGAGGCCCTCCGAGACCCTCATGTACGCGCTGATGAGCATCATGCCTCCCTTGCCTCCGATGAGTGCCCAGGCCGCGTACAGGCGCCCTGGCGACTCAGGAGGTGAGTGGTCGAAATCCTTGTATCCCGCCAGCGGCGCCAGACCGATGGCTGAGGGTACTGCAATATATACTCCTGCGTCAGGCCCTCCATGTGGCCCAGGGGCAGACCTGGTCATGGCCAGGGTGATGCCTCGCTTCTTGGTGGAGGCGAGGATCTCGGGTATGCACTGATTGCTCAACTGATGCTCTTGTCCAAGGAGAGCCCACACCTGCCCGCCGCACAAGGAGTCGAGCAGCGTGCTGGCCGCGCTCCATGTAGAACAGTTGGCGCCGTAGATTATGACTCCTGCCTTGGATGCCCCTCCTTTGCCACGCTTGGATTGGTTCGCCCATGGGCCTGCTCCTCTGGTGCTGCCGCCGTCGTGGGAGTTGCTCTCGGTGAGGCCCTCAACGTCCATGGGGTGCTGGACGTCGTGGCTGTCCTGGTGGATGGTGTAGTTCGGGTTGGTGCCCTCTACGTCGTAGTCTACAGAAGCCGCGACCCTTGGGGGGCCTGGGGCCCGCTTCTCCTCTGCTGGCGGAAGCTCCAACCTTCGCCTTGCAGCGCCTGGGTGTATATCGTTGCTGCCCACGCAGGTGTCCATCCTGTCGTTGAGCTCGGTGTCTGCCTGCAGAAAAGTACGTGAAACAAAATCCCGCGCCGGCTCGGACTGAGCCACCAGTAATTCCGCGAAGCGACACTGACATATCATCCTGGTGTGGGGTGGGGACGGTCGGCACGCCCGCCTCCATCCTCCGTGGAGTGGACGCGACAGCGCGGGTTCCGCCCCGCCGCCCCCCTTGGGAGACGCTGGGAGCACTCGCCCCCCCTGCCCCCCGCCGTGGCCAGTGGTGGTTCGACTCCTGAGTGGGCTCGAGGTGGAGGTGCCTCTTCATGGTCTGCGGTCCCGCACAGGCCGGGCCCGTCGCCCAAGAGAATGTCGACATCGTCGATGTCTTCGGCGGCTGCTGCACCCGAGCCCCCCCCCCCCAACTGGCAGAGGAGAGGCGCTGGACACGCGGGCTGCCTGCTGTGACGCAGGTCGCTCAACCCTCAGCGGGCCGTCGGCAAGGTCCTGCGCTTCGCATGGCGCCGAGCCTTCCACGCCAGGCTGCTCCTGGGCTCGCCGGTTGGGCGCGCGCCCCGCCCCCCCCCCTAGCCAGGAAGGGCTGCGACCCGCGACCAGGTGCAGGCTGCAGCAGTGCGTTGGGGGCGTCTGCTCTGCGCCCTCGAAGGTGGGGTCGTCCGCGTGGCGTCGGCGCGCCCTGTGGGGCCCCCTGACCGTGCTGGGGGGCAGTGCTCGAAACGCGGACGGCATCGGCCACCCGCCCGTCGGCGGCGTCGGCGGTGAGCTGGGTGCTGCGGGAGGCGTCGACCACCCGCGCGTCCGCGGCAGCCCGCGCGCACCCTGCGCCGCCCCCCCTGCCGTGGTCAGGCGCGGGTCCAGCCCCACCTCCTTGCCGCAGGCGGCGGCTCTGCTGAGGCGCGATGACCGAGAGCTGCGCGGGATCCTGACCCTCTCGCGCAGCATCCTCGGCACCGAAGGCGGGGCCATGATCGATGACCTCGCTGAGCAGCTCCTCCGGGCTCGAGCCTTGGGCGGCATCTGCCACTCGCCCGTCGTCGGCGTCCGCGGTGAGCTGAGCGCCGCTCAGGTCGATGCCCCCAACGTCGTTCTCGGGGGACGCCGCGGCCGCTCGGGGACCAAGGGCCCGCGTCCTCTCTGCAGGCGGCTCCCCCAGCCCACGACCCGCAGAGCCTCGCTGCATCTCGCAGCTGTCAACGCAGGTGTCCATCCCGTCGTTGAACTCCGCGTCTGTCTCTGGGTCGGAGTCGCCTGCCGCCCAGGTCCCTGTCTCGATGATGATCGTGCCCCCAAGAGTGCCTATTCTCTTTGGGCATGTGCCGTCAACGAATCTGGTACTCCATGCTGGTCCGGCTCCGCTGGGTCCAGCGCGATTTGCGGGGCAGTGGTCGGGCGCCCCGCCTGCCCTTGGCTCAGGCGGATTGGGCCCCTGCCACTGGCTGGTCGCCTGAGGTAGTGGCCTGGTCGTTGTTCTCCTTGACCTTGTCATTCTTGCGCCTGGCCAGGGTCTCGCTGGTGCGTCGCTGAAGTTCAGCGCGCCCTGCATCTGTGGAGGGGCAGGTTCCTCTGGGCGGCTCCGCTGCGGGCGGCGCCGATGCAGCGCCTCCAGCAGCGCTCGCCTGAGGCTGGCTGGCCGGGTCTGCTGGTGCCGCTGCTGCTGCGGGAGGCTGAGGGCCCTTGCCATTGCCCCCCTTGCGCTCTATTGCCAGCCGCTGCACATCTTCCTGGCGTCGTTGCTTGACGGACAGCGCGTGCTCAGCGGCCTCGGCGAAGATTTCCTTTGCCCAGGTTGTGATATCGTTTGCTGATCTCCTCTCGGCCCTCGAGCGTGATGTCTCCTTCCTCGAGGTCGAAGACGGAGCCCATGTCGATCTTGATGCTGCTGCAGGTGCCATCGAGCAGCGCGCCAAGGGCGAGCGCTGGCTGCTCAGGGGCCGTGGCTTCGCGCAGCTCGTGCAGCTGCGCGAGGACCTTTGAGCGCTGCGCGTTGTAGTCCTCGAGCTCGGCGTTGAGCTGGGGGGCCCGGTCCCTCTTGGCCGTCGGGCTCGCGTTCCCATTTGTCGAGCATGTCCAGGGCCGACTCGAGCTTCTTGGCGCGCTTGTCGCGGGTGTTGGAGATGCTGGACAGCTGCAGCTCCAGGGACTTCGCGGGTCCTCCTGCCGCCAGGCGGTTGATCGTGTCGATCTTCGCCTTGCAGTGCTCCTGGAGCTTTGTGTTGCCTTTCTTGGTGGCGACAGTGCACAGCTCGTTGACCTCGGGGAGGTCCAGCTTGTCCACGTTCAAGCCGTCGTGCTCGGAGGGTTGGCTGCGAGGGCCCGCTGCGCCGGCTCCGCCAGTAGCCATGCGAGCGCGGTCCGCCCCGCGCCCTTGCGCCGCTGGCGCGGCTGCGTCGCCTGGCTCGTGCCCGGGTGCTTGGCAGTGCTTGCGCCGCGTCCAGGCCCCGAGGTTCTTGCCGCACCCGCACTCCGTGCACTTCCAGTTGGGGCCGGCGCGCCAGGGCGCTGCGTCGCGCCAGCAGCTCCTCGGCGCAATGGTTGCTGGAGCGTCTGTTCCCGATCCCGGGGCTGACCAGGCGGGGTCGTCGTCTTGCTCCGAGGAGCCTCGCAGGATGCTGCGTCGCCTGGGGCGGCTCGCGCAGCGGTGCGATGAAAGAAACTGGGGTCTAGCCCCAGACTAGCGGCATCCACTTGTTTCCGCTGGGAAACCAAAGCCTTGAGCCCAAATGGCTACAGAAGTCTGAATTGGAGGAGGAGGAGGATGAGGAGGCGGAGGCGGAGGAAGAGGAGGTGGAAGAGGAGTTTGTTGGTTGGCGCGTGCCTTTTGTTTGGCCTTCTCGGTGGGCGCGAATCCGGCTATTTTGACGCACGTGCCGTTACTTATCACTTTGCAAAAAGAATTATCATGTCTACCGGATTCCGAAGACGGTCCACTTTCCAGAGGGATCTTTATTACATTCTATACAAAAAAGGTCATTGTTTTGCAAGGTTCCAAAAAGGAGCTCCGTTTTCCACAGGGATCCTCAGCACAATTCTATATAACAAATGCATGTTTCTGCCGATTCCAGATAAGCGTCGCTGTCCACAGGAGCTCAACTTTCCGGAGGAATTTTTATGCCATATACATAGTAGACATCGCATATGCACTTGTTTTTTTTTTTTATCGCGGGCGCTTTCCCGAACCCGAACCCGAAACCTTACCCCTTTACCATGCGTTCAAAAGTGGTAGCACAGACCACGGGTAACCCTACTACTACTACGACAGATACTACTACTACTACTACTACTACTATTACTACTACTACTACTACTACTACTACTACTACTACTATTACTACTAATGCTGCTACTACTGCTACTGCTACTGCTACGACTACTACTGTTACTATTATTACTACTACTACTACTACTACTACCACCACTACTACTACTACTACTACTATACTGCTGCTTCTACTACTTCTTCTTCTACTACTACTACTACTAATAATAATACGACTACTACTACTACTACCACTACTACTACTACTACTACTACTACTACTACTACTACTACTACTACTACTACCAGTACTACTACTACTAGTACTACTACTACTACTACTACTACTACTACTACTACTACTACTACTACTACTACTACTACTACTACTACTACTGCTACTAATACCAGTACTACGCCTGCTACTACTGCTACTACCACTACTACTAGTACCTCTACTACTAGTACTACTATTACTAGTACCACTACGGCTACTACTACTACTACCACCACCACTACTACCACCACTACTACTACGACTACGACTGCGACTACGACGACTACTACTACTACTACTACTACTACTACTACTACTACTACTACTACTACCACTAGTACTACTACTATTAATACTGCTACTATTCTCCCTACTACTACTAATGTGTTCACTAATGCTACTGGTATTACTGGTACCACTACTAGTATTACCGCGGCGACTTTGCTCATTATTATTACTACTAGTACTAGTACTAGTACTAGTACAAGTACTACTAGTGGTATTTCTACGACCACTACTATTACTGCTATTACTATTATTACTATGTGCAGGACTGCTACCAGTACTACTCGCACCAGTACCAATACCACTCGGAGTCCTATCACTACTACGGCCACTACTACTACTATTACGACGACTACTACTACTCGTACTACTACTACTACTACTACTACTACTACTACTACTACTACTACTACTACTACTACTACTACTACTACTACCAGTGCCACTGCTATTGCGATTGCCCATACTACTACCCTACTACTACTACTACCATACTACTACTACTACTACTACTACTACTACTACTACTACTACTACTACTACTACTACTACTACTACTACTACTACTACTACTACTACTACTACTACTACTACTACTACTACTACTACTACTACTACTACTACTACTACTACTACTACTACTACTACTACTACTACTACTACTACTACTACTACTACTACTACTACTACTACTACTACTACTACTACTACTACTACTACTACTACTACTACTACTACTACTACTACTACTACTACTACTACTACTACTACTACTACTACTACTACTACTACTACTACTACCACTACTACGACTACTACTACTACTACTATTACTACTACTACTATACTACTACTACTACTACTTACGACTACTACTACTACTACTACTACTATATTACTACTATTTTTACTGACGCTGACTACTACTACTACTACTACTACTACTACTACTACTACTACTACTGCTACTAACTACTAACTACTACTACTACTACTACTACTACACTACTACTACTACTACTACTACTACTACTACTACTACTACTACTACTACTACTACTACTACTACTACTACTACTACTACTACTACTACTACTACTACTTACTACTACTACTACTACTACTACTACTACTACTACTACTACTACTACTACTACTACTACTACTACTACTACTACTACTACTACTACTACGACTACTACTACTTACTACTACTACTACTACTACTACTACTACTACTACTACTACTACTACTACTACTACTACTACTACTACTACTACTACTACTACTACTACTACTAACGCTAACACCGTTATTTTATCGCTTCGCTCATTCCGCCGGCCCTGGAGCGTTATTTGGGGCCTCTTGGGGCCGACTTCGGGGCCTCTTGGGGGCTTCTTGGGAGCTTGTTGGGGCTCCTTGGCGGCGTCTTGGGCTTCCCTGGGGCCTATTAGGGGGCTTTTGGGGGCCCCTTGGGGCGGGAGGGGGGGTAGTCGATTGCAGCCACCCCCTCGGAGGCCATGATCTTCGTGAGGGGTGACGAAAAATAGCCTCCCCCCTGGGGATCGCCAGGGACTTGGCCGGGATATTTTTCGTCCGGGGGCCCCCAGGGGCCGCCCCGCGCGCGCGAACTAGAAATATTGTTAACTAGTTACCGGAGATATTAGCACGCCTCTGGCCCGTTGGGCCGGCGAATTTCTATTACTATTACGACTCTTACAACGACTACTACAACGACGACGACGACTACTACTACTACTACTACTACTACTACTACTACTACTACTACTAGTACTACTACTACTACTACTACTACTACTACTACTACGACTACTACTACTACTACTACTACTACTACTACTACTACTACTACTACTACTACTACTACTACGACTACTACTACTACTACGACTACTACTACTACTACTACTACTACTACTACTACTACTACTACTACTTACTACTACTACTACTACTACTACTACTATACTACTACTACTACTACTACTACTACTACTACTACTACTACTACTACTACTACTACTACTACTACTACTACTACTACTACTACTACTACTACTACTACTACTACTACTACTACTACTACTACTACTACTACTACTACTACTACTACTACTACTACTACTTCTACCACTACTTCTACTACTACTACTACTACTACTACTACTACTACTATGATTACTATTACTACTACTACTACACTACTACTACTACCACCGCTAATATTATTTTTCGTATTACTACTACTAGTACTACTACACATACCATTACTAATACTACCAGTACTGCTACAACAACTACTACTACTACTGCTACTACTACGACTACTACTACTACCACTACTACTACTACTACTACTACTACTACTACTACTACTACTACTACTACTACTACTACTACTACTAACACTACCACTACCACTGTTATTATTAGTACTACGACGACTACTACTACTACTACTACTACTACCAGTACTATTTTTACTACTAGTACTACTACTACTACTACTACTACTACTTTCACCATTACTACCACGACTACTACCAGGACTATTACTACTACCGCGCTACTACAGCCAGGAGTACTGCTATTTTACGATTACTATTCTTATTACCGCTTCTATTGTTGCGATTGCTACTCTTACTATTTATTGCGACTGGTGTGCTGCTGCTGCTACTACTACTTCGACTACTGCTACCGCTACTGCTACTGCTAGTGCTTGTACACTCCCGCCGGACCCCAGGCTCTGCGGTGCTAGCGCGTGTTGCTTTCACAGGCGTTGTGATGTTCGCGAGCGTTGTGGCGTGTTCCGGCTGTGCAGTGTGCGCAGGCGATGTGTATTTTTTTGTTGCAGGTGATGTGGTGTTCGCAGGCGCTGTGTTCGCAGGCGCTTTCATGTTCACAGGCGCTTCTGGTGTTCACGGACGCTGTGTTCTTCAAGAAAAGCAGTGTGGTTTTCGCAGGCACGTCGCGTTGATCGGATCGCAAGTTTTTGTGGCGGTGGTCACTGATCGGGTAGCTCTCGGATATGCACGCCGTGACGCTCATTGATACCATTGCCATATCTTACTCAAGCTGAGAAACGGACATACCGTATATCATGGTAGCGCGGAGCAAGGTTGGTCGGCTTGCCTGCGATACCGCTGCGCATTTCTCCGCAGCGTCTGTGACGGACGCCTGCGCGGCCACGGCGGCCGCAGACGAGACTGGTTGGAAGCTAGTCCTCGGATCGCCGCTCGAGAGCTGGGCGATCATCGTGACGGGCTTGCTGCGACTGGCGCTGCGCCGGACCAGGTGGCACTGCGAGGCTCTCAAGGCCATCAAGGCCCGCGGCCGAGAGGTCAACGACGAGCATGGACGAGGCCAGGTTTGCACAGCTCGAGCAGGCACTCGCCCAGGCGCAGCAGCAGCAGCAGCAGCAGCAGGTCATCCAGCGGCTGGCAGCTCAGGCGGAGGCCGCCGAGGCCAGAGTGCAGGCGGCAGAGGCTATGGCTCAGGAGGCCCGAGGTCAAGAGCAGCAGCAACGAGCAGCCCAGCCTGGTGGCCCGCCGCAGGAGACAAACACACTGATTGACACACAGTTCCTCGGCAAGCCTAGTGACTTCAACGGCGAGCCTGGGACCTGGCCTGACTGGAGTACGATTTTCCGAGCTTATGCCAGCGCGTGCGAGCCAGCCCTGAAGGATGCCATGGACAGGGCTGAGCACGCCGACGCGCCAGTGCTGAACGCGACGTTGCCCGACGACCAGGTGCGCCTCAGCATCCAGCCCTACTATATGTTGGTCATGCTGAACAAGGGGCTCTCGTTGGACCGCATTGTCAGTGCGGGGGTGAACGAGGGGCTGGAGGCGCGGGGCCTTGGTCACCTTCCACGAGCCTCAGAGCCGCACCCGAGCAGCAGGGCTTTTGCAGGAGCTGCTCTCGTGGGACTTCGAGGGTGACGCCCCCTCGAAGCCGATTGCGTTCGAGAGGAATGTCAAGCGCAACGAGCAGGCTGTGGGCGCGGAGTTTCCCGATGAGATCCAGACAGGCATCCTGGTCCGCTCGCTCAAGGAGGGCCCGCTGCGCCACCACTTGCTCCTCAACAGCCAGCGGCTGAACACCTGGGAGCTCGTGAAGGCCGAGGTCGAGAACCTCAGGCGGGCCCAGATTGCGACGACGGCGAGTACTGGCACAGGCTCGACCCCGATGGACATCGATTCCCCGGCGCGACAGCTGGCAGCTCTCGGCTTCAATGGTGGCAAGAACGGCAAGGCCGGCAACGGCAAGGGCAGGGGCGGCAAGGCCGGCAAAGGCAAGGGCGCCGACGACCTGCCGACCAGGCCGTGCCCGATCTGCGGCAAGACAGGTCACTGGAAGCGAGACTGCCGGTGGAATACGACGGCTGCGTCAGGCAAGGCACCGCCGAAGGGCGGTGGAGGTCGAGGTCGCGGCAAAGGCAAAGGCGAAGCCAAGGGTGGTGACGCACCGAAGCCGAAGCCGTGCTGGACTCGTGGTTCGACAGCGCATCTGGTCAAGGACTGCCCGGTCGCCGAGAAGTCTGGCGCCCTGGGCGAGATTGGCGAGCCTGAGCCTCCTGAGGGCTTGGGCGGCCTCTTCCTGGCGGCGCTCGACCTGTCGACCATGTCCCCGAGCTGTGAGACGGTGCGCTTCGGGATCGACTCAAGCGCGGCGGTCGCGGCGACCCCGCGCGCGCTGGGGACCGACTATCCGATCACGGAGAGGCCGTCGGGGGCGCGGTGCCTCAGCGCGACGGGCGAGCCGATCCCAGATGAGGGCCAGCGCGAGCTCATGGCGCAGACCGGTGGTGCGTTGCGTGGCATCAGGGCCCGTGTCACGGGCGTCAGGCGGCCGCTGCCCTCGGTCTTCGACCTTGTGAAGAGCGGCCATCGCGTGGTTTTCGAGCAGGACCAGCACGGCAACGACATCAGCCACGCTGTTCACATCGAGAGTGGCAAGACCGCCCGCTTCACGCGGAGGCATCGCACATGGGACCTGGACGCGAGCATCGTGCCAGCGAAGGAGGTGACCCAGATGTCCCAGACCCCCGCGAGGGAGCTGCCGCTCTGCTCGGTCGAGGGTTGCCCTGGCTGCAGCAAGCCACATGATAAGAAGCGCTTGCGCCCTTTCGGGCGGCAGGCGCTGTCGGAAGACCGGCCATGATGGCGCCAGCAGCGGGACCTCCTGCGTTGAATGGCGTCGCTTGTGAGACAGGAGTGGTACCTCATGGAGTTGAGGATGGCCAAGTTGCGACCGTCGAGAGTCACCTCGGCGCAGCCGCAGGTGATCGCGCCCCGCCAGGTGGAGCTGCCGTGGCAGGGGACGACGGAGTTGGAAGTACAATCGAGCTCGAGGGTGACGCCGAGGAGCGACACGAATCTCAGCCCGCTCCAGTGCGAGCACGACGGGGGCCGAGGGAGCCTGCCCAGGCAGAGATCGAGCAACGCGAAGCGGCAGGTCACGAACCCTTCAGAGACTGGTGCTACTGCTGCTTGGCTGGGCGTGGCCGCGCCGATGGTCACCCAGCGGGCGCTCCTAGCAGAGCGCATGCTATACCTACGTTTGCAGTTGACTACGGATGCCTTGTGAAGCGGGCGGAGGTGGAGTCGGGCCAGTCCGCGCCCCCCATCCTCGTCGGCATCGACTCGGCCACCTCGCGGGTCAGCGCTGACGTCCTCCCGTCCGAGGGCATCCAGCACGAGTGCAACGTGGTCCGCGCCTTCTGCCAGGTGGAGGCGACCGGCCACCCGAAGATCATTTACAAGTCGGATGGTGAGGGTGCCTTGGTGGCGCTCGAGCGAGAGGCGACGATCCGCCTCAGGAATCTGAAGTTCGAGGTCGCGCCCGAGGAGGCGCCGGCCAACGACAGTGCCAGCAACGGCCTGGCAGAGGTCGCAGTGATGGAGGTCAAGGGCGTAGCACGGTCTCTGCGAGTCGCCCTGTCCCTTCTGCACGGCGCAGACATCCCGAACGACCATCCAGTGTTGACTTGGCTGGTTGCTCGCGCTGCAGGATGCATCAATCGCGGCAAGGTCGGCGCCGATGGACGGACGCCGCGCGAGAGGCACAAGGGCAAGGCCTTCCGCAAGGTGCTGCCGCCTTTCGGTGAGATCATCGTGTTCCTCCCGAGTGCGAGGCGTGACGCCAAGTTCGAGGGGCGCTGGGAGATTGGCTCTTCCTAGGCGTCATCGAGAAGTCGAGCGAGATGCTCGTCGGCTACGACGGCAGAGTCGCACGCGCGCGGTCTATCAGGAGGAGGCCGCCGAGCCAGCGGGCTGATGCAGCCCTGCTGCTTTCGATTAGGGGCGCGCCGTGGATGCCGACCCCGGACAAGCCAGAGAACGTTCGCACCCCGACGGTCATTGACGAAACCCCCGTCGACCCCGCTGCACGGCAGCCGAGGGTTGTGCCAGAGCAGGTTCCAGCTGAGCCTCGGAACGCATACATTCGCAGGAGCGTGAAGCTGGCCAAGTACGGTTTCACAGACGGGTGCCCGGGCTGCCTCGCGGCCCGCACCAGCGCGCCAGCCAGGGCCCACAGCTCGGGGCGCCGTGAGCGCATCCAGCAGGCCATGGCGAACGACCCGGGGCTTGCCCCCCCAGTCTTCGGAGCGGCGGCTCGCCAGCTGGAGGCTGCTGACAGGGCGCCCGCGCGCCAGGAGGGCGCGGGCTCCGAGGCACTGCCTCAGGCAGCCAGCCCGGCTGAGGCGCCGGAGATCGAGCGACCTGCCGACGAGATGCTGAGCGTCGAGGCTCGCCCGCGGAGTTGCCGCAGGCATCGAGGCGCCGCCTCGCGGCGCCAGGCGGTCCAGCACCCCTCGCGCCCGCGATCAGCGGCGAGCAGCCCAGGACGCCCGCGCAGGCGCCAGCCACGCCGCAGGCACAGGCTGCTGGGTCGAGCGGGCTCCTCCAGGCGCCGCCTGGAGCTGGGGATGCCATGGGCGCGGACTCGCTGGAGCTCTGCGCGCTGCTGGCGGCCTTCGGTGACTGGGGGGTGGCCGTCAGCGAGCTGCGCGGCCCAGGGCGGTTCACGTCTCGGTCGAGCGCGTTCGACCTCGAGCCCGGCACAGCCTACGACATCAGGACCGTCTACGACTTCAGCCAGGAGGGCGACAGGCAGCGGGCGCAGGCCACCATCGAGCTGGAGCAACCACTGCTGATCACTGGCAGCCCGATGTGCGCGCCGCGGTCGAACCTGCAGGCCCTCAACGTCATCCAGGGTGTGGACGTCAACGCCATCATGGAGCGAGGCGTTGTCCACCTGGTCTTCTGTGCCGAGCGCTACAAGGAGCAAATCAAGGCTGGCCGCCTCTTCTTGCACGAGCAGCCAGCATCATCGAGGAGCTGGCGTCTCTGGATGATCCGAGAGATCGCCGAGATGCCAGGAGTACACTACGTCGAGTGCGATCAATGTGCGCATGGGTTGTGGTGCACCGATGCTGCCGGCCCGGCGCCGGTCAAGAAGCCTACGGGATGCTTGACCAACTCCGCCGAGATAGCCCGAGAGCTGACGCGTCGGTGTCCTGGGTGTGCTAGGCATTGCCAGACGGTCGGCTTAGGTCGGCGTGGCATGCGCATCATCGAGCGGTACCCACCGAAGCTTGTGGCTGCGGTGCTGCGTGGGCTGCGTCGCGAGGCGATTGCTCGCGGCCAGCTGGGTGCGCTGGAAGCAGGGCCGCATCTGGACGAGCCACCGATCTGGGGCGCCTACCCAGAGTACTACACGGAGATCGTCGACAACATCAGCGGGGCCGCTCTGGACCCCGAGCTCGTGGCAGCTGGCCGCAAGGAGGAGATGGAGTTTCTCCGCGGCCTGGGCGCCTGCGTGCACGACACCAAGCAGCGCTGCCGCGAGGAGACCGGGCGCGACCCGGTGCCCATGGTCTGGGTGGACGTCAACAAGGGCGACGACCGCAAGCCCAACGTCCGCTGCAGGCTGCGCGTAGCGGAGACACGCTACCGCACGAGCATGGACCTGGGGGGCCCCTCGCAGACGTTCAGTGCGACACCCCCGTATGAGGCTCTCAGGATGTTGATTTCCTTCTGCTGCTCGCCCAGGAACGCCGAGGAGGACCAGCACGTCCTCATGTTCCTGGACATCACTAGGGCTCACCCGCACTGCGAGATGAAGCGGAAGTTGTGGGTGGAGCTTCCTGCGGGGGACCCCCGCTCAGCTGACCCCAGCGCGCGTGGGCTGCTGGTCAGGTGCCTCTACGGCTGCCGCGACGCAGGCTAGAACTTCGAGCTGTTGGTCCGCGAGACGCTGGAGGGCAAGATGGGCTTCTCCTGCGGCGTGTGGTGTCCCTGCATATACCGCAGAGGCGACGGCAAGCTCGTGGCCTACGTCTACGGCGACAACTTTGTGCGAAAGGGCTCCCGCACCGACAGCCTGGAGTTCTACCGTGAACTGCAGAAGTACAAGTGGGTCAAACTCGAGGGCACGTTGGGACCCAACAAGAGTGCTGGTGATGTTCAGGAGGTGGTCTGCCTGAACCGCGTCTTCCGCTGGACCTCGAGAGGTGACGTGGAGCTCGAGGCTGACTCCCGCCACGCGCTCATCATGATGCAGCAGCTGAACCTCTGGCGCGGGTCGAAGGCCCTCTCGACGCCAGGAGTGAAGGCCAAGAGCGTGGACCGTGGCAGGGTCCTGGAGGGCGAGGAGGCGACTCGCTACCGCAGCCTAGTCACGCGAGCCAGCTATCTCAGCGAGGACCGCCTGGACATCAAGTACGCAGTCAAGGAGGCAGCGAAGTACATGCACGAGCCGTGTGAGCACGGCATGGAGCTAGTCAAGAGGATTGCCAAGTATCTCCTGGGCCGTCCGAGACTGGTTCAGAGGTTCCGACGCCAGCGCTGGTCAGTTGTGCTCAAGGGCTTCTCGGACAGCGACTTCGCGGGCTGCCTGGGGACCAGGAAGAGCACGAGTTGCGGAGTCTTCCAGCTGGGAGATCGCATGATCAGGGTCTTCAGTGCGACCCAGGGCAGTGAGGCTCTCAGCTCAGGTTAGGCCGAGTGGTATGCTCTAGTGCACACATCGTCCTGCGGGATCGGCCTGGTCTCGCTGGCGCGCGACATGGGATACGAGCTGGAGCTATGTTTGGCTGGCGACGCTACGGCGGCCAGTGGGATCGCGCATCGCCGAGGGGCGGGGCGCATCCGACACATCGAGACAAAGACTCTCTGGCTCCAGCGTCACGTGACCGAGCGTCGAGTCATCTTTTCCTAGACGCTCGGCAAGGTCAATGTGGCAGATCTCGGTACGAAGCATCTAGCGCAAAGGAGCTGGATGAGATGCTGGGACTGCTGGGACTTTTCGTGGCCGCGGGCAAGTCTGACCTCTCTCTCGCGGTCGCAGGCAATTTGCTTGAGCCTGACCTAGCTTGCGAGCCCGAGGGCAAAGAAAAGGTGCAGGCATGACTTTCGTTTGATGTCGCCCGTGTCAGGCGACTGTGTTTTCGTGTACGCAGGCATGTTTCTACGAGGTTACATGTGGCGAGGCGTGCGAGGTTTCTTTTCAGCTTCGCTGGAGCAACCCGGACATCGCCTGGGTCGAGTCTCGAGGGAGCTCGACGCGGCGGCGAGGAGGGCTGATCGGGTAGCTCTCGGATGTGCATGCCGTGACGTTTATTGTGACCATTGCCATATCTTACTCAAGCTGAGAAACGGACATACCGCACATCAGTCACAGGCGCGTGGTGATTGTCGGGTCGCAGGGGATTTTTTCGTAAGCGCATTGTTGTGCTTACGGACTTGTTGCAACTCCGCAAGCACAACCCCGCCGTGGCGTGATCGGCGGATCGGCGCGATGGACCCCCCCCGATCACGCGCGTGATCGGCCTGAATATACAGATTGGCTCCTGGTGAGCTACCTGAACTCGTTCTACCAGCATGGCACGCACCCCTCCTGCGCCGAGAACCTGATGGTTTGGGTGCTGCACTTCAACCCAGATTTCATGCGTTATGGTGCCCGCCGCCTCCCCCAGGGTTGGAGGCGCCCCCGGGCTTGGCGGCGCCTGGAGCCGCCCCGCGCTCGCAAGTTTTGGGCGCTGACCCTTTGGCGCGCCATGGCCTGGCGCATGCAGGGAGTGCGGCGGCCTCCAGATCGCGGCGTTCGCGCTGATAACGGTGAGCGTCTGCGCGCGGCCCAGCCGCCTGCCGACGCTCCGCCCTTCGCGCCTTGTGCCCCCAGCGGCGAGGGCGTGTCAGCACTCGACAAGACGTGCCTAGGGGACGTGTCGCTGGAGCTGGGCTCACCCTGGATCCGCTGGGTGGGCCCGATGCTCTGGGATCTCGACGTCAGAGAAATCCGGAGTGTCTCTGGAACTTCATTTACCCCGAGCACTGCAACACTGCGAGGCTTGAGCCTCCAAGCCCTGGGGGCCCGTCCGAAGATAGCGCCCCGCCAGATGCGGCGCTCGGGGGACTCCATCGACATGGCCAGGAAGTGGAGGCGGCTGGGCGAGGTCCAGAATACAGGCCAATTGCGCACGACGCGCCGCGTCGCCAGGTAAATGCGAGAAGCAGGGTCGGCTTGCCGCGACCCGGTCGATGCCCACAAAGGCCCAGCAAGACGCGTTTTTGGCTTGCGAGGCACAGCTCGAGGAGATCATTTTAGGGCGCGCCTCGCCGGTCGACTTGCAGGCGCTCGACCTCGCCTGAGGGGCCAGAATCTGGCCGACTGCTTCAGTGGCAAAGTCGGGGTGGGGAGCGTGGCCATGGGCGAGGGGGTGCACGCGAGGTTCTGGGACACGCTGCGCGGCCCAGAGGGCGACTTCAGGCGGCGCGAGGTGCTCAGAGGCCTGTGCTCGGACATTGCTGCAGGGCGCGTGGTGGCAGCGACGGCGGCGCCACCCTGCGGGTCCTGGACGACGGCGGCTGAACGAGTAGGGGCCGTCCGCAGCGCCCAGCAGCTGTGGGGGCTGCATCTAGCAAGCCGCTCGCCTGGCCTTCGGCAGTGAGACCATGCGAGCGGTCCTGGCCAGTCTGCGGTGCTCTGAGAACTTCTTAGCGCCATGTCTCCTGGAGCATCCGGTGCATTAGTGTGTCTTTCTGACGAAAAATGGTTCGGGGGGGTGTTCTACGGGGGGCTGTAATTCGTTGTTTCGATTTATGTTAAGAGTCAAGAGGGGGCCAGGTGACGCAAGAGGGCCCGCTTTTTGTGTTTCAGCTTTGATGCATTAGACAGCTGTTCGCTCGACAAAAGGCGCACGCGAATCAATGGTAAATGCTCGCGTGCTGGCCGCGAACGCATAGTATTCGAGGGCCGCGCTCCTAACGAAACGAAGTGGGCAGCGATCGCTGCAGCATATCCGCCCACCCTCAATCGCAAGTTTGCTCGTTTTCTGTTGTCTGTCTGGCGCGTCTCTGTATAGTCGCAGCTTTGGGAGTGGATTGGGCTGAATGTTCTCACAGCTTTCGAGCGCATGGACGCGTGGCTGTCCGGTCATCAAAGTCCAAAGAGCGCGGGGCGTTCTGGTTTGCGCTTGCAGGTTAAGGATACCCTTGGCTCATGTGTATGCGTCGTCGCCATTTGGCTCCGTTTCGTTGTTTGAGTGAGTCGGCCCCCCACCGAACATATGCGTGGGGCGTGACCGCCCGCGCTTATTATCCATCCCGTGTTCCTTTTTCAAGGCTAGCACGTCTTGCAGCTTGCGAGCGCATTTACGCGTGGCTGTTCGTTCATGAGAGTCCTCGCAGATACAAGAGTGTGGGGCTTCCTGATTTTGCCCTCTCGGGGCCCTCTTGGGGATGCTCTTGGAGCTCTCTTGGTGCGCCTTGGTTCGACCTTTGAGCATTCCAGCGGCCGCTTGAATCGCCCTTGGGGCCTCTAGCGGCCCTCTCGGCCCGCGTCGGGGCCCTTTTGGACCCGAAACGGTCGCGCGACAAACCGCGCCCTGAGGAGACGATGGAAGGTCCAGGCGATTTGTAAATTTGTGGTCGGGGCCTTTGAATATTCTGCAGGAGTGAGGACTGGGGTTTAAGTGATTGGGCAAGGCACGGGAAGACACGCCCACGCCTTGCCCAGCGGCGTGGTGGTGCATAAGGAGCAGTGGTAAATCCCAGCCCAGGGACTCAAGTATTGCATAGTGGGGCGTGGGGCACAACCCTAGGCCATCTGCAGCCCAGAGGACTGGTGGGATTCTTGTATGATCCTGCCATTATTGCCCTTTTGATCGTGCTAGCTAGCCCCACAAGATGTCCCAGACAGGCCCCCCAAAACCTTTTAAGATCGCGCGGAGGTCAACAGTGCCCATTCACGATTGGCCTGCCGACCGTCCTGACGACCGCAAGAGCACCCCCCAGAGGCCCCAAGACAAGCTGTTTGCAGTGCCGTCGGTCCAGATTCAGCTTGATGTTGGTTGATTCGGGGTGCCCGTATGAGGCTACGCATGGTCGAGAAGTCGGCAACACACCCCATGAGCAAATCGTCTCACGAAGGCTCGCAAAGAAAGGACCGGGGAGAGGTTTCTGCTGTCATTTCTTCGAACCGAATTGTCGACGCGCGGTGGGCGGGCTGCGCGGTGGCTGCGCCGTGGGTTGCGGGGTAGATTGCGCGGTGGCTGTTAGGTGGGTTGCGGGTAGCGGCGACCTTCTGCGCGGTGGTTGCGCTGTGGTTGCGGGGTGCGTTGCGCGGTGGCGGCCGTGGTATGGTTGTTCGGCGATTCCAGCGTCCAGGGCCACGCTGTTTGGGACAGTTGACCGATGTGAAACTTTGGTGCGCAGGAGCCCCTCAGCAAAATGCGATTTCCGTGGGGGACAATGCCGCGAAGTCGCAAGAGACGGACAGGGAAAATCAGGTGCCAGGGTCACGCCGACCATTGCAAGTTGAGCGCTGTTTTCTTCGCTAGGAGCTAGTCGGCGAGGAAAGTCGCGCTTCAATCCGCGATTCGAATTGGGCTGGGGGAGCGTGTGCGAGCGGCCTGCCTCGAAAGTCCTCTTTGGGGCTGGAGACGCCATGCGGGGAGGGGCGTCGCCAGGGTGGGACTCCGCGACTATGTGCGGAAGATGGGACTCTTCGCGGCAGAGGGGCTCCGGGTCGTCATGCCGGACGCCCCGAAGATCGCCATGAGCTGCTACGAGGGGCGCCCCCACAAGGCCCGCCGCCGAGCAGTTAGCCAGGCTCTCGGGCCAGGCCAGCAGCCAACCTACGCGCAGCTCAGATTTGAGGTCTTCAGCACACCGATCGGGCCAGCTTGGAGCTGGTCGCTTGCCCGATTCGGGCTGCGGGCGTCTAAAGATGCCATCTATCTTACAGAGATCCGTACTTAATCCTTTTCATGGTTTGCTGATCTGACCCAGCCTCCTCCTTATTCGCCAATCTTCTTCCCCTCTGATCCTTTTTCCCCTTCTCTCATCCCACCTTATTGGCTGTTCAAACAGTTCTCTTGTGCTTCAGCTCTGCAGAGTCGAAGCGTCTACCGGATCCCGCACAGGCGCAGGAGAAGCAAGCAGCAATCTCCTTCGACACAGACCTTCGTCGGAGTAAGCTTCTCGACCCGCGAGCCCGAGGATGCTCGGCCTCGTCCCCCAGGGCAGCCTCCCGTCCAGGAGCACTTTGTGCGGCATCTGGGAATACAAACCAGAACAGTTCGCAGGAGTTAGGGAGTCTCCTCGCCCAGCCTCCCTCGTGTGCGAACACATCCGTATCCGCAGCCTCGCGGGCCAGGCCACTGGGCCGCGACCCTGCGGATATGGGTCGTTTGATTTCGCGGATGCCCCCGCGGAACGTATCCGTGTGACCGCGTACGCAGGGGATAGCGCCGCGGAGTACAGACCGCGAGCGCGTGGATACCTGCGGATGCGTTCGCCGGATGTGACCCCCTCTCGGCCCCAGCCGCGGGCCCTCGGCGAGTCCGCTGCGGGGCCGAGCCGAGATCGGCCACGCGGAGGAGCGGCCTCTCGCCGGAGTGGCCTTTGGTGCGCCGCCTTCGAGGGGCGCGGCGGGGGGGGGGGGCAGTGCAAGCACGCGGGCCGCACGCAACGCTCAGCGAGCTGGCATTCCCGCCCAGGGCCACTCCTCCGTGCAGCCGACGGCCGATGACGAGGCTGTGGCCTGCCCTCGGACGCACCGGGAAGTGGCGACGCCCCCCCCCCCCGGGCTCCCGCGTCAGGGGAGGAGGGCCTGCATCGACCCCCAATCGCCCATTGATCGCCGAGAGGGGTCTGATAGCCCGCCTCGCCCAGGAGGATTCGCCATGTCCACCTCGCCCGCCTCGCCCGCCTCGCCCGCCTCGCCCAGGATGCATTGCGAATTCCAGATCCGTGCCCCCCCCCCCGAGCCGGTCATCCCCGATCGTTGCCCCTCACTGCCCTCACTCGCCGGGGGGGCCCGCGCGCGAAGTCCATGCGGGGCCGGCAGCGTCTTGGGGCCAAGAGCGGAGGTCGAGACTGAACGGCTCGCGCGGTGTCAGAGGCCATGGCCAACGTGCCACTCCTGGGCCGCCACACTGGCGTGAGGGACTGCGCGTTATGAGCACCTCGCCCCGCAGTCCCCTCTCCTCGGCCGTCCTCGCCTTGATTTGCCGCTTCTCATCCCGAACCAGGCCTTCCCGCGCCGTGCCATCGCCGACGCCGCGACGAAGCGAATCCATGTTACATGGTAGGAGCCTGCCGAGGGCACGTGGCCGGGCGTCTTTCCAGCGACCACCCCTCTGCGCACGCTTCGAGGCTGATCGCGGCTCCCGCCCCGGGCGAGGAGAGAGCGCGAAGACGGCCCACCTGCGTGCGGTGAGGCATTGACCGCCTTAAGCTCAGGATGCCATTGCCTGGGCCCGCGCAGAGCGCTCTGGCGCTTCCCCGCCTCCGCAGCCATTTGCCTCAGAGGCCCCACGGAGGGCCCTGCTGGCAGCACACTGCGAACTGTACGGCGTTGAGACTTGGGAAGGGCAAGTCGCAATGCGAAGACAGACTAAGGACTGCCTGGGGTTCAGGAGGGGCTCTGGCGTTCGGGCCGCTCCGTCTACCTGGCCCATTCGTTTCTGATTCGACGTTCCTTGTGGCAGCACGGCGACCCACGCAGGCAACTGACCCAGACATTTGGCAACACGACTTCACTTCGTGGAGCGGGCCTCCTGATCTCTCGCCCCCTTCCCGGGGACCGATTATCTCGTCCTGGCTGTTCTCTCGGCGGCCACTGGTGCCCAGCGAATTGTTTCTGGTCCCCCATGGCCCACAGCTCTGGGAGGCCCCCCGCTGGGCGAGGCATGCCTGGCAGGGCCAGCTGCCGCTTTCGGGTCGCTCGCCCTCCCTTCTGTGCTCGTGTCCTGGTCGTCGTTGTCGTCCGAGTGGTGCCGAGAGAGGATCAAGGCCAAGGAGGCCCAGGCAGGCCAGGCCCGCTTGCATCAGTGGTATCGTGCTGCGCTTGTGGTCATAACACCTGGGCGACGGAGGAACACGGGGTCGTCTGCGCCGACATCCGCGCAAGCTTCCCGCGTAAGGTTGCGTGGGAGCGCACTCGTTTCCAAACGGAGTGCCACGCTGGCGGCCCGCGCAAGCCGCAGCGTAAGGTCGTGACGTGTTCCGGCATAGGACCCGTTGCACGTCGGGCGTCTGGGCGCTCTCTTTCGGGGCCCTGCCCCCTCGCGGTGCCCACTCCGTCCCCGCCTCGGGTCTTCGGGCGAGAGGAGCTCTCCTGGCCGCGGCCCCCGCCACCCCGGGGCAGGGCCGGGGGCAACCGACGGGCGGGGACAGGCTCCGGGGGGGGACGCATCGACCCTCAGTCGCCCGTTCCTCGGTCCTCAGGAGGCTCGGGAGACCTCCGGCCCTCTGAGAAGCTTTCGGCACCATCTCCGAAGCCATGGGGGCCTCCTCAAAGGGCCAGAGGAGTCTCTGAGCCCCGCCGCCCTTTCCAGAAGGCTTGCCCCCTCTCCCTTTCCCCCTCGGCGCGCCGCCGAAGAATTCATCGATCCACAATTGCACATTCTGCATCCACCGGGGCTTGGCCACCCCACACCGAACAGGAGCGTGGGGTTCTGCTGTCGGGGGCCTATCGCCGACCTATCGGCTAAGCATCGTCGATCCTATGTCGGCGTCCCGCCCCTCCGATGAGACAGTCCCCGCTTTCGTCCTTCCGCGGGGGCCAAGAGGGGCAGCCCCCCAGATTCACGCCGCCCTTCTCAGGGCCAGAGTGCGCCCGGGGTTCGTGTGGTGCCGACGCGACGACGGCCGGAGCGCGGGCGGTCAATGCTGAACGTCGCCAGCTGCCTGGAGTCTGCAGATGGCGAAGTATCTGCACTGTCGGAACACCGGGATTGTCAAGGTTGAGCAATCCACGCAGTGTTAGAAACCGACGCGCAAGTCGCCCCGGCACGAACCCGAGTAGATGGGGTCGGAGGATCAGGCCGCAGCCTGGATGCATCGGCGAAGCGGCGCGATACGGAGCCCGATGTTCTCCACCCCGACGTCGCCGATGCATTGCCTTGACATCGGCCATGCAGCGCGATCCTCTGACCCCATATGGTCTGCTCCCATGTGGGCGGCCTCCACCAGAGGCTTCAGAGGCTTCCAGAGGCCAGATAAGGACCAAGCACATTCCAAAGTCTCGGGCCTCGAAGTACTTCTGAGGCCTCCAGAGGCTTTAAGCAGGGGCCAGCAACGCTCAACGGATGAGACTTTTGAGCCCCGAAGCTCGAGGTACGGCATGTTCGCGCCGCTTCGACGTGGCAGCGACCCAGGCGCGGGCGTCCAAGGTTGAGCGCCGCCTGTGGCCCAGAATCGGCCGATACCGATCGACCTGCGCTGTGGGAACAGCGTAATCGTTCAAGGCTGAAGGAATCACGCAGTGTCAGAAACCAGCGCCGACGTCGTCACGACGTGGCCCCGCCGCACAGTCAAAACGCTGAAGCAAGGACCACTCCGGACTCGGGAGGGGCTCTAGTTCTCGAGCCGCTCCCTCGATCGAGGTAGGGGAGCCTGTTCGTGGCCGACGCCCGCCGTTGCTAGAACGCTCCTTCGGTCCTCTTCTAGCGTTCCTGGCGGTGTCATGGCGAGTGTACTGCCGACACCTTACGTGGAAGAGGACAGAGTTTCTGGTGACAAGTTATTGGGTCTCGAAAGCCTCGGGAGAGGCCGAAGGAGAGGCAAGGACCTCCAGAGACGGCCTCGGAGGGAGGTGGAGGAGGAGCAGAAGGAGGAGGAGAGGAGGAGGAGGATGAGGACGAGGATGACGATGACGATGACATTGGTGATGATGATGCTGATTACTATGATGATGATTATGATGCAGATGATCATGATGTGGATGATGCTGATGATAATGATGCTGATGATGATGTTTATAATGCTAATGCGCTGATGATGATGACGATGATGATGATGATGATGAGGAGGAGGACAGACAGACAGACAGACAGACAGACAGACAGACAGACAGACAGCCAGACAGACAGACAGCCAGGCAGACAATCACCATCAGCCCCAACCGATGTCTCTGGGGAGAGCTCGATGCACGATGCAATGCAGCCATCTCAAAATCATCACAGGGCAGAACAACGACCTGAATGCCAAATGACTATGGAGCGGCGAGCCTGATCAAGCCAGGAACGTGCCCAAAGGCTGGTTCTCGAGGCGACAGGACGGTGCCCTACGTCTCCACGATCTCCGACGTGTGAGGGGACCGTGAGGGGCAATCCTGAATGTGTCCCATGGCAAGGCCGAGATCCGACCAACAAAGTGACACCATGAGAGGCGGCGTGGTTCCAGATTTGCGCGTACATTGTGGAACCACGGAGGGCGGGCGGATATTAGGAGAACGCAAAAGGTGGGCTCGCAAGAGCCTAGCGCAGAGCCCCCGCCACTACACGACTGAGCCCCCATGGCCAGATCCGCCTTGCAGCAACCGATGTCCTACGCAGGGCCCCTGTCAGCACAGTCAACAAACAGAAAGTTCGATGTGGAAAACAGTTCGCTACTCACTCACTGCGCTCCGCTGCTCCTGCTACGATGCTGGTTATGCCATTGCCGTGCCATCTCATCAACTCGATCGGTGCTCATCACCGTCTGAAACTGCGGAGTGCCAGGGACGATACGACGAGAGGCCAGAAAATCTGTGACTAGTCGGAGCCTGGACGGGCGAGAGACGGTGCCTGGCCGAGCGTCATCAGCAGGGTCAGCGGCTGGACGAGCTCTGAACACCGCCCGATCAGCACCAGCTTCGAGTAGCGGCAGCCACGAAGTATTTCCATATTCATGAGTAGCCACAGCATTAAGATCCCACTGCGTTCCGGCATCATAGGCTCTGCTGACTGCGCCATCCCAGAAAACATTATCTCGCTGCCTATCGGAAGGTAGCCCACCATACCATGACGCCGAGCGAGGGACAGCGTTCTTGGGTCTGTGGCCTCGGTGCGGCCATTCAGGCTGCGTCCATCTGCTCCAACATCTGTTGGAGCTCGCGCTCCATGAACGTTGGAGGGGCCCTCTTGGGGCCTTTTGCGGGACTCTTCGGCCCTCCTGGGAGACTCTTGAGGCGGAAGCCTAAGATTGTCGGTCCGCCCCCTCCCTCCCCCCTCGGGGCCCCGCTTAGGACCGTCTTCGGGCCCTTTTGGCGTCATATTTTCAGCGTCAGGCCCTGAACCCCTCGAAAGCCTCGAGCATCATCTGGCAGGACGTGGGGTCCCTGAACGCGAATGTAATTTTCTTCATGCCCATTTGGAAGACCTTCTCCACTCTGCAGCACAGTATCAGTTCGCACTTCGCCACACTCCATTGGTTGTATACCTCGTGCGCGCGCTAAATCTTGCCGTGGAGCTCCTTGCTCATGGGACCCCCGCGCGTTGGCATCGGGGTTTTGATCCTTCAGCCACTTCAAAACGCAACCGAACACCCAGATCTGGGGAGGGCCGTACTCGTGATCTTTCTTGCCGTCTCGCCGTACGTGGAGGTTTGCTTCCCCATGTTCAGGATGGGGGGGTGGTCCTCGGGAGCGAGGAACACGTCGAAGAGCGCCGCCATGGCCTCGCGTATTTGCTTGGAGTTGCGGAGGGCCTGGCGCATCATCATGCCGAACACCTGTTTCTGCCCCGACTTCCACGTCTTGACCTTCTTGAGCCCGTCGGTGCGCTTGCCGTCGTGCCTGCCTCTGATGGGCGGGGCGAGGAACAGCAAGCGGCGGAAGCGGCAGAGGAAGGTGTTGAAGGTGTTCGTGTAGTTCACCCACTGAGCCAAAAGCAGCTACGTCACATAATCCACATCTGAGTTCAGAGGGCGCCCGAATCTCCCAAGACGTGTGGGCCCTTCCGAGTTGACAACGTCCGTTAGCGTAGGCCCGTTTAAGATTGTCTACCCCGAAAGACTGAGCAGCAGTTGGGGCAGTGATTCAGGGTCACTCCAGAGTCTAAACTAAAACTTATACCATGATGTGCCGTTTGGTGTGCTGGAAGCTGTTCAAGAGGAGCAACGCCATGACCACAAGTCTGCTGGGTAGGGTCCAGGACCTTACACTCATATTCTGGCCCAGACTGAGGTACCTGAAAGCGAATAAGACGAATTAGTCGATCGCAATGCCCTCTACCCGTAAAGAATGCAGCGCGTGAGATACTAGGGTCTATCTTCAAAAACTTTGGGCCGAATCTGAGTTCCCCTGGACTAGCTCGTATCCCGAATCACTTGCATCCCCCCATATTTCGCAAAAGGTTTCTGTACCACTTATATCACGATAAAACTCGAGACCACGAGCAAATTGACGTATCCATTGTGTTTTGCCGTGCTGCTCAATGTCCCAGAGGGTGTCAGAGTGGGTTCTATATGCAGAACCTGTCCCGCCGAACCATGCTCTGGATCCAACGAACCCGTCGGACCGCGAGCTCGCCCGCGCTCGGCAGGATGCGCCACTCACGCAAGACCTCGTCGCTGCTCAGCGATACGGCGTGGGATCCGTCCCAGTTCGTCGCCGAGCCTGTCATCAATACTCGAAGGTAGCGGACGACAAGCACGTTGATACGAGCGTGCTCCGACGAGGTGAGAACGAATGCCTCGAGCCCCGTAAGGCCCTTCTCCACGACGATGCTAAGATAGAGTTCCCGCTTAAGTCGACGTAGTCCCCGTTCATGTTAGAAGAGCCTCATTATACTGCATTCGCCACTCATCCCTTGGTTCCCCTTCATCGTGTACCGTGCTCCCAAGTGACGTGCATGCGCTTTTACTGCGCCATGTATATTCTGTTGCATCTTCAGGGGACCTCGCCTGTCCCAAAAATTGGTGTCTTTTTTGGGGGGCCCGACGCGTGCTCGATGCGGACCCTACGCGGATTTGGCGTGGATTCGACGCGGATTCGACACGGATTCGACCCGGATCCGACGCGTCCGACATGGATTCGACACGGATTCGACGCGGACAGGGCCGCGATGGGACAGATACGGTTCCCCGAGGATGCAACGTAATGTATAGCGGGACAGGGGCTTTGTAATTGGCAAAGCATTAGAGTAGAACCAAAATGAGGCATGATATCCTTTTTGCCGAAACTCTGTGGAAATCACCACTTCTGAACACATTCAACTCATGGCTTCACCGCTAGCTGCAATATTCCGGATATATTCCTGGGCGGTCAGGCCTCGAGGTACAAGGCGCGTACGACATATATCATCTGCCAAGCCCGAGAGAGAGAGACGTCAATGATAGATTTAGTACCAACTTCGTTGTGAGCAAGAATAGGAGTATGAGCAGGATCAGCGCGCAGTTCCTCAATCGTCTCATGGAAGACCCTGACGAACTGTTTGGGCACTTCGCCCGACCCCTGGACCCCCCCCCCATTCTTCGTGAGAATGAAGTGGCGCTCCTGATGCAATTTGAAACTCACGACTCCGTTTCGAATGCGCTGCTATGCAAAGACTTGGAACTCAGGTCGCACAATGCGATCACCCACAGTCGCTAAAGACGAGGAGGATGGGCACGTGAACTCATTGTTGAGGTCGTGGGGATCATTCAAGTGAGGAAGAGCGAAACGACGGAGGGCGAAGCCAAGGATTGCCCCCTCCGTCCGCCGATACCGCAAGAAGCCGTGCCACCACCCAGGAAAGCTAGGATCCTATTGCTTAGCCCCCTCCCCAAAGCTATACACGACAGCATGCCAGAGTTTCCAGCACGTGCCCAGGCTTTTCATAGTTTGCTTGTTGTTGCCCTTGTCTAAGAATACGCCCTCAGTAGCATTGGCTTTCGTAGGAAGTTGCTCCACTTGCATTGCATGACTAATTATATAGGTAAACACACGGCGGGCGCGTAGTAGCTCAGCCGAGACCAAGAAACAACTCTCGCGACAAATGGTGTCCCTTGGCTTCTCGCGCAGCACAGACTGCATGGGGGCAAGCAGTGAGCGCATCAGAGTCGTCATCTGCCTGACACACCCCTGGGAAGAAGTCGTCATCATCAGCTCTTTGCATTGGCTGGCAAAGCGGCGTGGTTCCAGATTTGCGCGTCGCCGAACATGGTGGATTAACGGGGTGCGGGACGGGCACAGGGTCAGGTAGAAAGGTGGCCAGGATCGAGACCCACAAGGGCGACTTCGACAGGGACGCTCCAACTTGCTGAGGCACGACTGTTTTTGGACCGACGCAGTTGATCGAGTAGCTTATTCACCGACGTCTCCGCCAGCACTTCCATTCGAGAGGTTCGGGTAAGGATGCCAGCAATGGGGCAAGCCGCCAGAAACTCTGCAAAATTGGTGTTATAGTCCTCCAGATAAGTTGCCTCCAGTCCTCCGCCAGCTCCTTCCATAGCCTCCTCCAGCTCCGAGAAACCAGAGGTAAAGCCCGAGGCATGGTTGTATTTGCGATGCTTGACCCCCGTGGACCTCCCAGCTAAGACACGTGCTACTCGATGAACCTCGGCATGGTGACCCAAACGGCGGGCCTCGTGAAGCCTGCCGACGAGACGACAAAGCAGGCCACCAAGATGACGGATTCTCCTGCGGTGTTCCAAATGTTTCTCCGAGTAGCAGGGGAGATGGCCATAGATTGTCCAATAGCGATGAAGCTCCAAACGATGCTGGTGACGCTCACGGACGATAGACCAGCGCTCACGATGTAAAACACTATGCAAACATGTGGAGGTACGGGTGTGAGTGCGAAGTGCTTGCGTATCGTGTCGTGTATAATGTTTATCGTGGTCACACTCACGATATGTGTGCGCGTCCCGCTGGTATTCGGAGAGAAATTCGGTGTCGCTCCCTGGAAACGTGTCTCCAACTCCTCGTGAAACTTTAGTTGCTGCTAGTTTTTGGATGTCGCAGCGGAAGGAATCAGTGTCCAGCGAAGCATGCGGCATGGCATATTGGACTTCAACATTGCTTGCACGTGATCCCGCGGTCGTCCACTCGGAATCAGCTGAAGCTCCCGCCCTTCCTCCATGCCACCTGGCGCCGGGTTACCCCAGGAAGGAGACCACGAGGGCCGAGGAACATGTCAATTGTCAATCGCACTGGTCTCCCCCTTATTGCCGTATAATGTCGGGCCAGCCCCGGAGACAAGGTGCACGGGGTTGCCATGTCTAAGTCGAGCACGAGATTACCGACCGTGGTGCCCCTAAGTCCATGACGACCGACATGCTGGGGGCCGATCTATTCGCCAGCCTCATCTCGAGGCCATTACTCCCCAGACCGATACCAGAGTCAAGATCCATGCCCACTACTACGGTGCTCCGTGCCGCTGCTCGTTCGACGCGTGCTCTAAGATGTTCAAGCGTGTTTGTTTTTTACATAACAGCGAAGACTGATAGGTTTCTAGTAGGGTCAAAAGAGAGCATCATGACGCCCCAGGGGGGTCTGGGCGCGATCCGGGGGAGGATGCCGGGTATTTTTTTAGCCAGCAGTTACACACTTCGTGGTCTTCGAGGTCCCAGAACTCCATTCCTGCGCCACATTCTGAATGCCTGGAGCCAACTGCAGGCCACTTCGTGGTCTTCGAGTTCCCAGAACTCCATTCCCGGGCCACATTTTGAATGCCCGGAGCCAACTGTAGGCCACTTCGTGGTCTTCGAGTTCCCAGAACTCCATTCCTGGGCATGGTTTTGAATGCCCGGAGCCAACTGTAGGCCACTTCGTGGTCTTCGAGTTCCCAGAACTCCATTCCTGGGCATGATTTTGAATGCCCGGAGCCACTGTAGGCCACTTCGTGTTCTTCGAGTTCCCAGAACTCCATTTCCGGGCCACATTTTAGATGCTGAGGCAGGCTGATGCTGAGGCTGAGGCAGGCTGAGGCTGAGGCAGGCTGAGGCTGAGGCCGAGGCTGAAGGCAGACTGAGGCTGAGGCTGAAGCAGGCTGAGGCTGAGGCTGAGGCAGGCTGAGGCTGAGGCTGAGGCAGGCTGATGCTGAGGCTGAGGCTGAGGCTGAGGCTGATGCAGGCTGAGGCTGAGGCGCGCTGAGGATGAGGCCGAGGCTGAAGGCAGACTGAGGCTGAGGCTGAAGCAGGCTGAGGCTGAGGCTGAGGCTGAGGCAGGCTGAGGCTGATGCTCAGGCAGGCTGATGCTGAGGCTGAGGCTGAGGCTGAGGCAGGCTGAGGCTGCAGGCAGGCTGAGGCTGAGGCCGAGGCTGAAGGCAGAGGCTGAGGCTGAGGCTGAGGCAGGCGGAGGCTGAGGCTGAGGCAGGCTGAGGCTGAGGCTAGGGCAGGCTGATGCTGAGGCAGACTGAGGCTGAGGCTGAAGCAGGCTGAGGCTGAGGCCGAGGCTGAAGGCAGATTGAGGCTAAGGCTGAAGCAGGCTGAGGCTGAGGCAGAGGCAGGCTGAGGCAGGCTGAGGCAGGCTGATGCTGAGGCATGCTGAGGCTGAGGCTGAGGCTGATGCAGGCTGAGGCTGAGCCTGAGGACGAGGACGAGGCCGAGGCTGAAGGCAGACTGAGGCTGAGGCTGCAGGCAGGCTGAGGCTGAGGCTGAGGCAGGCTGAGGCTGAGGCTGAGGCAGGCTGATGTTGAGGCAGGCTGAGGCTGAGGCTGAGGCTGATGCTTATGCAGGCTGAGGCTGAGGCAGGCGGAGGCTGAGGCCGAGGCTGACGGAAGACTGATGTTGAGGCTGAAGCAGACTGAGGCTGAGGCCGACGGCAGACTGAGGCTGAGGCTGAGGCAGGCTCATGCTGAGGCAGGCTGAGGCTGAGGCTGAGGCTGAGGCAGGCTGAGGCTGCGGCAGGCTGAGGCTGAGGCCGAGGCTGAAGGCAGACTGAGGCTGAGGCTGAAGCAGGCTGAGGCAGAGGCAGGCTGAGGCTGAGGCAGGCTGAGGCTGAGGCCGAGGCTGCAGGCAGGCTGAGGCTGAGGCAGCCTGAGGCTGAGGCCGAGGCTGAAGGCAGATTGAGGCTGAGGCTGAGGCTGAGGCTGGCTGATGCTGAGGCAGGCTGAGGCTTAGGCTGAGGCTGATGCAGGCTGAGGCTGAGGCAGGCTGAGGCCGAGGCCGACGGCAGACTGAGGCTGAGGCTGAAGCAGGCTGACGCTGAGGCTGAGGCAGAGGCAGGCTGAGGCTGAGGCAGAGGCAGGCTGAGGCTGAGGCTGAGGCTGAGGCAGGCTGAGGCTGAGGCAGGCTGAGGCCGAGGCTGAAGGCAGATGCAGGCTGAGGTTGAAGCAGGCTGAGGCCGTGGCCGAGGCTGAAGGCAGACTGATGTTGAGGCTGAAGCAGGCTGAGGCTGAGGCTGAGGCAGGCTTAGGCTGAGGCAGACTGAGGCTGAGTCTGAGGCAGGCTGAGGCTGAGGCTGTGACTGCGACTGCCGTTGCCACTGCGACTGCCATCGCGAATGCGACTACGACTGCGAGAACAGCAGAATTCTACAACCGGATTCTCATCTGAATCTTATGGGGAATGCTTCCAGATATGCTCCTACACATCGCTGTTAGGTTGCTTTGCCGGGATAATTCAATGGCCCCTATGTGTGTTCTGCGCTTGCCTCCATATTTGAATTCGTATAGGGGCGGCGGGTACACTGTGATCAGCGTAAGGTCTAGACCAGGGCCCTCAATGCGAACCTCACCATGAGGACCAGGGATGTTCGAAGGACCTGCGTGCACATGCTTAATGTAATTAGGATGTATGCGCCGCCCCAAGATCATGCAGCATCCCGCGCTAGAATTCGAATGAGGGGCCCGACTCCAGCCGACGTGTAATGCTAGCCTGCGAGATCTCAGACGCTCCACATGATATGTGCGGCCTACCCATTCTCGAACAGACGTGCCCTGGAGGAAGACCACATGAACGTGGAGACGACAGGCTTTCTCATCGAGGCTTCCTGCAGATACCAAGCTCAGGGGGTTGGACGTGACAAACTTCAGGGTCGTGCTGCTTCTGGAAACCACTCGGAAAATAAGTTGCCCCCCACGCACGTCGCCTACACACAACATAGACCAGGCCCAGCCATGGGACAGGCGCCACGTTGGGATGTGAGCGTGTGTGCAATCGCCCCTGGAAGAGGATGTTCGATGGAAAGGGGCTATGAGGAGGAGGAGGAGGAGGAGGAGGAGGAGGAGGAAGGGGGAGGAGGAGGATAATGATGTTGTTCTGCGCGTCGTCATTGGCGGCGATTGTACGATGACTGCACGGGTTGTCCTCCTGCGGCGTCGAGCGGAGGCTTGGTACGACTACCTTACCGACCGGCGCGGGGAGGCGGAAGACGACGCCGATGAGGTCACGCTGGCCGACACGCGCAGGTGCTGCGTCGGGGGTTGAGGGGGCCCTTGGTCGAAGAGTGCCAGGCCACCCAGATCCCCTCGAGTCGTGACGCAAGGTCCTTTGCAGTGTTTGGCCACTGGTGGGCCTTGAATGGTAAGCTTGCCATCCTTCGAAGAAGACGTGATGCATGGCATACAGATAAGCTGTCGGCGGTCAGCGCCTTTCTCTTGGGTCGGTGCTGGACCCCCCTGGCGGCACCTGGTTAATGCTGGTTGGCTCTGTGTAGTTGTCCCGTCGCGATCGCCACGATGAGGTATGTGTTCAGCGGGTCGCTCTCTGCTTGTTGTAGGTGCTGCGCTGTTTTGACTGCTTCGTGTGCTGCCGCAACCTCTTAGTCGAATGCGTCCTGCTCTTGTGCCCGTTGCCCCATATCGAGAGCACTATGTTCTTCGTGGCTCACGCGTTGCAGTGCGGACCTCTTGGCTTGTTGTGTTTCCTGTGCTGCTAATCCTTGCTCTGAGGAGTCTGCTTTTGGCTCAGTAATCAATTGGTATGGTATGGCTTGTTGTGCTTGTTCTGTTTGTTGCACTTGGTCGTGCTTGTGTATTTGCCTCATGGTGTGCCGCATACGTTCTTCAGTGGCTTGTTCGATTTGTCGTATTGTTGTCGATTGTTGTTAATGTGTGGTTTTCCATTGTTGTTTTCGTGGTATTGTTCTCGTTCTCTTAGTTCTCGTCGCTGTGATGCTATTGGGGCTTCCGTTTGGAGACGTGAGGTTTGGTGTGATCGGTGTGTTGTGACAAGGTAGTCGCTTTGGGCCTAGAGGTTGCGTTGCGCACTTGTGTGTAGTAGTGCATGTCCTGCTCTGAGATTTTATCTGGTTGTGTCTTTGCTCTTTTTTTGGTAGGGCAGTCTGGTCTCTGTCGCGTAGTGCTGGTTTTCTTCACGTAGTGTCGCCTCCGTATGCGCCTGTAATCGTAGTTCTGTTTCTCGAATTGTTTGATTGAGCTCCCTTGCCTCGTGATAGTTGTTGGAACGGTGGTCGTGAGCTGCGTGCAGCTGGTGCATAGTATCGTCTCCAGTTCGTAGTTTTGCTAACAAGCTGCCTCCGGGCGTCGTCAGCTTGATTTTGTCGTTGAGACGCTCGTTAGACGGTCTTCTCCTTGAGACGGTCGCATGCTGATTGGAGTATGTGTTTCAGTCGGTGCGTCTTCCGATCGTCGTTTGGGTTATGCGTGAAGTGCCTGGTCGGCTTGAATGGGTGAAGTGGAGGCCGTTCCGTTGGATAGCTTCCGAGCTGGAAGTCTTATGCACGTGAGTCTGGACTCGGTGAGTGTGCTGTCTGTTTGTGGGTAATTCCGTTTCCACGTTGATGTTGATCGTGGTTTTGAGGATGGTTGTGTCATGTCGTTGCTGTGTTTATTCGGGCGACGCCTCTGAGATCTCGGTGCACGCAGCTTATTCGTCTCCGAGTTGGCGTATGTATTGTAGTGCTTCTGCCGCTGGTTGTCTGATCTAGAATTTGTCGTTTGAGTACAGCCAACCTGTGTAGCGATTATGTGAAGTTCAGCTGCTTTTGTCGTATGCCAGGCCCCAGCGTCGATTGGGGTAGCACCTGGTTTGTTCGTGTGTGGGGCGTCGTTGTAGTGTGCTTCCTATGAGTCGTCAACGAGTGCCTGGTTTTCACGGGTCGTATATGTCATGCGGTCAGGTGCGACCCCGAAAACAGGTTGCGGTATGTAGTCATCGTGCTTTGACGTGGGTGCAGTTAGTTGTTGCGTCTTTGGTCTGGGCGTGTCGGTCGGGATGGGTGTGGTGTATGTGGTTATTGCTCCCAAGATTGTCGTGCTCTGGTTGGCTGCAGGTAGGTGTCGTTGCAGTACCGCTGGTAGGGTTGGCTTGGCGTCGTTTGGCGTGTTGGTCCGTGCGGTTCTGGGAAGGTGTGCCCGATCGCGAGGGTTAGTTTCCCTTGCCGTTGTTGCTGTTGTTGTTGTTGTTGGTGGTGTTGTTGTTGTTGTTGTTGAAAATTCACTTCTAGAGAATAATTATGGTTGGTCTCTGGAAACGTTTCCACGCGCTCTCGCCTCGACGTCGGCTACAGTTTCTCTGAAAACGATGTTCCCGCGCTAGCGTTAGCTTGAGTCTAAATGTGGGCCCTTGGAGGCCTAGCTACGACGACATCGGCTCCCGCTCGATACGGCCCCCGAGCTCATGAACCGCGCTCTCGCTCGAGACTTCCTCGCAATTCAGTCAAGTTGGCTGAGGCCCAGCCACGGCGACACGGGCTACTGCTCGATACTTCCTCACGATTTTCTCCGAGGCGGCACTCTTTCCCGGGACTTTCTCGCAATTCAGGCAACTTGGTGGAGGCCCAGACACGGCGACGAGGGATCCCGTTCGATATATAGGTATTCCGGTAGCCCTTGGCCAGAACGGCCCCCGAATTCAGGAACGGCGTTCTCGCTCGAGACTTCCTCGCACTTCAGTCAGTGGCCGACAAGAAAGAAATTCCCCCCCGAAAGTGGGCGGGTATCGAGGGTTGGGGCATACATAATGCAAGACACGCGTGCCAGTAAGAGCAAACAGTCTGAAAATGAGTGTTCTTGTTGTTGCTGCTGTTGTTGCTGTTGTTGCGTTGGTGTTGGTGATGGTGTTTATATTTGCCTTTCGCCTAGCTCGCGAGCTAGATATGGTGTCTTCTTTCAGTCTAGGTGTTTGTTGTGCATTGCCATGGTGGTCGGACAGTAATCGAGTTAGTTGCTGCGGTGTCTGCTACTCGAGCAAGATGCGTGCTGATGCAACCCGTAGTCGTGTGCGTGCGCTTCAGTTTGTATTTCCCGCCTCGGCGGTGCCAGGCAGGGTCTGAAGTCGACGTAGTCGTTGCGCCGCTGCTTGCAACATTATGCGGTGCAGGAGCTACGTGGTAGTTGCTTGGCCATAGTGGTCGTGCAAGTGGTGTTGGCGCTATCGTTGCCGTACGAAGCAGTTGGTAGGCGTCACTTGTGTGGGAGGGGGGGTCGATAGGAGGTAGGAGAACAGGTGTGCAATAGGCAGCATGATGAAATGGGTGAGGGTTGAACGAGCACAGGTTAGCTATGACAATCGATCGGCGCCATGCCATTGGCACGTCTCAATCGCTTGGCGGTTAGTTGCTTCTCCGTCTGCATCCCCGCCCATCTTCCCCCCACGTTCTTTCCTGCATCCCTTCCCCGCCCTTCTCTCTCACCCCCCACCCGAGACAGAGGGTGGTACATGTATACAGAGAAACGCAGGAGCGCCAGAGAGATAGATAGCGAGAGAGAGAGAGAGCAAGGGATAACGATAGTATCTGAGACAACAGCCGTCGATCGCCCTCCGAGCGGAGGGGCAGGAGTGGTGAATGGAGGAGGATGGCGAGGAGGATGACGAAGGAGGGAGAAGCGATTGAGGAGGAGGAGAAGGGCTGAGTGGGATGATGTTGACGATGGACTGTGATGACGATGCTGATGATAATAATGATAATGCTGCTGATGTCGCTCTTGTTGATGATGATGCTGATGATGATGATGATGATGATGATGATGCTGACGCTGCTGCTGATGCTGGTGCTGCTGCTGCTGCTGATGATGTTGGTGATGCTGCTGATAATGATGATGATACTGCTGCGGCTGCTGCTGATGATGACGAGGAGGAGGCGGATGCCGAGGAGGATAATTGCGAGAATTAGGGTGAGGAGAAAAAGGTGGTTCACGATAGTGATGCTGCGGATTATGATGATGCTGATGCTGATCATATTGATGATGCTACAGCTGCCGCTTATACTGGTGGTGCTGATGATGGTGATACTGATGCCGGCGCTGATGATGACGACCTTGTTGCTGTTGGTGATGATTGGTGATGATGACAATGCTGCTGCTGCTGTTCATGATGACGATGCTGACCACGATGAAGATGCTGCTGCTGATGATGATGACGATGCTATTGGTATTGATGCTGTTAATGATGATGACTCTCATAATGACGACGATGACGATGGCGGTGACGATGATGCTGCTGATGATGATGACGGTGATGAGCATGATGAGGATGCTGATGTTGGCGATGCTAACGATACTCATCAGGATGATGCTGCTTATAATTCTTACGACGATGAGGGTGATGATGCTGCTGCGGCTGATGATGCTCCTGCTTCTGTAGATGATGATGCTGCTACTGA